>BROG01000297.1:237500-850371 GCA_030159075.1 Atrina japonica | reverse complement strand
CGATTTTTGAGATTTTTGTTTAGAAAATTCAGAAGATGATGAAGAATTATATCGAATAGAAAAAACAATTTTGTACATACTAAAGACGAAAACAACCATACGCCATAACGGGCTACTGGTCCCCGACGAGTACCGTAAAAAAAGATAAGAAGCTTCAAAGTTTTCACAAAAGCAAAATATTTATTGGAAGCCCTCTAAAGGCAAACAATTTAGACCTGGCCGGATCTGATGAGTTAACTAACATAAACTTTGACCCAAGATCAGATAGGTACAGGGAAAATCCATCCTATCCGCATTATTTTCGAAATATTTGCCTAAACTTCCCCGGAATTCTCAATATGCTAATATTTCAAACATTTGAACCAACAAACACATTAGCATGGGCCCATGACCATGATCATTTAAAGATGACACCAGAAGATGTTTTCCTTTAACGTAGATTTTCCACGTTTAAGTAGTAATATCCCTCAGACACCCGCATATGGAGTTTATATTTCACAAATGATCCGATATGCCAGGGCGTGTACAACATATGAACATTTCATATACAGAGGTAAACTCTACTACTAACAAAATTATTGAAACAGGGATATCTAAAACCGCGTTTAATGTCAACGTTTCCGCAAATTTTAACGGTCGGTATAATTAGTCTTGTTTGCGATTACTCTGTTTCACTAGGTGAAACGTTGAGTTGCCTTTCCGTTGGCGGTTGTTGAGACATCTGTACCAATTTGACGAGGATACACTCCTCACGTATTTCATTGGACTTGACTTTGGACTCACATCGAGTGTGACCGGTCGACAGAGGATGCTTCCTCCATGGCACCTGATTCCAGAGGTCAGTGTTTGTCCATTTTAACTGGATTTGTATCTATCGACTGGACATTCTATTGATTTATACTTTGGTATCTGGGATTTTTAATATTATAAAATGCGCGTAACAAAAATATCACATGAATAAATTGATATGATTAAATCAGAAACCACTGGGCTAATAAAAATATGACATGGAAAGAACAAAGAGTATTTGGCAGAATTTGCAAAGCCACTGATAGAACAGATAAACAGAAACTTGCAATAATAAAAATTATATATAATTAGCATCTATAGAGCATAGTTGTACTCATGAATCTGTAGTTATAAAGCAATACAAGAAGTATAAAGGGAAGGTATTCCTTTATCGACTTCGAAGGTTTCCATGGTTTCTTTGTGTGCTGGTCGAGACGTTTTATGGCAATAATCCACGTGTCTCTGTATTTTGTCAGTGAGAAATTGATGGCCACCTTTTTCGCGGAATCCAGGTACACAACAAAAGTTACTGGGAATTTTCAATCAAATTGTTTTATCGCGTTTAATGTCAACGTTCCGCAAATTTTACGGTCGGTATTATAGTCTTGTTTGCGATTACTCTGTTTCACTAGGTGAAATGTTGAGTTGCCTTTCCGTTGGCAGTAGTTGAGACATCTGTACCAATTGTGACGAGGATACACTTCTCACGTATTTCATTGGACTTGACTTTGGACTCACATCGAGTGTGACCGGTCGACAGAGGATGCTTACTCCTCCATGGCACCTGATTCCAGAGGTCCGTGTTTGTCCATTTTACCGGATTTGTATCTATGCCCTGGACATACTATTGATTTATACTTTGGTATCTGAGGTTTTTTATATTGAATGGTTTGCACAAATAAAAACAATCGTGTGTGATTTGTTTATATCCATTCTGTATCTAGCGGTTAAGTGAAGGACCGGACTAGAAATTAAAAACACTATAGAACAAGCAAACACACACTTCCTGCCTGGTCATTTTACTTACTATTGACACAGACAGAAATTTAACAACCAGGGTATACGACACACGGACGATTACAAGTTCCTATTGTTAATTTACCACGTTTAAGAAGTATTATCCCGCAATCACCTGCATATGGTGATTATATCTCACAAATGATCCGATAAGCCAGGGCGTGGTCAGCATGTGAACATTTTATATACAGACGAAAACTATTTATTGACAAGTTATTGACACGGGTATATCGAAAATCACATGCCCTGTCCGATAGCGGTTGTTGAGTCGTCTGTATCAATTGAGCCAAAGATCACTTATATCATTTGAAATTAACTGTGACTCGCAGTGGGTGAAACATGTCAACATGGGATTCTTTCAACTCAATGGCATCTGATCCCACCTCTGGATTTTCAGAGGTCAGTGTTTTTCCAGTGTTCACACGATTTGTATATGTATCCGGGACATCCAGAAGATTTATACTTTGGTATCGGGGATTTTTATATTTGAAATTCCCGGTTAACGAAAGTATAAGAGATCGCGTGAAAAGTGACACGTGACGATTTAAAATAAATAACATTATGTATTTCTATTTAGTCCGGGTAGCAAAGCAATGTTAACCAGTTTCGATCATAGGATTGGACAGGGATGTGAGATGTTATGGCGGTCGCAAGGTCGGACAAGTTGGATTTCTCCGGTTATTCCGTTTTCCTCCCAAAGCAAGCACCCAATTACGCCAACATCCGAGCCATTGAGATACAACTAATTAAGTTGTTAAACCTTGTTTGTTATTCGTTATAAAATAAATGTTTAAGGTGATACGCAACATGAATACAAATTAGTAGAGGTAATGATTTAAACACAGGAAATGATTTCAAGCAAATCTCTCTCTCTCTCTCTCTCTCTCTCTCTCTCTCTCTCTCTCTCTCTCTCTCTCTCTCTCTGTTGCAACAGTCAAACGCATTTAACTGCTATGTTATGTTATGTGGTGCCTGGTGGAAGTGAAAAAGGAGTGCCAGAAATTTTGGGTAAGGAACTGGGTATGGCACAGTGGTCCTAAAACGTGTGGACCTTGTAAACTGAGGATTTCAGGTTTAATGCATGGAACTTCGGGTCGAATCTTGTTTGAAGAGGTGGTAATGCATCAGTCAAGGATATAGGCAGTTTAACGTGGACATATGTAAATAAAACTCACTCATTTATCATACCAAACTAAGTTTAGCATGAAACAACAATATTATATTATATTTACCTTACTATTTGTATATATTCACATATCGACTGTAATTTCCTTCATTACAAGTATACAGAACGACTTTATTCATATTTCAATAACACAAGTCCGCCGTCGCGTAACCCAAGCGTTTAACCGCTTTAGTTTTTGGCCCCCCCCCCCCCCCCCCCCCCCCCCCCCCCCCCCCCCCCCCGGGTAGGATTACATAACATTTTAGAAATCCTTTCCATGACCATGTATTTGTCGGACAAGTCTTCTCTGAACATATGAATGAATCAATAAAGAATAAAATAGCAGTTCGTGCTGCACAGAATTTTTTCCATGAGCAATTGCTTTAATACCCCGATGATGTTCAAAAAGTGAAAAACAATCCTTAAATATATTTATTGCCATCGTTGTAGGGAGACCTGAGGATTTGTTTACCCAAGGCAAGTCAAATCCGTGTCGAGTGGTTAGAGCCACTTCCGGTCAGTGCGGGTTCGAGCCCCGCTGGAACCTAACCTGGTTTTTGTGAGAAAGTTTGTCAGTTTACATGCGGAAAGTCGGGGGTCTTTTCCCGGGAAAATTATAACCGGGTTCTCTCCCCCACCACCATATACCTGTATATATAATTGTTCGGTGTGCTGTAAAACAGTATCTAAGATAAATATGTAAAACAAAACATGAACAAACATAAAAAACATCTCAACATACATTAGAATAAATAAGAATTGGTTGTAAGTTTATGTAATTATTCATGGTCATGACTTGATTCGTATCAACAAATTGTAGAACTTCAGTTCTTTAATTATCGATAAGGACTGTTGCGAACAATATCCCCTGGAAAATACCTTGTAATACACAAAGTTTACAAATGGCTTTCGATGGTCAAATTGATTCCATGCCACAGACAAGTCATGGGAAAATAAAACAATCAATTCTCAAACTAAGATACAGCAAAACTTTCCGGAAGAAATTTATCACCGCCTCTAGTTTATTTTGGGGATACGTTATGCTGGTAAGTTTTTATATATATATTATTGGAAAGGTGTTTTTTTATTAAATCATACAAAAGAAAGACTGAATATATTCGTTGATTTATTTTTTATAAAAAATATCACTTTACTATGGGATTTGTTTTTGAGTTTGTTTTTTGAATAACGCCACACTCAACAATTTTTCAGTTATATGGTGGCGGTTAGTTTTCAGTGGCAGTGTAGAGATGCCAATTACAATATAGCCGGGAAGAGACCATCGGCCTTCCGCAAGTAAACTGTCTAACTTTCTCATAACAAATAGCTTAGGTTCCAGCGTGGATCGAACCTGCACTGATCAAAATTGAGAGACCTCGTGTCTCAAAGTGCGATACTCTAACCACTCGGCAACGGGGACCCTTTTTACTATTATGCAAATATTTATATGCAAATATTTTATGCAAATATTATGCAAATGCAAATGTTATCGCTTACGATGCCAATACTGTAATCCTTTTTTTTAGAATACGTTTCATATATTGCAAAAAAATTTCTATTTTTTAAAATAAGTAGCATAAATCTAGAATTTAAAGTCTATCAATTTTAACAAGGCATAAGAAATGGAAAATTTTATGATATGCAATATATTGAAATTATTGATTTTTTTTTTAAAAAGTGGAAATAGAACAACAATTTATGATAACAGTACACAATATTGAAAATATAAATAATATATATAACCATGTAGTTGAATTCAAAATAGATGAACAGTTATTTTTTTTAAATTCTACATAATAACCAAACAGGCCAAAGAGGACACAAAATATAGAAATACTGAAAAAAAACTTAAATACTGACAGTAGAACTTAATTAGTATTATTTCAAAAGAACTAGAAGAAAAAATAATGAAATATATTGAATATAGTTCCATGAGCCTCAACACCACGTGGTTATAGAAAGGTCAAAACCACTGTAGTCTTGGAGATATAGATATTAATGAAATATTACAGAGAATTTTAAAATGGTAAAGTAATAATGAAAAATAAGATATTCCTATGTGAATCTCTAAAATATAAAACATCTCAGATACCAATGTATAAATCTTAAGGATGTCCAGGACACAGATGCAAATCCGGATAAGATGGACAAACACAGACCTCTGGAAACCAAGAGGTGGGATCAGGTGAGTAAGCATCCCCTGTCGATCGGTCACACTCGCCGTGAGTCCACAGTCAAGTCCAAATGAAATACCTGAGGAACGAATCCTCGTCACAATTGGTACAGACGTCTCAACAACCGCCAACGAAAAGGCAACTCAACATTTCACCCAGTGGAACAGAGTAATCGCAAACAAAACTATTATACCGACCGTAAAATTTGCGGAACGTTGAACGTTGAAAATTGATAAGAATGGATTTTATATTAATTTATTAAAGATATCAGTGAAAAAATCAGTAAAAGAAATTGAAATCATAAGAATCAGAAAAATTAGAAGGAAAATATATTTTATAGAAGCACTCATAACATTTTTGAAACAGAATTTTCAAAAATGTTTTGTAAATAATTAGCGGATTTTGTAGTTAAATACTTTAATGACAGATATCGAAACAAATTATTATCAATGACAGAAACACAAACGGTGATAAGTCAATAAACATTAGTTAATTCAAATCAAGAAGAAGTGAAAGTAATAGATATACATTCTGTAAAAATGAAGATGGAAAGACAAAACCTTTCTTTTGTAACTTTACAGTTACTCAAACTCTGCTAGTTCAATTTTTCTATACTAAAAACAAACTAAAAAAACAAAAGGGTCGAATTGAATGGAAAAGATCTTGTTTTAAAATATAATTTAAAGTCAGGATAGTAAAATTTGGAGTTTAGTATTATGAGAAATAAAATTATAGTATATTATAGTATGTACTAAGAATTATCAAGATAAAAAACATGATTGGAGAACTTTGAACCTGATTAAAACAATAGCAATGTTCACATAGATATAACAATATCAATGTCCAATAATCATATATCGACTGTTGAATGGCAAGGTTGGAGTATTATTTCTGAATTATTTATAATAATAGAAAAGAAAGTACACATGTGATTTTTTTTAGTATGCAGTTATGCACATACAATGTATAATGGATAAAAGGAGGTGAACTATCGTAACTTTTTATAAAATATAATAATTATATATATATATATATATATATATATATATATATATATATATATATATATATATATATATATATATATATATAAAGGAAGAATTGATGTAGACATAATAATGAAAAATCTAAATGCACTGACAAGACATTGTAAATCACAGTTTAAGTGATGCGTGATATCAAGTGTGTTTTCCTTCCACATACCGTATACGTGGAAATTTTAGCGAGACGCAAATTTAGCGTTTTGTCCTAAATTATGGTATATACCTTTAATGAGATGTAATTTTTGCGATTTTATTATTTAGAAAGATAACTCTTACCTACGACGAGGAATGGATTGTTTGCAATATTCAATTTTAGCGATCTCAACTACCTCGCTAATAATGCCAAAATTGAATTCTCGCTAAAATTTCTGCTTATTTGGTATATATATTTATATCCTGTACAGCACTAAATAGAATGTTATTTTAAAAATACTCTCACCTATGGCAGATTTCACGAGTGCTAGTGTTACATGGACGGAAATACTAAAATAAATTAAATTAATAAAATTAACTAATTATTCAATTTCTTATGCATGAATATGAAATTATGTGTAATATGACATTAAACTGATACATATTCAAATAAAATGATCTATGTTATATCACTATGTTTTACTGTTTATGTAACAATTGAGTCCAAAATAGGACGGAATGAACTCCTTTCAGATCTGATGTCCTTTTCCCAGATGTTGATAAAAATACCTATTATGTAAAACAGAATGATTTTTTTCAACATTCTATCCAAAATTGATTTAAAAAGAGAATAGTCCGTTTGCTCTCCATTGAAACTGGGGATTAGTCATTTTTTTTAAAATACATAATTAATATATTTTAAATGTTCATCATTGTTGTTTTAAAGGTTATACATAACTAAAAATGAATTTTAATTGCATCAAGCAATTCAAGGGGGAAAGTTTCCCATTACAAATAATGTAAGATTTCTTTCAAATTTCAAGAAACTGTACTCGGGTGTAAATCCAATACATTGAACAGCCATAATACTGTAAATATAAACAGTTTTCAAACCACGTGGTTACCTAAAAATAGTCAATGTGCCTGCCACTTATATGCAATACTCGTGATCTATGACAATATATAAATCCCTTGATTCAATATCATTTTGTCATCATATCCAAATGATGCATTTAAATTTATATGTATGATAACTTATAAACAAATATTTGGAATTTCCAATTTTTTTCCACAGGAAAATACATGTATGAATAGAACTAACTTGTCACACACTTAATTCATGGAGACTGGTCAATAAGGGATCATTTCACAATTGCAAGTCAACATGAGTTTCAAGTTAACATTTTTGCAATTTTTGTTTGTTTTTATGTTGTTTACATCTAGCACGCGAGGAATACTACTAACATAAAAAGTCTCAGATACCGAGGTATAAATCAGGATATAGGTACAAATCAGGTAAAATATAGTCAAACACGGAAATCAAAAGATGGGATCAGGTGCCATGGAGGAGTAAGCATCCCTGTCGACCGGTCACACCCGCACTGATTCCACAGTCAAATTACAATGAAATACGTGAGGAACGAATCCTCTTCATAATCGGTACAGACGTCTTAACAACCGCCATCGAACAAGAAACTCAACATTTCACTTAGTGAAACAGAGTAAACGCAAACAAGACTAATGCGGTTTTCGATATCCCTGTGTCAATAATTTGTCAGTGAGTAGTTTACCTCTGCAAATGAAATGTTCATATGTTTAGCACGCCCTGGCATGGCTGATCATTTGTGAAATATAAACTCAATATGCGGGTGATCGTGGGATATTATGACTTAAATTAACGATGAGAAAACCGAAATTGTCGCGTTTGTCGTATAGATTAGCTGTTCATTTCCCGTCTGTGTATATAGTAAGTAAAATATCTAAGTATGAAGAGAGTGTGCTTGTTTCTGTAGTACATTTAATTTCTGGTTCGCCGGGATATATCACATTGACAAATGTATGAAAAATTGTCATTATTAATTGACAAAACGTCGTCGTTATATCTAAATGTCAAATTAAAGAACAACGCTAACTTTTTCTTCATTGACTCTTAAAATGAAATTATTTCAGTAAAATGAATTTATGATACAATCTCATGCCAGTCTACTGTCATATAATCCAGAGTTTCTTATTTGCATATATACGACCTACTTATGCATAAATCAGATAGAATTATGGGCGCTGTTTTAGCAACTCCGCATTTACCCACACAAACTTTTACAAAATTTTATATTGCAGTAAATGGGTAATTTTTTTCTGTTAATAAACCAACAATTTGCATATTCACAATTTAAGTATGTAATGTAAAATTAAAAACATTGCTGTAAAATTCAAATTTGATGACTAAGTGAAATGTAAGGAAATTAACAAAACCCCAGTTTCAATAGGGAGCAAGCTATAGCTTACATGATTTTATTCCTTTTATGTTTTCAGTGTGACATAATCCGTTCATGTAACTCGTGAAATCTGCCTTAGATAATGGACTTAACGACCAAGTGGTTAGATCAATGCAAGTAAACTATGACGTCATTGATTTAAAACACCATTAAATCAAAACGAACAGTTTGTGTATTGTATTGATATCCGTTGAAGAAGAAATGATATCGGCTGCGTTACAATCCTTCAAGGGGATGAGGGACTTTGGTTTCGATTCTACTGTAATTGATCTTTTTTTCGCAGGTTAATATCTTTGAAGATAAATGAAGACAGAAGTGATTTGGTCACGAGGTTCATTTATCATCTCGTGCATTTGTGAACACTTCACTGATCTTCATGACAACAATTTTTTTCCAAATGTATCTTGCAAGTACCGTCATTGATTATTAATTATAGATTATTTCCCAAAATTTCAGGGATGGAGTCTAGCTCAATTGGGACCCTCATTTTTAGACCTACAAATTATTACAGGAACAACTTTAGACCAAGCATCCACATATTTTACCTTTCACTACGTTGGCTACTTAACGGGATCACTCGTCACTGGATTGATTTATGATAAAATAGTATACGACAAATCCGTGGTATTAGTACTAACGATCGTGGGTCACACGGCAGTTCTGGCTGTTATCCCTTGGTGTACGATTTATGAAGTTATGGTCTTTGTATTTACATTAAAAGGTGTATTTTCTGGTGGATTCGAAACCTGTAAGTAATGATTTTGTACATTTAAAAACACCTTTGCAATTATTTTAGCTATTTCTGATTTTGTGGACCAGGAGTGTACGATGTAGCAAAATTCTTGGTAAAGCATTTAACTTGGTTTCAGTTCCAGAGATCGAAATCTGGGTAACAAATTGTTTGTTTTTCAACCAAAATAACAAAGTTTACTCTTAAATTCCATCTAATAATTGACAGATATTCGTCAACCACTTTGTAAATATATTTGTAGAAGTGGGACTTTTCGATTTCGAATTCACAATTCGTATTTGTTTTTCGGTTCTCTGACGGTTTAAATCGAATGTAATACTAAACAAACTGTCACAGCTGCTTACAGCGTCCGCACAACTGACGCGTCACAACAATGTACATATATATCTTTATTATTCGCTAAGAGTCATCCCAAGACAAATACGGCAATCCAAAGGTTGGATCAGGTGCCAGGTAGGAGTAAGCATACCTATTGACTGGTAACATCCGCCGTAAAACCACATTCAAATGAGTAAGTTTGTTTGTTTGTTTGTTTATTGTTGTTTAACGTCCCACTCAAGAATATTTCACTTATATGGAGACATCACCAAATGCCGGTGAAGGGCTTAAAATTTTGGCCTATGCTCGGCTCTTACGGCCATTGAGCAGTGAGGGTTCTTTAACGTGCCGACACTTACTGTGACACGGGACCTCCAGTTTTTACTGTCTCATCCGAAAGACAGGAAACCAACCTGTCGCCGGCGGGACTCGAACTCACGACCTCACGATCCAGAGTCGAGCGCGCTACCGACTGAGCCAGGCCGGCTCAAATGAGTAAGTGAATAATAAATCACTGTCACCTCTTCCTTGGTACAGATGACTCGACAACCGCTATCGAACAGAGGTATCTCAACATTGCAAAACGTGAAACACAGTAATTGCAAACGAGGTCATAATAACGACCGTAAAATTTGCAAAACCTTAACGCCCCAAGCGCGATTCTCGATATTCCTGTAACAGCAACTTACCAGTTAGTAGTTCCAATAAACTGAATTTAAGTTAACATTGATCACAATATTACTGTTTCCTTTTATTTATATATTCTCTTCATTATCACGTCAGACGAATTCATTTACATTTTTAGATATGTAGCCTCATTAAAATCATATAATCATTATTTTCTATCATTTATTGTTATAACAAGACATTCACTGTTTTTCTGTGATTTGTTACAACCCAGTCCACGACACACCCCTCTCTATGCTAGCTGTCGGACAGCCTTCAGGCTTAATTCGGCAAAATGAAAACGTACAATCACCGGAATATTATTATCATATCAGATGTCTCATAATGATTAAACATTTGATTCACAGCACTTGGATATAATTGTCAATAAATATTGCCTGTACCAACTGTGGCTAGAATTCGTTCCTTTCGTATTTCATTTTGATTTGACTGTGGACTCTCAACGGGTGTGACCTGTCGACAAGGAATGCTTACTCCTCCATGGCACCTGATCCTACCTCTTGATTGCAAGAGACCCGTGTTTGTCCATTTTTACCAGATTTGTACCTGTATCCTGGGCATCCTAATGATTTAAATTTTGGTATGTGAGATTTTTTATATTGGCCTTTGAACAATGATAGGAATTTTACATATTTTGTTTTATATTTTCTCAATATTGTTCAATATTTCAGGTGGAACAGCTCACATGATTCTTGTTTGTGGAAGTGATAATGCCGCTTTGTTGCAGGCTCTGTATTTTGCATTTGGTGCGGGCGGAATTATATCTCCATACGCCATTGCTCCGTTTTTAGCCGAGGAAACTAATGGTCAACACAGCCGGAGAAACACATCCATAGATATTGGCCATTTGAATAGCAAGCAAAATATAAGTACCACGGCATTTTCGAGAAATGACACCAACATGGATCTGATAAATGGTAATGCTACATATTTAAATTTCCAGGAATCTAGTCTCTATATTGGTTACACGATAACTGCTGTGCTAACGTTATCGACTGCGATTCCTTTCGTTATTTTGTTTATGAAGTCCAAGTGTAGGAAGGAATCTACAGACAAAACAGAAGAATCAACTAAAACGTACCCAAAGCGTTCAAAGGTGATGCTAATTATAATCATCATAATATTGAGTGTGATATCGGGTCTTTATTGGGGTTTAGAAGATGCGTTTAACAACTTTTTAGCCACGTTCTGTGTAAAACATCTAGGATGGACAAAAGTCAGTGGTGCTACAGCAACATCTGTTTACTGGTCGACACTATCAATAGGACGATTTTTTGCCATTTTCTTCATCAGACATTTCAAACCTAATAAGTTGATTATGATTCTGTTTTCGTCGCTTCTAGTTAGCCAAACAGGTTTTCTCGTCTTGGCACAATTTAAATTAGATATTGGCGTGTGGGTTTCTATTGGTTGTATAGGCCTCTCAGGTTCTGTTCTTTTACCATTGGTTTTCACTTGGACGGAAGAAGACATTACTCAAATGACAGGAAAGATTACCTCAATTCTTATGATATCTGCTTCTGTAGGGGCAAGCATTAACCCGATAATTATAGGTTTTACCATGGATAACTACTCACCAATGTGGCTAAGCTATATACTTACGACAGAGACAATAGTGTGCATTTTGCTGAGTCTTATCATTCTAGTGAATACGTATCAGACAAGAAAACAGGATAAATTAAATGCCAACTCACATGTCAACCCAGGTTTTCAGACCAATTCGCTGTCAGAAGAGGAATCCGGGCATCGTGATCAGCAAAGTGATTACGTATATTCCATTCATTTGTAGTCCAAATCTACAGATTTCTATTTTTGTAACAGTTCGATTCAAGATATTCGATATTCAGGAACAAATTAAACTAACAACAACGAAATGTCCCTGTGTTTTGTCTCCCATCTTCTGAACTCTGGTTCGATTAGGAATATCATTAGCAGCGATATTACCATGGTTATGGTGATGTTACTAATAGATATGGTGATAACACTATGGTCATGATGATATCACTATGGTTATGATGATATCACTATAGTCATGATTATGTCACTATGGTTATGACGATATCACTATGATTATGGTGATATAACTATAGTTATGATGAGATTACTATGATTATGGTGATACCACTTTAGTTATGGTGATATCACTATGATTATGGTGATATCACTTTAGTTATGATGATATCACTATGATAATGGTGATATCACTATAGTTATGACGATATTACTATGATTATGGTGATATCACTATGGTTATGATGATATCACTATGATTATGGTAATATCACTATGGTTGCGGTGGTATCACAAGGGTAATGACTATATTACCATGACAATGGTGATGATGATATCACTATGGTTATGATGATATCACTATGAGTATTATGATATCACTATGGTTATGGTGATATCACTGGTTATGATGATATCACTATGGTTATGGTGATTTCACTATGGCTCAAATGAAAAATGTCCCATCTATAATGCATAAACAATTGTAATTTTTTGCACAGCGCACTAAAACGAACAATAAGTGTAGGACTATCATTTTAATATGGTTGCCATACACTTTTTATCCGTTTTGATTTATATATATTTCGTATTGCTTGATTCTACCATTGTATTACCTATTTCATATTAAATTTGATAGCTTTCATTTGTTTATTTCTGTTTTAACCATTTCAATGGCTTTAGTTTTTTTTTCATTATTTATCACTACTGTTTTTTCTGTTTTCGAATTTAAACGTAACATATTCCAAAGAGAAAAACCAAATTTGAATTAAATCATGGGCCGGTAAGGTTAAAAATACAGTCTTGATCCCATACCTGTTTTAACATCAAAATGCGCATGTGCAGATATAAATGACCAAATCCGTATTCTCAAACATCAACAAACATATATCAAGACAATGTGTCTCCCTTTCAATTATTTTCATTTCCATGTAATATGTATTCCCAATCACGTCCTATTGGGATATCTAATGCGTTGAGTGTATTCGAGTCGTCGCCATTGACAGTTTATAAAAAGTACAATAGTGAAATTTCAATGTCGGGGTTGTATTTCACAATTTGTCTTGACAGACTAACCTAGTATCGTACCAAGATAAATACGCTTTTAAATATATGAGAAGCATTTAAATTGTAAATTATAAGATCTATATTTACTGTTTTTATCAGTCGCTGCTGTCTAGATAATAAGAATTTAGACTCAATTTTGAATATATACAAATCAAAGTGTTGGTCGTTAAAATTTTAGTCCTGCAGAATATTTAGGATAGGAAAAATTAAAATGTATCGCAACATAGAAGGGTCACATAGAAGAAAAAAAGAGATTTATTCGTCCGTTCAAAAAACTTATTTATATAAACGAAAAATTCTTATAAAGAACTACAGTCAACTGTTGTTATAACAGCACTTGATATAACAGCATTTTTTGTTAACAGCAGAAATTACATGGGAACCAATTTACATCCATGTTAATTTGTTTGATATAAGAGCATATGTGGTTTCCGGCACCGGCAGTGATTTTCGGGAACAAACATGCATTTTACCTGTACAAATGTCTTGTTATAACGGCAAAGCATCAAAAATGAAAAAAAAAATGTTGCCATAATTTATCAAATTGATAAAATGAAAATAACAATAAAAACACATCAAGTGATATTCATGCAATCTTATTTTGGCGTCAAGCCATGAAATTTGATATGACAGCATATTTGATATAACGGCAATTTGACTGGATCCCAACTTGGCCGTTATAACAAGAGTTGACTGTACTTCGTTCGTACAAATAATTCTTTGAACCCACAAAACACCACTTCGTCCATACAAAAGAATTCTTCGTACATACAAAAAGCCTATTCGTCCGTAAAAAGTAATATTTGTAAGCGCAAAGAATGTATCAGTCCGTGCATTGAATTCTTCGTATGTACAATTTTCTGTATGAAAAATGTTTTTGCTTTGTACGGACGATATAATTCTTTGTATGGAAAAATTAGTTCTTTATAGACTTACATACAAATGTTCTTCATTAGTACGAATTAATTTTTTGTACGGACGATTAGTTCTTTGAACGGACGAATAAATTTCGTTTTTTTTCCTAATGTGAGCCTCTACGCCGCCATAAGAATGCCTCTAAACGTACGGAATTACATATATTTTAAATATTTGAAATGATTCCAGTGTATGAAACAGATAGTAGAAAGACAGATGTATTTATAAGGTTATTTTCTCACATACCGTATCATTACCTAGATTTTGGAAGCATTAAGGGCTAATGACAAACTGAAAACGAAACAATCTTTTCTTACTCGAGTTAAACGATTTTTTCTAGTTGACTGACACTGACTGAGAGATTATAGTACAACTTAGAAGCTTTTAGTTCCATAAACTAATATATATATATATATATATATATATATATATATATATATATATTATATATATATATATATATATATATATATATATATATATATATATATATATATAAACTTTTATATCGATATATACCAACGAACTAGAAATTAGAAACAAAAAAAGAATCAAGTACTCAAGCTTCCTTCACTATTGATACAGTCAGGGGAAAACATCTGGTAAAAAAGACAAACACGGACCTCTTGCAATCAGGAGATGGGATCAGGTGCCCTGTTGACCGGTCACATCCGCTATGAATCCACAGTCAAATTAAAATGAAATACGTGAGGAACGAATCCTCGTCATAACTGGTACAGACGTCTCAACAACCGCCATCGAACAGGTAACTCAACATTTCACTAAGTGAAACAGAGTAATTGCAAACAAAACTATCATACCTACAGTAAAATTTGCGGAAAGATGACATCAAACGTAGTTATCGATATCCCTGTGTCAATAGTTTGTCAGTGATATTCTATGTATGAAAATCGAATGACGAATTTGTAGATAAAGCGCCATGATCGACCATTTAAGCTCAGTTAAGGTGTCAATTTTCATTTAAATCATAATGTACTTTACATCATGCTTCTACAAAAAATAACGTTCCCGTTAATTACATTTCCGCATACTGCTTCGTTTGCGAGTAGTACGGGGGTGAGAATAATATATTGCTTTCAGTGAGGTTCATACCAGAAGTGTGTAATATTTATGGAGATAATAAAGAACATATACATGCGCTGTGGTGTGTTTTCAACAGAATAGAATGGAATATCAAATAAATACATTTTACCAGGGACTTCAATGATTTTATTTATCTGTTTAAAAGAATCATGAAATCACATGCGATAACAAGATGACAACAACCGTGTTTTAATAGCTGTCACCGGTCAGTCTTTTGGCACATCTCGTAGATTTTCCCGAGTATAATCGGAAAGTAATTAGACGTAATGTTTTGTTTTGTTTCCATGTAAGCACCATCATATTAATACCAATTAGCATCTTTGCTATGATTTCAACAGTAAAGTGTACTCTGGATTGACTAAATTATAGTAAAACATCGTTTTAATGGTTGTTTAATACTTAACCCAAAAGTACTCATAACTTAGATAATGGGATGTTAAAGGGTTCTATTATAGAATATTATAGAATAATTGTTGATTTGAGTGACATATATAAACTACATAACACACATAAAACATGAATATAAATTAGATGCTGGTTGGTCAATCTAATTGTTTAAGACCGTGTAGTAATGGTCAATTCCCCAAATACTTTTACATGGAAACAGAATAATGGACTACGATGTGAGTACAAATAAAGAAGCACCAATGTAGTATCGGAACCCAAAGCTCATTACAATACAGTGCTAACATTAAGAAGAATTGAGCATCTCGAACGGGATGGGATCAGGTGTCCGGAAGATGTCAGCGTCCCTTGTTACCATGCTAACGAGAAACATATCGAGTTCGGTAAAGAGGTCAGGCTCGGTGTTCTTTATTATAGGACTTGACAGTTTGCAATGCCTGCTTACAGGATGTTCTATGATATAACGTTTCAACGCTAATCTTTTTCTGAATTTCAACACAGCAAATTAAAGAATGGAAACAAAAACATTATATATCTTTTGTTTTTTATTTCTTATGCAGGACATTGTAATAAAATGACATTTCGTAGCTAAAACTATTTGCCACTTCCTATTTTCTAATTTACTTTTAACAGGGAACGCTGACTCCATTTGGACACCTGGTACCATCCCGTTTAGGATTCGCCCTTGTTCTTCACGTTGAGTCCATTGTGTATATCTAATTTGTCGTATTCTGATAGACTTGGGGTTAGGATATTCATTGGTACTTCTTCATTGTATGTAAAATGCAGTCACTTACCGCAAAAGGCCAGTAATTTTAAGTCTAAATGAAAGTGTTAACTAGATGTATTTGATTATTATACTATATTGTAATGGATTTGGTTGTTTTTAAATGGTAATAGATTAGTGAAAAAATTTATGATGGCATACATTAACCAATGAGTCAATACCTGATTTTAAACATTTCTGATGTTCGCATCTATGCAATTTCAAAATGTGCAGACGGAAAAAAATATGGAACTTCATACATATCATAAATGAAAGAATCAGTAAACTGTCGATAGTTTGTCTTTGCAGTAATGTTAAAAAAAAAAACATTTTAGATGAATATGTCGTAATCTTAAAATTTCATTGGATTATTGGGTATGAGTATATATGATCATTCACAGGCGTGACGTGATTTGAATCAAATAGGCACACAGTGTTTAAAGGCCCACTAAAGGTAAAACCTTAGATAACAAAGCATGGCAGATAGTGGAAATCATGTCGCAAAAACAACAACTGGTGAAACCCAAGATCTTCGAAATGGCGTCGGTACCAAAAGTGGGACCAAGGTACTAACAGACCATGAACACAGGGAACGAGTGATTTTCAAACTAAAATATAACAAGATTTTCCGGAAGAAAATTTTAACTACCGCGAGTTTATTGTGGGGTTACTTTATCCTAGTAAGTATAATATTATTAATATATATATATATATATATATATATATATATATATATATATATATATATATATATATATATATATATATATATATACATGTGTTTGTGTTGGGGGTTGGTGGGTGTGTGTGTTTGTGTATGCATTGAACCGATGTCAGTTTGCATTCATGGGCTTCATGATGATTTTGTTTGTCCAGTTGGCATTCATAAGGCAATAGATGTCATCTGAAAGCAGTCCAATGCTTTTGTTTACTTATTTCTTATGCTTTCTGACTTTTTTCTTTTCTTCATTTTATTAATTGGAATTGAAAGTACAATAAAAATGTGCACCCGTTCTTGTACGTACAATTCCTGGAACAACCGTTTGCAGTTATGAGTATTGTAAGCGTAATGCCATTGTCATAATGCTCAAAACGATCGTTTAAAAGATCAGTTGAACTCCAATTTGGAATATTTTTTCCCAAATGGAAAGTGGTATTATACAAGGCCAAATATTAAATCTAAATGCATAGCGATTACTAACTTAGCTTTTGAAAAGGTTAAGATGGTGTTATTAGTGCGATTGGTGATGAAGAACAATTCCTTACAATGGTTATATAGTGTTAATGCCAACAGGTGATATGCGTATATGATATGTGCGATTGGTGTTGAAGAACAATTCCTTACAATGGTTAAATAGTGTTAGTGCCAACAGGTGATATGTGTATACATACATGCACTGCTTCTGGAGACTTCTAGACATGACCTAGTTTGACCCTACGTCATAGGTCACAGTCACAAGTCGTGATAGCGGTCCTAAGACCAATTCTAAGGTTTACAATTTTTTTCGCTCGTTACTCGTGATTTTACTACATCGTAGGAAACACCGATGGAATAAATTCAGTGATATTATTTATTTCAATGGTCGAAATTTGATATAAATTAAACAAAAGGACCAAAAGGGTTGAAATTGTTCGAGAACTTGTTCCACGATATATATATATATATATATATATATATATATATATATATATATATATATATATATATATATATATATATGCTGAAAACGATCTTGCGGTCGTGAGTGCAAATCCAGCCAGCTCCAGGTCGGATTCCTCTCCTTTGGATGAAACAGTCCCGTGTCACAATAGATGTCGGCAAGTTAAAGAACCCTCACTGCTCAATGGTCATAAGTGGGACGTTAAATAATACAACCAACGTATGATGTGATGTTTTATACATTATGAGATAGAAAGGGTAAAGTGAAAAAAAAACATTTTGTATTTCATAGTATTTAGATATCAAAATGGAATGATTAATATAGAACTCCGGACATAAATAATACACGTTCGGGTTCGGAGTCTTGTATTCTTCCATTTTGTATGAGGATGAGGAAAATGGCCTTCAACGACAATACTTGTAAATTGCGGCGACCATGTATACATTGTCTGAATTTTTGTGCTCCCGTAAATATTAACTTGTATTGTATTTATTGATATTTAAGCAAAAGAAAATTTATCCTGTGGATTCATAAAACTGGAAATCT
The DNA here is from genome assembly GCA_030159075.1 of Atrina japonica. Lineage (NCBI taxonomy): Eukaryota > Metazoa > Mollusca > Bivalvia > Pterioida > Pinnidae > Atrina > Atrina japonica. Next base: position 831,547 of record BROG01000297.1, on the reverse strand, counting down.
ATTTGATTGTTTTTTATTTTATAGGGATGGACTCAAGCTCAGTTGGGACCCTCATTTTTAGACTTACAAATAATAACAAAAACAAGTTTAGACGAGGCGTCTAAATTTTTCACCTTTCATGCCGGTGGCTACTTGGTGGGATCACTCGTCACTGGATTTATCTATGATCGAATAGTGTATGACAAATCACTGGTGCTAGTACTAACTCTTGTGGCCCATACAGCAATCCTGGCTGCTATTCCTTGGTGTACAATATATGAAATTATGGTGTTTGCGCATGCCTTGAAAGGTATAATTGCCGGTGGATTCGAAACATGTAAGTGATGATTTTCTTTCAACACCATATGCAGTGACGTATGACTGTAAATAGCCTAATTTTGGCGATAACTGTATTTCGATTTCTCATTTTTCCCCCGACATATTCACGAATACCTAAAATCGCTATAATTTTGATACTGTAGAACAAAATGATTTCCAGTGGTAAAATACATGTTGGGAATATTTAAACAGATACATATAGGTCTCATGTATGACTGAATAAATTGACTGAATAAGTATATTATTATCGGGGGTTCATGTATGTGAACTATATTTTTGGTAAGAATGGTTTAATCGAAAACACACGACATTTTTTTCAGGCATGTTCACCATTAACCTTTTTAAAAAAAATCTGGAGGTTCATACGTGTAATGCTGTGTAGTATAACATTTAAATTTTCTATTATTTTTGGTAAGAATTTCGTTAATCGAAAACCACGACATAGGATCGTGAAGTCTAATTGACAGACGATCGTTCTTGGGCATTGTAACTTTCGCATTATGTTTAGTTTATGACCACGAGCATGTTCACCATCGAATCTACACGAAATTTATACCTCAACACAAAAAACTGTCACTCGATTTACAGTACCCTGTTGTCAATTTTTTGATAACAAAATATCAAAAAGTATAGAATTAAATTTTCATACAACTCAGGCACCAAAGGAAAATTCTTAGACGGATTTTCAATTTTCGGTCACCCTATAATGATAATCTTATACTAAAGTAGTATTTGGATCACTGGGCTCATTTTACCCTCCGATAGTCTGCATTTAAATTTCTAAAGATTCCAAAACATTCTAAAAATGGTCATAAGATAGTCACCAAGCTTTAATTAAGGATGGGAACCCAACAGGGTCTATAATGTGTCTACTCTAAGACATTGATTTCGGAAGAAGTGTACTTTGACCAGAATTGTTTGTAACATACCATATTCTCTTTCAGAAAATACATATACATGATATCAAATTGGAGCTTAATAATGGAACTGATATAAGTCTAATTGACAGAAACGATCGTCTTGGGAAGTAATTGAATAACTTTCGTATTATGTTTATAATATTGCTTTTATTGACAAGGAATGAAGTGCACTAGTGTAAAACGTTGACACATACAACACATTTCAATAGACTGGTGGTACCGTTTGAGTCCCCGATCATTTAATGTCTCATCATGTAAGTAATTAACATAAACCTAATACCTGGTATTTCGTTTTTAAACCAGTTCTGATAAAAAACTTATACTAAAAACCAGTAGTATTTGGTGTTAATTTTGTCACCCCAAGATAAGCACATTTAAGGGGGGGGTGTTTTCTAAATTCATGACTGAAAATTTAAAAAACTAGAAATCTTTTTTCAGGGGTTAATACAGAAAAATAAGACGGATTTCGGCTTGAGTACTGATAATTAGAATTATTATTTGACCTTGTTATTATACCACTTTTTTATTTATATTACCCAAATTTATGACCTAATTGGAGCTCAGATCTGATGATTTAGTCTTTTATACTGACAGAAACATGGTCGTCTTGCTGGCAATTGTAACTTTGGTACTTTTTATGTTTATAATATGTTTAAACATGTCCAGGCATTGGATCATCTTTGAGAAATAAATACCAGATGCTGGCGTAAATTAGGATATGCATAACCATAACTATTGATTTAGAACATGTGAGGTACGTTGAGGACTTGAATTTTCCACATTGCTAGATGTTCTAGGTGTAATACAACATTAAAAATTAAAATAGTTCTATACAGATGTAAAATACCCCCAAACAGGTGCTGGCTAGATCATCTCCTGAATTGCAATTTGGGTGATAAAAATGAGAGAAATCTACTATTTTATTCATACATTGCAAACGGCTTTTTAATCTATGCACAGTCCAGTAACCAACAGTATTAGAAATCTATGTATTATTTGGCCAATAGTAAGCAACCCGTTGCATTTTTACTTCAAATTTTTCTTTCGGTAAAAAGGAAAATGTCTATTCTGTTTTCAATATCACATTTGAGCTCAGCTTTATTTCACTGATTAATGGCAAAACTGTTATTGATATAAAGATGTTTTTACGCCTTAAGCATTGACAAAGCATGTTTTTTCCTAGGACCTGATGGCACCAGCTGTAGTATTTGGCACTGATAGCCAAGCTACAGCTAAATAGTCATACATCAAGATTTCGTATTTTTGACGCTAAATTGTTGAAAGATTGGGTAGACGTATATTGTTGGACGAATTGTTCTGCTACTTGAGTGAGGAACGTTGAGGACACACACACACACACACACACACACAAACTTATCTATGTGTCCAGTAACCAACAGTATTAGAAATCTATGTATTATTTGGCTCGGATAATTGTAGCTAATGAACTGTAAAATTTCGTGTACAAAATGAGGACAGATGGTGATTTACAAAAATAAAGAATTATCAGTTCAATACACACACACACACACACACCTTATGTGTGCTTCTCGGATATTTACAATAATTGTAATTGTGTATATTTACAAATAAGAATTATCAGTTCAATATGGCTTTTATTTACATGTATTTTAATATATATATATATATATATATATATATATATATATATATATATATATATATGTGTGTGTGTATATATAAATGTATTCTTTATAATAATCTCTACTTTTCATTACCAATTTTATATTAACCCTATCACCCCTAAAAATCTAGATGGAATGCTCTTTGCTATCGTTAAGACCAGTCTTTTATGGCCTACAGGGTTAAAAAGATTAATTTCCACATATTTCATTACTTTACTGCAGTTATAATCATTTTCATTATTATTTATGTTTTTATTTTACTGCTATTTTGTTTTGTAACTAAAACGTTTCAAAAAATGATTAAAATGTGAATTTCATCATGGGGTCTCCAAGGTTAATAACTAGACGTGGTGACCTCCTTGCCTACTTTTTGAAGGCAAAAATATGGTTGTCCAGAAAATAATTATCAAAATTGTATTCTCACACATCAACAAACATTTCATAAGACATTGTGTGTCGCGTACAATTGTTTTATTTCCATTTACAATGTATTCCTAATCACGCCCTATTGAGATATTTAATGGGTGAAATGTATTCGACTCGTCGCCATTGTCAGGTGATAAAACGTGCACTAACGAAATTGCCATATCATGTTTGTATGTCACAGTAACTCTTGACAGACTGATCTAACTAGTATGTAACTGTGAAATGGATTAGGTAATTGACGATGCATACAAATGAAAAATACGAAGATATATACGCATTTGAATATATGTGATGCATTTAAATAGAAATTTATGTAACCTGTATTGACTGTTTTCGGTCAGTCGCTGTTGTCTAGAAAATAACTTCAGCGTTTAGATTCCATTTTTAGAAATTAAAAAACATTTTGGAACGTACAAACAACTAATTGGTCCCTACAAATAATTAATTGCACGATCAAAGACATATTTGTAAGTACAAATAACTCATTCCTCCGTAGAAAGAATTATTCTTACGTACAAAGAACAAATTTGTCGGTACATACAGATCTTTGCACGTACAAAAAGAACTCTTTTTACGGATGAATGAATTCTACGCCATCTTAAGAATGCACTGAAACTCATTTGCAATATTTGAAATGATTTCAATGTTTGACATAAATATTAGGAAACAGATGTATTAATGAGGACATCTTCTCAAATACCATTAACTAGATTTTGGAGTCACTGGGGGCTAGAGACATACTGAAAACGAAGCAATCTGTTCATACTCGAGTCAAACGAATTCTTCTAGTTGACTGACATTGGCTGAGAGACAGTACTTCTAACTGTGATTCAAGACTAACAAACTATCGATTCAATTGGCTCATATACATTGTATTGCCAACATTAAGTTAATCAAAATATCCTATGTATGAGAGTTACTGAGAGCCGGATGACAAATGTACAGATATAGCCCTATGATTGCCTGTTTAAGCTGAGTTCGGATGTCTCTTCTTTTTTTAAATGATGATGTTATTTACTTAATTCTTATATACAATTTACCGTTCACATTTATTACACTTCTGTGTGTTGCTTTTTTGCGAGAAATACAAGTGTGAAAAAAGAGACAGATTTCAGTGGTGATCATACCAGAAGTAAAAATGAAGAAATAGCAGTTTATATTTACGCTGATTCACAGAAATTACACAACTTCATTGTTTTGCTATACTTCGGTGACACTCCTCGAATGTTCAACTCATGTAATACGTAATTTTACACAGAAATAGAATGTTGACGCAACACGTGTCAATATGTGAAAGAGTTCCTTTAACAAAAAGATAATGGAGCACTTAGAGAGTAGAAATCAAGAAGAACCATGTAGTAACTTGGTCAAGTCATCAAAATACTTACTAAAGGCATCATTTTAAACGGAAATAAAATGTTGACTGTACTAGCGTATGTAGTTGAATTCCTTTAACAACAAAATAATGGAGTACAATGTGAGTCGTCTCTCACTAAAATATTTAATTTCAATACCATATAAATTGAATTTGAATTTTGAATGGTTAAATGATTTTTTGATTTGATTTGTTTTTTGTTTTACGCCATACTCAATAATCTTTCAGTCATATGATGGCGTCCAGTTTTTATTGGTGGAGGAGAAACCCCGGTTACCCGGGTAAAGACCACCGACCTTCCGCAAGAAAACTGGCAAACGTTCCCACTAAATTCGAACCAGAAATTTTGAATGGTGTTTTACACGTAACAATTCTTCAATCATATGGTATTGGCCAATTTTAATGGTGGAAGAGAGAACCCGATTACAATATACACGGGAAGAGATAATCGGCCTTCCGCAAGTAAACTGGCAAACTTTCTCACAAAAATCAGCTTAGGTTCCATCGGGGCACAGACGTGCACTGAGCAGATGTGAGGGACTTCATGGTACAAAGTGCGATGTTGTAACCACTGGGCCACGGATGCCCCCACCCCCTGATACGATATGAAAGGGTAATATTTTGAATTATGTATTTCATGCCGGATTATTTTTTCATGGATTTGTTACGTTTTAAAGAGTAAAATTTTTTTTTAATTATTATGACATACATTTACTAGAGTGAGTAAATACCTGTTCACGTCAACTTTTAAAATTCAAAATGGGCGGTCGGAAAAACAGACATTCAAAATATACAACGGAACGTATGCAATTGTAACTTAAACTGTCGATGATTTACTTTCTTCATATGTAATGCTTGTAAGTTATTAATCAATGAGGGGTTTGGTAACTGGAGAAAATAGAAATGACGCCATCTTTGATCACTCATTGGTTGACAGTATTTATATAGTTATTCACAGTCATGACTTGATTTGTATCCTATAGACACAGTGTATGTAAGCCCAGTAAAGGAAAAGTATAGGAAATACCTTTAGGTATTAAACATGAAAGATAAAAACCATGTCCAAATGGCAGCATCTTGTGATATTCAGAATATACGAAATGGCGTCGGTAACCAGACTGATTCCACTCAACAAACACACCATGATAACAGGAAACGATTAATTTTGAAACTTAAAAACAGCAAAACTTTCCGGAAGAAATTCTTAACAGCCGTTAGTTTATTGTGGGGATACTTTATTCTAGTAAGTTGTTGTTTATACACAATATATGATATATATGTAATAATAATAATAATAATAATAATAATAATAATAATAATATTATTATTATTATTATTATTATTATTATTATTATTATTATTAAACAAATTTTCTGTTTTAATCTTTCGCTAAATTTTCATTGGTTAATGGATATACCACAGATTAGGATTAATAGCATATAAGATATATACTGGTCAATTATGCTCACTGATGTTTAATGTTACGTCGGTATTTTGACTAAAGAGCATGGTTTCCCTAAAACATGAATCTATTGAAATGAGACAGAGCCACTAGAGTAAAATAAAAAGTAAAATAGTAAAAGGATGGTGGACCAACAATTATCCAACAGTTAAGTATTACGTATGTTTTGTGAAATAATATACAGAATAAAATAGAAAGGGAAAAGGGAAACCCCAATAGAGGAGTTTCGAATTATCGGATTGTCCGTTATTGTTCTAAATTATTCGTGGCTTTCACTTTTGGTCAACCATCGCTACTTCCGCTTTTGGTTGCACGATTTCAGACGGTTACAGCAATTAGTTTTTGACATAAAATGATTGGTGAGAACCTTCTGATCCTAAGATATAACTGAACTTTTTGGTGTATTCATATCTTCATAATCTCCAAATAAGTCAAGAACTTCTGGATCAACCTATGTTACTAGTTGACACAAGCGAGATAACTCATGTTTGCAAGATAGATCTTTTCAGAAAAGTTACCAAATCTGGCACATTCCACGCGCTGTTGTCCATCTACATTTTATTTCTTGATCAACGCAATGACATATACCCGAAATCGCTATTGTTAACCACGAACCAGTAAAAAAACGTACTCAAAATGAATTACATAAAAACCCGAAATTCCCCCATTTTTATGTCATAGTATAAACAGTTAATAAAGAAATGGCATAAGTAGAACTCCGGAACATAAATAATACGAAATAGGGTTCAGACCTTGGCTCTCCCCCCCCCCCATCACGTCATATAATTTTGTATGAGGTTGGACAAAAATTGCTTTCAACCTAATTCCTTTAAATTTTGTCGACCTCGTTAGAATTTTATTAATTTTAGCATCATTTTTACGTTACTTAATTATCAAATTGATGTTTTCTTCTTTTTGTTCGATATATAAAACAAAATTTATTATCTGCAAACTGGAATTTTATTTTTTCATCCGATTGTTTTTAATTTATAGGGATGGAGTCTAGCTCAGTTGGGACCCTCATTTTTAGACTTACAGATAATTACAAGAACAAGTTTAGACGAAGCGTCTAAATTTTTCACCTTTCATTCCGGTGGCTACTTGGTGGGATCACTTGTGACTGGACTAGTATATGACAAAATAGTGTACGACAAATCCCTGGTAATAGCACTAACGCTCGTGGGCCATACAGCAGTTTTGACCGCTATTCCTTGGTGCACAATATATGAAACTATGGTGTTAGCGCATGCCTTAAAAGGTGTATTTTCGGGTGGATTCGAAACCTGTAAGTGATGTGTTTGCTTTAGTATCTTTAAGCAAATTATTTCATGCAGTGGTATATTACTGTCACTGACTTATATCTAGCAAGTACTTTATTTCGAGATCTCAGTTTTTAGACCTATTCATGAACACCAGAATTCGCTTTTTTAAGCAAAACATTTTGATTTCGAATATTTCAAGCGGTTATATTTTAGACAGAAGCGTACAACTATCAAGAATGAGTGCTATTTAATGTAAATGTACTGTGAATAAGGAAAAAACACAACCCATTTAAATTCCCGAACATATTAACTCAAACATTTACGCTAAAGTAAAAAAAAAAACATTAATTTTACTACAGTAATTCACGCATATATCATAATAAAACGCATATTTTGATTAGACCTCACCAAACCTCCAAGAATATAAACCATTATTTTGAGATTTACAAGAACAACGACAAACCGCAGTTATTTGTGAAGTAATGATATAAAAAGTGAAAGGAACTTGTATGTGATGCCACAGTCGATCAAATTAAAAACGATCTCTCCTGTTTTCTGATATGTAGAGGATATTACGTAACACGCTATGGAGTAACATTTTATTGACATATCTTTGATGTGTCATGTTCGAACATTGAAAGTTTAACATACGCCAAAACTATCTAACTCGTTTCATAATAAAGAAATTGTGGGTCCGCAAAGTTTATTCGGAGCATCTTTAGTTTTTCGTCCCTATCCAGTGTAAATAAATGCTTCCCTTTACAATTTAATAATTTATAGAAATATTTTTTAAAAAAACCGTATTTTTATTGGCTGAATATGACACATGTGACTACATTGTTAAGCATATAACCTTGCAAACTAGTCTTCATAACGCATTGCGCAAAATGAATATGTAAATAAGGTTTAATGCTAAATGTTACCACACCATAAAGTGTGTTTTAGTCATCCAAACAGTTATATAAGTATGAATTATCATTGAACAAAATATGTAACATACTCTTTTTGTTTTTATTTGGTTTTGTTTTGTTTTGTTTGTTTGTTTGTTTTTCATTTCCCACTTTTTATTACTTAATATGATATACAATACTAAAAAGAAGAGATATACACAGGCACAAAAACTCTGAAATTTCTTTATATTTTGTGAAAATTGCTTGAGAAACCCGGGTTTGACATTTCTTCACTTTCAATTGATAAACTCAGTCTTACTTTTTGCATATGAATACCACACTGGACCAGACCTTATTTTCACAAGAATATAGGAATATAAGATAGCTTATGTTTGTGCATAGCTCTAATTTGATATTGTATATTACGTACAAGTAGTAAAAGTTTTAAAAATCGAAATAGTTTTTTGTTTTTTTTTTTTGTAAACACAGCTAACCCCCCTTCAACATCAAGTTATTTTAGGAAATTATTGATATAAAACTGCTGGTGCTGCTCTTTCACAGATTCGGTTCTGTTGGGCCAACATTTTCGACTTAACTTATGTTGTCGGTATTATCAGATCCACATAACATGGCGGGGCGGAGTAATCTTTTAATTATCATACGGGTGGTTCTACTCACATTTCGGTAATGACAAGATCCACGAGGAAAACGTTTTATTCCTCACTGGGCACTCGTAGCTTCGATGACAAGTAGGACCGATTACTCTGCCCAGGGTAATCTTAATGTTGTCATGGTCAATTAGCTAGGATTTAAACTCTTGCAGGTCAAGAAAGTGTTCATAAGACTCCATCCTGCCAGGTTATATGAATTTTACTATAAATACACGATGAGTTGAACATATATACGCCGACTTTCTGCCTAAGTTTATTTCCTATAAAGAACTAATAAAGCACCCTGAGAGCTGTAGCTGTAGTCCACCCCTCCTCTTGAGTGTTTGTTTAGGATGTTTTTTTCAGCAATTAAATGAGACAAATGTTTCGCTAAATGAAATGAATATAATTACAAGACATTTCTAAGTATTGATTGTGTCCTGTTTATTTTTTATTATATTTTTTATCTTAGAGTTGACATACTAGTAAACAATGACAGATAGTCGACAAACACTTGGATTTTCATTGGAATGTCTGTTATATCTACACTTTTGTTAATCTAACGTAAAACCATAATGAGTTAGTGTGTCAATAAACATGAATTTTATCATTTTTACATTCGATGACGCTTAAGCCTGACTATAATACTGCCAGCTCAGCTGTCCATCATCAAGTGAGCTGCTGCGTAGTAAAGAAATATAGATAATTGAAATGTTTTGATTTTGAACAATTTCAGTTTAAAGCACAATGCTGTACTATTTCCTTGATTAGAATTACTCTCTTACTACATTTTGTCTGATGATGTAAATTTTCACGTATGTATCAAAATTCTTAATCAATCAAATTATTATTTCAGGTGGAAATGCCCATATAATTCTTGTCTGCGGGAACAAAAATGCCGCCTTGCTGCAGGCTCTGTATTTTGCATTTGGTGCGGGTGGAATTATATCTCCGTACGCCATTGCTCCTTTTTTAGCAGAGGAAACTAATTTTCCAAATTCTCAGAGAAGCACCATAGTAGACATTGCCAATACAACGTCACAAAGTGTTTGGAATGTTGATACCAATACGTCTGCGTTTTGGAGAAACGGTAGCCATATGGATTTCATAAATGGTAACGCTACAACTCCACAAGTAAAGGAGTCTGTGTTATATATAGGTTACTCTATATCAGCATTGCTAACATTATCAAGCGCGATTCCTTTCTTTATTTTGTTTTTTAATTCTAAGTGTAAAAAGGAGGCAACAGATAAAACGCAGGAAAAGACAAAATCATATCCGAAGCGATCACAGGCAACGTTAGCCATAATCCTTATAATAATGAGTATTATAATGGGTTTTTATTGCGGCATAGAAGATTCGTTCAATAACTTTTTAGCCACGCTTTGTGTAAAACAATTAAATTGGACAAAACGTGATGGTGCTACAGCAACATCAATTTATTGGACCGCTTTATCCGTGGGGCGACTTTTTGGCATTTTCTTCGTTAGGCACTTTAAACCTTCTAGGTTAATAATCATTCTTTTTTTGTTGCTGTCTGTAAGTCAAGGAGGGTTTCTTGTTTCTGCACAGTTTAAATATGACGTAGGTATCTGGATATTTATAAGCTGTTTTGGACTCTCGGGTTCTGTTCTTTTCCCATTGTTATTCACCTGGATGGAAGAAGATATTATACAAATGACTGGGAAGATTACCTCAATTCTTATGATAGCTGCCTCAGGGGGAGCAAGCATAAACCCGATAGTTATAGGTTTTACCATGGATAACTACTCACCAATGTGGCTAAGCTACATACTTACGACAGAGATAGTACTGTGCATTTTGCTGTGTCTTATCATCCTAGTGAATACGTACAAAGCAAGGCATATTAAAGAATTGAATGTCATCTCCGAGATACATGTCAATCCAGGTTTCCAGAACAATTCGCTACCAGACGACAGCGCACAGAATCATGTACAGCAAAGTAATTATATATCATCCGTGAGATTATAGTTAGGAAGAACATATCCTTTGTATTTATGCCCGTAATTTACTTTATGGACTCGCATTTAGTGTGACCAGTAGGGAAGAGATGCTTGGCACATGAAAACGTACAAAGCGAGAAAATGAAATAAAATGAACGTCATCTCAGAGATACATGTCAACCCAAGTTTTCAGAACAATTCGGTACCAGACGACGAAGCACAGAATCATGTACACCAAAGTAATCATATATCATCCGTGAGATTATAGCCGGAAAGAATATATCCTTTACGTTTATGCAAGCGTTTTACCTTATGGACTCGCGTGTAGTTTGAAGGGTAGGGATGAGATGCTTGGTACATGATCCCAACACTGATATCTGTACATTATGTAGTAAGTAAATATTATCTCGCACGACTACGACTAATTTTTAAATTGCAATTTTTATCGAATATTGACCAATCAAGTACCAAAATAAACTAATAAGTTTCAAAGACAATGTGTCGTCTGTTATTTATTTTAATAATATGTATTTCGTGTCAAAATTAATAATATTCCTGGAATATGGTGGGCTAGTATAATGGTCTGATATTTTGAAGATGAAATAGATGAAGTCCTCTGTCATCTTACATTTGTATTATTTGAAGTGAATAGAGTAACATAATTACTGATAAATCAGTATTATCTTATCACTACACACTGTTCTATCATTTAAGTAGTATAGTTGCTTAATACATAAAAATCTCGGATACATAAGTATGACTCTCCAGAATGTCCAGGATACATATACAAATCTGGTGAATACTGGACAAACACTGACCTCTGGAAATCCAGAGGTGGGATCAGGTGTCATGGAGGAGTATGCATCCCCTGTTGCCCGGTTACTCTCGCCGCGTGTTCACAGTCAAATTCAAATGAAACAGGTGAGGAAGAAATCCTCGTGACAATTGGTACAGATGACTCAACAACCGCTATCGAACAAGTAGCTCAACATTTAAATATGAAATTCTGAACGCCTCCACTAACTAAAATTATGATTTCTCTAAGGCAGTTAAGATCTTACATTTTGATTTATCTCATTGAACTTTTACTGGACCTGTGCATATTATATACATGAAATCAAAATTATAGCTTTGCAAAATGTCTGCTATACAAATATAGTCTACTGTCCTTTGTGAATATTATTATATTCCTGATATTTTTTTAATGGTCAATGCCATTTTAGTACTAATTTTGTGCAATCGTGATAAAACCTATTGATTGCTCTAAAAGAATAGAAAGAGCATACCACTTAGATAGAAAAGGGTCGTACAATCATGGTCACTTGTGAGATAAAACAGACCAGTTATATAGGACGTACTGTAAGCGGTCCAAAGTATGATCACATAAGACAACGGATATATATATATATATATATATATATATATATATATATATATATATATATATATATATATATATATATATATATATATATATATATAAATATACACTTTGCAGTAGGTATATCATCCTCTAACTATGAACAAAGAAGTTAATGGCGCTACACATGTCGTTCATCATTTTTAAATCCTTACATTTTTAAGAGAAAGAAATTAGCAGATTGCAAACAAACTTACAAAGATTAAGTATAGACTTCCACACAATTTAGCAAAAGTAAACAAGATGCCATTGAATATATGAGTCAGGTCAATTATTTTAAAAAATTATTAAACATAGAAAACTATGTGAAAAATTAGTTGGTATACGTTTGTTACGTCCGTATATAAGATGTTGGATGAAATAGCAAATACATACAAGTCATGAAACGAATCATATAAAGCACTATAATGACTAATTCAGGGTTTGTAACAAAAATAAAAAATATATATTTATCAAAAAGTGTATTTAGAACATATGTTTTTTTAACATAGTCGGAAAAAATATCTCGAGAATACTTGAGAAAATCTTTCACCAAATAAATTATTACCTCGGGGCAACGAAATAATAGTTCATTTTCTTGAGTTAAATGTTTACAAGAGAAACAATTATCTCGGGTATATTTTCGTTTTCTTCCGAGATAATATCTTATCTGGTTAGCATGTAGTTCTTTTATAAATTCAAATAACGTTCAAATATTGAAAATATTAAAAGACTAATTTAACCCTGGGAAAACAATATATTTATGGAGGGTTAAAAATGATTGATCTTGAGACATTTATCAAATATTTAAGAGCCGGCCTGGCTCAGTCGGTAGAACGCTCGACTCTTCATCGTGAGGTCGTGAGTTTGAGTCCAGCCGGCGGCAGGTTGGTTTCCTGTCTTGGGGATGAGACAGTAAAAACCGAGGTCCCGTGTCACAGTAGGTGTCGGCACGTGGAAGAACCCTCACTTCTCAATGGCCTTAAGTGCCGGGCATAGGCAAAACTTTGAAGCCCTTCACAGTCATTTGGTGACGTCTCCATATGAGCGAAAGATTCTTGAATGGGACGTTAAACAACAATAAACAAACAGACATAAAAAATTTAAACAGTGCTTGGATAAGAAGAATCATTAAATATAATAAGACTGGATAAATGTTTTTGAAAAGATGTTTTGTCCTGTGATTCAAATATAGTATAATATAGTATAATATAGTAAACCATTTCAGGAAAAAAACATTTTTAAGTACATGATGTAACAGACCCAACCACATTTTTTGTATCTGGGGTAAAGAAAAAATTAAAAAAATGTTGTGCCCGGTAGCAATTTGACATAGAATGATACCCAATAATATTCCACATCTATTTCATGAGTTTGATCAGATTACATAATAGTAATACTGATCGTGATTTTAGTTTAACTCAACGACTCAACAAGCGCTATCAAACAGGTAACTCAATATTTAAATATGAAAATATGAACGCCTGAAATCACTACTCTAACAATAAACCTATATAACATTTTTAACAAAATACACTTTTCTTTAGATCTTTCCCTTCTAATTTTGAAGTAATTTGGACTATAATTTATGTACAATTGAGTATCAGTAATTCGACCGATAAAGTTGTTTTTCTAGAGAGCCAAATCTCAGATACCAAAGTGTAAATCTACAATATGTCCAGAATACATATACAAATCTGGTGAATATTGGACAAATACGGACCTCTGGAAATTTCCAGAGATGGTAGCAGGTGCCATGGGGGAGTCAGCATTCCCTGTTGACCGGTCACACCCGCCGTGAGTCCAGTCAAATTCAAATGAAATAGGTGAGGAAGAAATCCTCGTGACAATTGGTACAGATGAATCAACAACCGCTATCGAACAAGTAGCTCAACATTTAAATATGAAATTCTGAACGCCTCCACTAACTAAAATTATGATTTCTCTAAGGCAGTTAAGATCTTACATTTTGATTTATCTCATTGAACTTTTACTGGACCTGTGCATATTATATACATGAAATCAAAATTATAGCTTTGCAAAATGTCTGCTATACAAATATAGTCTACTGTCCTTTGTGAATATTATTATATTCCTGATATTTTTTTAATGGTCAATGCCATTTTAGTACTAATTTTGTGCAATCGTAATAAAACCTATTGATTGCTCTAAAAGAATAGAAAGAGCATACCACTTAGATAGAAAAGGGTCGTACAATCATGGTCACTTGTGAGATAAAACAGACCAGTTATATAGGACGTACTGTAAGTGGTCCAAAGTATGATCACATAAGACAACGGATATATATATATATATATTATATATATATATATATATATATATATATATATATATATATATATATATATATATATATAAATATACACTTTGCAGTAGGTATATCATCCTCTAACTATGAACAAAGAAGTTAATGGCGCTACACATGTCGTTCATCATTTTTAAATCCTTATATTTTTAAGAGAAAGAAATTAGCAGATTGCAAACAAACTTACAAAGATTAAGTATAGACTTCCACACAATTTAGCAAAAGTAAACAAGATGCCATTGAATATATGAGTCAGGTCAATTATTTTAAAAATTATTAAACATAGAAAACTATGTGAAAAATTAGTTGGTATACGTTTGTTACGTCCGTATATAAGATGTTGGATGAAATAGCAAATACATACAAGTCATGAAACGAATCATATAAAGCACTATAATGACTAATTCAGGGTTTGTAACAAAAATAAAAAATATATATTTATCAAACAAATGTATTTAGAACATTCGTTTTTTAACATGGTCGGAAAAAAATATCTCGAGAATACTTGAGAAAATCTTTCACCAAATAAATTATTACCTCGGGTCAACGAAATATTAGTTCATATTCTTGAGTTAAAATTCTACAAGAGAAACAATTATCTCGGGTATATTTTCGTTTTCCCCCGAAATAATCTCTTATCTGGTTAGCATGTAGTTCTTTTATAAATTCAAATAACGTTCAAATATTGAAAATATTAAAAGACTAAGTTAACCCTGGTAAAACAATATATTCATAGAGGGTTAATTCAAATAGAGTATAATATAGTATAATATAGTAAACCATTTCAGGAAAACAAACATTTTAAGTACATGATGTTACAGCCCCAACCACATTTTTTATCTGGGGTAAAGAAAAAAAAAAAGAAAAAAAAATGTTGTGCCTGGTAGCAATTTGACATAGAATGATACCCAATAATATTCCACATCTATTTCATGAGTTTGATCAGATTATATAATAGTGATACTGATCGTGATTTTAGTTTAACTCAACGACTCAAGAAGCGCTAATAAACAGGTAACTCAGTATATTTAAATATGAAAATATGAACGCCTGAAATCACTACTCTAACAATAAACCTATATAACATTTTTAACAAAATACACTTTTCTTTAGATCTTTCCCTTAGGATTTTGAAATAATTTACAATGTAAATCACGTACAATTCAGTATCAGTAATTCGACCGATAAAGTTGTTTTTCTAGAGAGCCAAATCTCAGATACCAAAGTATAAATCTACAATATGTCCAGAATACATTTACAAATCTGGTGAATATTGGACAAATACGGACCTCTGGAAATTTCCAGGGATGGGAGCAGGTGCCATGGGGGAGTCAGCATCCCCTGTTGACCGGTCACACCCGCCGTGAGTCCAGTCAAATTCAAATGAAATAGGTGAGGAAGAAATCCTCGTGACAATTGGTACAGATGAATCAACAACCGCTATCGAACAGGTATTTCAACATTTTTAGGGAAATAGAGTAGCCGCAAAGAAGGTAAACTTGCCAATTAGTATGTTACATCTGTATATGAAATGTCCATATGTTGAACATAAGCTGGCATATCGGATCATTTATGATATATAAACAACATACGCAGGTGAATAATGGATATAACTACTAACATGTGGAAAATTGACGATGGAAAAGCCGAAATCGTCTCCTTTGCCGTATAGCCTGATTGTTATTTTACCGTCTGTGTTTATAGTATGTAATATGTCCAAATAGGAAGAATGTGTGCTTGATTTTGTTGTGTCTTAATTTTAGTTCATTGGGATATATTGCACTGACATATATATCAAAATTAAATAATATTAATTCAGAAAACGTCGTCGATATATCTAAATTTTAAATTAAACCGCTAGGTTTTTCTTCTTTTGATTCAGAGGTTTCTGTCAAGTTCTGAATGAAGTCTGCTTTGTATGAATAAAAGAACAGGTCAGCCAATAAATCGACACAGTTAGCCCCCATAGGAATGCCGACAGTTTGCTAAAACAAGGTCTCCAAACATTACAGATATATTGAATGATGTCTCGTATGTAATTAGGTTGAAATTCTTGACCATTTTTCTATTTGATAAATTTTGCATGGAAGGGACCATGTTCGGCGTAATTTATTGTAAATCTATGACATCGTTTTAAGATAATAAATACCTTTGCGCCAAACGAGCATGACCTAGTGTTTTTCTCAATGTGTATTTGTTTTCCTTTTTATTAATGAACTCACCAAAGGCTGTATAATTGACGTCAAGAAACTGATTGCGCGGTTTTTCCCGGAATTTTGTGCACTGCTATCACATTTTTGACAGCTAGGCTTACGTTAGCAATTTCCTTTAGTATTTTTGACATTATTTTCGCTTTATCCATTCTCTGTTTCATGAACACCGTGTATTTTAATATTATTTTTCAGGAGTGTTACTCGTTTTGATTCGCCTTGGAATTAGCACTTTCGGCCCTTAGTTGACATTCATCATTCGATGCTTTTAATTCTGGCATGGCCCTTGGTTGTTCAACATTAGCATTATTAGGTACAATATGTTTATCCAAACAAAAACATTTTGATATCCAGGACAATATAGCCGACAAAATAAAGAAAAAGGAAGAATGACATGAAACACGGGAGCTTTTTGTCAAAATAGTATATATATATATATATATATATATATATATATATATATATATATATATATATATATATATATATATATTATATATATATATATAGTAGCCGCAAAGAAGGTAAACTTGCCAATTAGTATGTTACATCTGTATATGAAATGTCCATATGTTGAACATAAGCTGGCATATCGGATCATTTATGATATATAAACAACATACGCAGGTGAATAATGGATATAACTACTAACATGTGGAAAATTGACGATGGAAAAGCCGAAATCGTCTCCTTTGCCGTATAGCCTGATTGTTATTTTACCGTCTGTGTTTATAGTATGTAATATGTCCAAATAGGAAGAATGTGTGCTTGATTTTGTTGTGTCTTAATTTTAGTTCATTGGGATATATTGCACTGACATATATATCAAAATTAAATAATATTAATTCAGAAAACGTCGTCGATATATCTAAATTTTAAATTAAACCGCTAGGTTTTTCTTCTTCTGATTCAGAGGTTTCTGTCAAGTTCTGAATGAAGTCTGCTTTGTATGAATAAAGGAACAGGTCAGCCAATAAATCGACACAGTTAGCCCCCATAGGAATGCCGACAGTTTGCTAAAACAAGGTCTCCAAACATTACAGATATATTGAATATTGTCTCGTATGTAATTAGGTTGAAATTCTTGACCATTTTTCTATTTGATAAATTTTGCATGGAAGGGACCATGTTCGGCGTAATTTATTGTAAATCTCTGACATCGTTTTAAGATAATAAATACCTTTGCGTCAAACGAGCATATCCTAGTGTTTTTCTCAATGTGTATTTGTTTTCCTTTTTATTAATGAACTCACCAAAGGCTGTATAATTGACGTCAAGAAACTGATTGCGCGGTTTTTCCCGGAATTTTGTGCACTGCTATCACATTTTTGACAGCTAGGCTTACGTTAGCAATTTCCTTTAGTATTTTTGACATTATTTTCGCTTTATCCATTCTTTGTTTCATGAACACCGTGTATTTTAATATTATTTTTCAGGAGTGTTACTCGTTTTGATTCGCATTGGAATTAGCACTTTCGGCCCTTAGTTGACATTCATCATTCGATGCTTTTAATTCTGGCATGGCCCTTGGTTGTTCAACATTAGCATTATTAGGTACAATATGTTTATCCAAACAAAAACATTTTGATATCTAGGACAATATAGCCGACAAAATAAAGAAAAAGGAAGAATGACATGAAAAACGGGAGCTTTTTGTCAAAATAGTTAATTAGTCAAATAAACCATTTTACACATTTGTCATACATATCGATCATATGCGTTTCACAATATCAGGACCTTACATACTGATCAACATCCTTATCTTCCAGGATTAAAAACCAGAGATAAAATTTAATAAGCCAAAACACTCTAGAACACCTTAAGGTTTTGTAATATACAAACAAAACGAAATTTTGTTTAACTTAAAGCTGAACTACGAATATAAAAAGCTTTTGAACTTTAAATTTAAAAATGTGTTTAAAAAATGTTTTGAAACATCCCCACTTCATATCCCCATACAGCTGATATATTTGTAATTGTTTCACTAGAAAATCAAGCCCAATAGCAGGTATAAAAGGTGGATTAGTTATATTGGTCGTTATTGTATATCTGTACTCGCAACGCGAAACGTGCGAAGTCCCAGAGACTGAACAATGCTCATCGAATCTTACCTGTACTTTTGTGTATACCGTGTCTACAGACGTTTCAAGAGAAATATACATCTGTGCATCCAGTGCTTCTCAGCAACGTACAAACAGCAACGAACAGAGAAATGTTCAATTCATCCATAGTAAATCCAAAAGTTATTCATTTTTTCCAGAGATCAAGCCCCTTCCAAAACACAAACAAAGCGATCTGCTTCCTACTGTCATTCGGCCATTGAGTCATTTTTGTTCTTCCGGTAAACAGCAAGGTGTTCCGAAAGAACCGAAAACTTCACAGGATGCACAGATGTATATTTCTCTTGAAACGCCTGTACACACGGTATATACAAAAATACAGGTAAGATTCGATGAATATTGTTCAGCCTCTGGGACTTCGCACGTTTCGCGTTGCGAGTACAGATATACAATGAGGACAGATATAACTAATCCGATATAACTAATCCGCCTTTTATACCTGCTGTGGGATTTGATTTTCCGTAACAACAATTACAGATATGTCAGCTGTAAGGGGGATATGAAGTGGGAATGTTTCAAAACATTTTTTCAACACATTTTTGTATTAAAAGTTCAAAAACGTTTTATCTTCGTAGATCAGCATTAACAGTTGAACGGAACAGGCTAGAATGACCTATATTTTTCTCACGATTTCGCACTACAACTTTTAACGCCCAATAGATGAAAAACCCGTGCAACATAACACAATTTTGAATACCACAATAATAGACTTACAACTTCACCTCCTGATCTGTATATACCTGAACTCTATTAACAAATTTAAGAAAATAAAATGTGACGAAACAAACAACATTTTACTGCTATACTACGTAACGTATAAAAATTTTATTACATTGTATATATATATTATCACATTAAAAGTTAGTATGTTCATACCATTGTACTTGTCACATCGGTCATACCTGAGTGAAGCTACTAGTTTGCATGTGGCAAACTGCGTTTTTATTTTCTCTGCTATAATATTTACCTGTAGATGTTTACCTGTAGTGCAATAATGATAAAAGTACATGTATATATTAGAGGCACACGAGCGATAAAGAAAATCAGTGATCAGCATACTTTAATAATTTCTTCAAAATACTCAAGAGAATTCCGAAATAAAAACATCGCGCTTTACGTAACAGGTTTTGTATTTTATCTACAATCATACTGTTTCGGGCATTTCTTGAACACCTGCCACCAGCGTCGGTGTAATCCACCTTTCATTGTAGTCTGTACGCAATGTACTTCGGTATTGACATGTACATATTTGGATAATTTGAATTGTATCATTGATGATACTGCCAAATACAGATATCGGTGAATGTAGGGAGAAGTGATTGGCGTTTATCTACTGAGAATACGTCAGTCAGTACTTAAGTCAGTAGCAGTATACCGGTCTACAACATATAGTGACGTTGAGAAATTGGTGAGATTTATTCTCTTTTCTCTATCATTTCTTTATACATGTATACAGCATAATATACCATCTTTGTAAGAGACTAATGCAAAATCATTTGTAAGGACAAATTTCTCTTGTAACAAAAATCTCTTTATACAATCATAAGTATTATGGTATAAGCTATGTAAAAAATGATCTATGAATATTTTGAGGGATTGTGGGTATTTATATATGCATGTGTATGTATCTGTGTCAATCTGATTCCAGAAGTTTGACCATAATCTTTAACAATAATTTTGAATTTAAAATTATGAATACTGAGTATAATAACATTGAAAATTACCTTATGATAGAAATTATATTGCAAAATAAATATAGCTATCTATTAATAAATAAATATGGTCCTAACAGAGACTGTCCATTTTTTTTTTTTTTTCTTTTTTAAGAAATTGTTTTCAATATATTAACACTTTAGTGGAGATTTAGTATGAATAAGGATATTTCACTATTTGATTCAAGATAAACTGCTTGGCAATTCTTACAATACTAACATAAAAAATTCAAATTCAAAAAATAAATTACTTACCCTCATGAGAGAAGAAAATTTAATAGATCCTCAGCGGGTAGGACACGAAACTGTCAAATGAGATACATGGTCCATTACATAGAAAGACAAGACTTGACTTCTTAATTTCAAAAAAATTTTTAGGCCTAGTTCATACAACAGATATTATCCCGGGATATCAGTTTGACGATTCAACTATAAATATATCCAATATCATACGATATTTACCTTGTCTATTTTTTAATATTTTATTTATACCGGAAATGAGATGCTATTATAGAAAGGAATATCACTCAATTCTGCTAAGATGTTCTTATTTCCTGGTAATGTAAGCTATAAGTGACCTCGGTCAATAGTACAATTTAAACTCACATTGTAATGCTTGTATATTCATTTACTGCACTCTACACTTTAACTGTACTTTAGTATCTCATCCACTACAAACAATTGGTATTATGTTTATAATATTTAAATCACTACCTCTTCTAATTTTTATTCTTGTTGCACGTAATTCACCTGCCCTTGGTGAAAAACAATAGCATACCTGAAATATGGCCAAGAGTGCAGCAAATGTACATAAATGTACATGAATTACAATGTAATTTTAAAATGGCCGATTTGCCGACGTCACTCAACTTACTTCGTTAACCAGGAATGAAGAACATCTGATCAGAACTGATTGATATTTCTTTCTATGTTTACTTATATCTAACTTTCGATAAACAGATAAAAATGAAAAATTGAAAAATAGACGACAGGTGAATATCATACAATATCGGTCAATCGTTCTTCACGTGGTTGTAACTTTAGTACAAATTGTATTGTTATCTATACAAATACGATATTCTACTGTTCCAACAAGTTGTTCTGACCTAGTTTACAGAGACACCATGGTATCGGATATAAGGGAGAATCCTGAACATAGAGACATTATCAGAAATGAACATGTTGAAGTATCAGCAACGCAAAATAAGCCAACAGACATTGACAAATGTAAGATGGGATTTGTATCCTCCGTACTCCTGAAGCTGAAAACAGACAGACATTACAGAAAGAATTGCATTATTTCTGTCAGCCTGTTATGGTCATATTTAATCTTGGTAAGGAGAATAATTTTATATATAAGTATATTGAATGTAAAATTTATTTGCATCAGGATTAGTTGTAAAATAAAATAATTGTTCAAAAGACTTTATAATAGTAAATTGTAATAAGTGTTCATATGAATTGTCACGTTAATGTTGTGCTTTGTGATATATTTATGAATATAGAAATTAGAGATAACAAAGTGTTTTGTGTACTAAAGTCGATATACTGATATGGTAAACACTGGACAAACGTAGACATATGGAAGATCCAGAAGTGAGATCAGGTGTCAGGGATGTTAATTTCAAACTATACTAGCGGAAAGAAGAAATTTGGTATACTTAAAAGTTAAATAAAAACATAAAAACTATATTCTTTGAACGCTCTTTATTCTTAAAGGCATAGTTAAATATACATGTACTAAACGCGTGTTTGAGTACTCAATTTGTTAAATATCGCGTTCGATTTGCCTTGATGGCCACAGCATGCGTTTCTTGAGTTTCGAGCCTAAGAAACACATGGTTAGTAATCTATTAGAATTTCTAGCATTCATTGACAGTATTCAATGTATTGAAATAGAAAAACATTGGTTTTTGGAATAAAATTTAGATTGAGAGATGCCTCGCAGGATTGAAAATGATCGTTTGCGTGCTATTTGGGATGCTGGAATCTGGTATGTCTAAAAGCAATGTGGCAAGGCAGTTTGGAGTTCATATTAACACTTTAAATGCTTTATGGCGACGATATCAGCAAACTGGCACCGTTCGAGACCGCCCACTATCAGGATGCCCGCGTGCGATGTCACCGGATTTATCGCCTATAAAACATCTTTGGAATGAAATGAAAAGACGTATACGTCAAGAGCCAAATCCCCCTACTACGATGGACGCGGAACATTCCCCCGCCATTTCTGCATATTAACCTTATTCGTTCAATGCGTCGTAAGTGTGAAAAAGCATCGGTGCAAATGGCGGTCATACACGCTATTAAACTTCTGAAACTTTTTTGTAAACCCACCCCTCCGCCTTACTTTCAGTGGCTGTTCCTATCAACCATAATGGACATAATCGGTGTTTTCATGTTTGAATTGAAAGACAATGTATTATATAAAATAATATTATACATAATGCAACATAATATTTTGTATATGAATCTTTAAATGAAATTACTAAACTACACAGTTTCTTTTTGCCGCTAGTATATATACAATCTCACTACATTATCGAGGAGAACTCCCATAACTGGAATACCCTCATCTGAACTTTTGTTTATGATGCATTCCCGTGATGTGTACCCAGTGTAATTCATCATTGTGTATTGTTATGACATGAAGAGAAAACTATACAAATTTCATAAATCAATAAAACTTTGGGGGGTTGGGTTGTGGATACATTGTATTTGAACGATGGAGCATCTTTGATATCTTAGAGTAATCAATTCTGGGGTTGCTGGTGTCCAGTTTGGTGGCACTGTAGAGCAACATGGTCCTACATAATAATTAACAATTAATGTTTAAATTACACGATATATCTTTGATTTATTTAGTTTGTCAAATACATTCATATATAATTACAGGGATGGATACTGGGTCAAATAGGACCATCTTTTCTGGACTTACAAATAATTACAAACACAAGTATAGCCAAAGGATCTCTCTTTTTTACCATGCACGCCCTTGGATACCTCATTGGATCCTTGATCACAGGAATCATTTACGACAAACTAACATTAGATAAATCTTTGTTGTTGCTGTGTGCATCAGTCGGAAACGCTGTTATTTTAATTGTACTTCCATGGTGTTTTATCTACGAGTTAATGATCTTCATCCATATCCTCAAAGGAATTTTTAGCAGTGCACTGGAAACATGTAAGTATAATTTAACGTAAAATTTGCAGAACGTTGACATTAAATGCGATTGCCGACATCTCTCTCTCTCTCTCTCTCTCTCTCTCTCTCTCTCTCTCTCTCTCTCTCTCTCTCTCTCTATATATATATATATATATATATATATATATATATATATATATATATATATATATATATATATTCAGTATGCAGGTGATAGCGGGATATTACTACTTAAATGTGGAAAATTGACGTTTGGGAAGCGGAAATCGTCGGGTTCGTCTTATAGCCTGCTTGTTAATTTCCCGTCTGAGTCGTTAGTAAATAAAATGTCCAAATAGGAAGCGTGTGTGTCTGATTCTGTTTTGTCTTTAAGTTCTAGTTCGTTGGGATATATCGCATTGTCATATGTATGAAAATTGTCAGTATTGATTAACAAAACGTTTTTGATATACTGCATATGTATTTGAATTAGCGCACTAATATATATTAGCGCTCTGAAGGGGTGCATACTAAATATTATAAAATAGCGAAATCTTGAATTCGCGCAATGACGGCAAGATCATTTTTAAATGACATTTCTCTATTGTATTTGATTAGTAATTAAATGTTCAACGATTAATTCCGGTCACTTTATTGAAACAGACCATATTTTACTCATAACGACACACACTGAGCTATGCACACATCACAGATTATTGTGAACTATAAATACCATTAGTTTTGTCGCGTATGCAGATTGACAGGATGGAGAAATTTCAGCGCTGCACTTGAGTTAGCGCAATCACCTAAGCGCGAAATGCACTTATACTAAAATACCGCTAAAATAAGTACACGTACAGTACAGTCAAATTAAAGGATACCGCTACTTTTTTCTTCATTTGATTCAGAAGCCAAAAGAAGAAGAAAAAAGAAAAATAAGAATATCAGGACAAATTATATATATTTGCCACTGTCATTAGTTTTTCTGCGGTTTAAATTTTCCACTTGGTTTAAAAATTATTTTTGTACAAATTTTGCATTTTTGACTGCATCACAATCATTTTCTTTATTTCAGAATTTATCATTTATTTTTGCAGGTGGAAATGCACATTTAATTTATATATGGGATGGAAAATGTCGGACAATTTTGCAGGCATTGCATTTCTCATTTTCTTTCGGTGGTATCCTTTCACCATACGCCATGTCTCCGTTTCTTGCGAAGAAACCCGAAATTGGTTTTTCTGGAATGAGCCACGATGTTTCCACAATTGGTTATATCAATTACACTGAACTCGAATTTAATTCATCATTGAATCTAGAAAGTAATTTACAAGCCAATATTACCGACGTACTTAACAGTAGTGTAACGAACGAATATTTTCAAACAGCGAATCCATACGAGTCTAGATTGTATATTGCATACGCCATTTCTGCAGGTTTTGCATTTTCTGCGGCTGTGCCTTTTCTGGTTATTTTCATGAAGTCCCGATGTCAAAAAGAAATAAGAAAAAAGGACAAATCTGGAGATGGAACATCTCATCACGACCACGAGCTTCCCATAATTAATAAAGTGTTTTTCTTTATAATAATCAGTGCATTCATGGCGGTGTACGTTGCCATTGAGGATTCATTCAATGGCTATCTTGCCACATTTTGTGTCAAGCAGATGAATTGGAGTAAAGTCGATGGTGCGAAGGTTACATCGTTGTATTGGGCATCTCAGGCTGCTGGTAGATTTATAGGTTTATTCATAATTAAGAGGTGTAGGCCATCAAGAGTTATTATTGCGCTGAGTATATGCTTTTCCATGTGTCAACTAGGTTTATTTCTTTCAGCGTTTTTCGAATTCAGCGTTGGTATATGGATGAGTTCAGCAGGGGTAGGACTATCTGGTTCTATTATCTTTCCAACAGTTTTTACTTGGACGCATGAGGAGATAATGAGAGTAAGTGGAAAGATAGCTTCCTTGTTTACGATAACAGCAGCGACAGGTGCTGTCCTGAATCCCATTGTTCTCGGACCCTTAATGGACAAAAACTCACCTATGTGGTTTTCGTACTTATTACTGGGAGAGTCCATTGTCCAAGTTTTATTATTCTTCGCTGCCCTGCTTGTTGTACATAAAGGTTGTTCCTCGACAGAAAAGGAGAACCAACGTCACACGAATTCAGCTTTTCCCGATGAACAATTTCGAGAAGAATTATTATCTGTTCAATCATGATGATCGTTTACCATCATTGGATCCAGACATGTTGTTTGGTGTTAAAAACAGTGTGGATTCCAAAATGGTGTGTTTGTTCATCATCATCATCATCATCATGTTGTTTTTTAAAGATAATGTATCAGGTACAGCACTGCTAAAATGATGAGAGAGAGAGAGTCTTAACAACTTTTGAAAAAATAAATCGATGTGTTTATACATATACACATTCGTATTTCATTACAATTATTCAGGCATTTAGCAAGGATTTGTACACAGCCCTTGCATGCCCACTGGCTAGGGGTACGGAGTTGATTTGCTGATCAAAATACCATTCATTTATTCATTCATACTGTCTTGCTTTAACGATTCTATATTGATTTATACCACAGGCAAGAACTTATATTATTGTCTGAATTAATTATGTATATGAAAAACCATGACAAGACAGAATTATGAAAATAACAATTCATTTAAAAAGAGAAAAAAAAACATAAAAAAAACATTCCTCTAATAAATGTCTGAAGTGTACACACGTCAAACCATGCACACACAATTCACAAATTAAAAAAAAATGTCCTCCTTAGACTTCCTGAAACTGACTTCAGTGCAATTGGACACTAGGTATGATTTTGAATCCAGAATCACTGCAGCTGTTAAATGTATGAGTTTTTCACATGAATGCCAGAACACAAGACTCATTTCACATGAATGACTGG
This sequence comes from Atrina japonica, assembly GCA_030159075.1. NCBI lineage: Eukaryota > Metazoa > Mollusca > Bivalvia > Pterioida > Pinnidae > Atrina > Atrina japonica. The sequence goes on along the minus strand of BROG01000297.1, from coordinate 804,800 downwards.
TTTGTAAACGACTGTGTTACTTCGTCCCTCATTCGGAAAATATACTACACGGTCTGTACATATTTATTTTCGCTGTCGAAGGTAAAGGTTCATCGTTTTCAGTTTTCCCAACGGTTTCAGATACCTATTTGAATTCAGCTTACAGAAATGTTTATTTCAAATTATCCAACGTGGCTTAAAATTATGTCCGATTCCCATTAGATTAAAAAAATAATAATGAGGAATAAGGGTGAGGCCGTATGAAAGCTTACAATTAAGTTTGAAAAATGGCTGTTTCTAGTTTGAAGTTAACAACTAGTAACCTAACAAAAATAAATTAAATTTACAATCCGCTTAAAAAAAGGAAAAAAGGAATAGGATTATCACTAAAATTACACTAAATCTCAAATTGAAACAAACAAATAAAAAATACCTTGAAGCCAAAGACACGATATTGTATAGCCTTGTACTGGTGTAAAGACAAAGAAATGTTTTCCAACTGGATCCAACTAGGATATAGACGTCGGATATCCCAACTTATCTGTAAAGCCTGATTTTATTCGTGCCAACTACCGTAAAAACATTTGAAACTAAACAAACAAGTCAAGTCTCCACGTAAAACTAGAAAGTACACATGATAACGGCGGGAAATTAAAATTATTTACACTTACACAAAACACTCTCCCGCCAACACACACAACGAGAGTGAAAGAGGGACAAGCTGTACACATTCCTTTTATTTGCGCTTATTCATTCTAATATATATTAAGATTTTTTCTGGCTGTCTAATTTGGAATGGTCTCAAGTTGTTTACACAACCCACATAATTACTGTCATTATATCTACATCTATCTAAATTTCGATGTCTATGAACAACAAAATTTGTTTCAGAAATAGACACCGTCAATATCGTAGAGTATCGGATAATCCTTCATTATGTTAATATATGTAGTGTCACAGAAGAATAAATGTTTGCATCTCAGGTGCGTTTCTCATTACAACTTGTTATGCATTTCATACATATATCAGTCACTTTTTACTACAGACTGAATAAGTATACTCGGACATCATGGCGTCGGATACAAACGTGAAATCTGATGATAGCGTCATTACCAGAAATGGCCATGGTGAAATATCAGAAATGCAAAATAACACTACAGACATTGATAAATGGATGGAATTTGTATCCTCCGTATTCCTGAAGCTGAAGACAGACGGCCATTACCGAAATAATTATATTACTTCTGTCAGCTTGTTGTGGTCCTTCGTAATCTTGGTAAGGCGAATTATTTTATAACTGATTATTATTATTATGGAATTGTGTGGTTGTACGTAATAAATAAATAAATACGGTCTTAACAGAGATTGTCCAGTTTTGTTTTTTGGTTTTTTTAGAAAATGTTTTCAATATATTAACACTTGAGTGGAGATTAGTATGAATAAGGAGGTTTCACTATTTGATTCAAGATAAACTATTTGGCAATTCTTACTATACTAACATAAAAAATCCAAATTCAAAAAATAAATTACTTACCGTCATGAGAGAAGAAAATTTAATAGATCCTCAGCGGGTAGACACGAAACTGTCAAATGAAATACATGGTCCATTACAAAGAAAGGCAAGACTAGAAAGGAATATCACTCAATTCTGCTAAGATGTTCTTATTTCCTGGTACTGTACGTTGACCTCGGTCAATAGTACAATTTAAACTCACATTATCATGCTTGTATATTCATTTACTGCACTCTACACTTAAACCATACTTTAGTATCTCATCCACTACAAACAATTGGTATTATGTTTATAATATTTAAATCACTACCTCTACTAATTTTAATTCTTGTTGTACGTAATTCACCTGCCCTTGGTGAAAAACAATAGCATACCTGAAATATGGCCAAGAGTGCAGCAAATGTACATAAATGTACATGAATTACTATGTGATTTTAAAATTGCCGATTTGCCGACGTCACTCAAACTTACTTCGTTAACCAGGAAGGAAGAACATCTGATCAGAACTGATTGATATTTCTTTCTATGTTTACATATATCTAACTTTCGATAAACAAATGTAAATGAAAAATTGAAAATTAGACGAGAGGTGAATATCATATAATATCCGGCAATCGTTCTGCACGTTGACATATGTTATGTCACAGAAGGACAAGTGGTTGCAACTTTAGTACAAATTGTATTGTTATCTATACAAATACGATATTCTACTGTTCCAACAAATTGTTCTGACCTAGTTTACAGAGACAACATGGTATCGGATATAAGGGAGAATCCTGACCATAGAGACATTATCAGAAATGAACATGTTGAAGTATCAGCAACGCAAAATAAGCCAACAGACATTGACAAATGTAAGGTGGGATTTGTATCCTCCGTACTCCTCAAGCTGAAAACAGACGGACATTACAGAAAGAATTGCATTATTTCTATCAGCCTGTTATGGTCAATATTAACCTTTGTAAGGATAATTATTTTATTTATAATTATATTGAATGTAAAATTTATTTGCATCCGGATTAGTTGTAAAATAGAATAATTGTTCAAAAGACTTTAAAATAGTAAATTGTAATAAGTGTTCATATGAATTGTCACGTTAATGTTGTGGTTTGTGATATATTTATGAATATAGAAATTAGAGATACCAAAGTGTTTTGTATACTAAAGTCGATATACTGATATGGTGAGCACTGGACAAACGTAGACATATGGAAGATCCAGAAGTGAGATCAGGTGTCAGGGATGTTAATTTCAAACTATACTGGCGGAAAAAAGAAATTTGGTATACTTTTAAGTTAAATAAAAACATAAAAAGTATTCTTTTAACGCTCTTTATTCTTAACGAAATAGTTAAATATACATGTACTAAACGCGTGTTTGAGTACTCAATTTGTTAAATATCGCGTTCGATTTGCCTTGATGGCCACAGCATGCGTTTCTTCAGTTTCGAGTCTAAGAAACACATGGTTAGTAATCTATTAGAATTTCTAGTATTCATTGACAGCATTCAATGTATTGAAACAGAAAAACATTGGTTTTTTTAATAAAACTTTGATTGAGAGATGCCTCGCAGGATTGAATATGATCGCTTGCGTGCTATTTGGGATGCTGGAATCTGGTATGTCTAAAAGCAATGCAGTTTGGAGTTCATATTAACACTTTAAATGCTTTATGGAGACGATATCAGCAACTGGCACCGTTCGGTACCTCCCACTATCAGGACGCCCGCGTGTGATGTCACCGGATTTATCGCCTATAAAACATCTTTGGAATGAAATGAAAAGACGTATACGTCAAGAGCCAAATCCCCCTACTACGATGGACGCGGAACATTCCCCCGCCATTTCTGCATATTAACCTTATTCGTTCAATGCGTCGTAAGTGTGAAAAAAGCATCGGTGCAAATGGCGGTCATACACGCTATTAAACTTCTGAAACTTTTTTGTACGCCACCCCTCCGCCTTACTTTCAGTGGCTGTTCCTATCAACCATAATGGACATAATCGGTGTTTTCATGTTTGAATTGAAAGACAATGTATTATATTAAATAATATTATACATAATGCAACATAATATTTTGTATATGAATCTTTAAATGAAATTACTAAACTACACAGTTTCTTTTTTCCGCTAGTATATATACAATCTTACTGCATTATCGACGAGAACTCCCATAACTGGAATACCCTCATCTGAACTTTTGTTTATGATGCATTCCCGTGATGTGTACCCAGTGTAATTCATCATTATGTATTGTTATGACATGAAGAGAAAACCATAGAAGTTTCATAAATCAATAAAACTTTGGGGGGTTGGGTTGTGGATACATTGTATTTGAACGATGGAGCATCTGTGATATCTTAGAGTAATCAATTCTGGGGTTGCTGGTGTCCAGTTTGGTGGCACTGTAGAGCAACATGGTCCTACATAATAATTAACAATTAATGTTTAAATTACACGATGTATCTTTGATGTATTGATTTATTGCCAAATGCATTCATATATAATTACAGGGATGGATACTGGGTCAAAAAGGACCATCTTTTCTGGACTTACAGATAATTACAAACACAAGTATAGCCAAAGGATCTCTCTTTTTTACCATGCACGCCCTTGGATACCTCATTGGATCCTTGATCACAGGAATCCTTTACGACAAACTAACATTAGATAAATCTTTGTTGTTGCTGTGTGCATCAGTCGGAAACGCTGTTATTTTAATTGTACTTCCATGGTGTTTTATCTACGAGTTAATGATCTTCATCCATATCGTCAAAGGAATTTTTAGCAGTGCACTGGAAACAGGTAAGTATAATTAAACGTAAAATTTGCAGAACGTTGACATTAAATGCGACTGCCGACATATATATATATATATATATATATATATATATATATATATATATATATATATATATATATATATTCAGTATGCAGGTGATAGCGGGATATTACTACTTAAATGTGGAAAATTGACGTTTGGGAAGCGGAAATCGTCGGATCCGTCGTATAGCCTGCTTGTTAATTTCCCGTCTGAGTCGTTAGTAAATAAAATGTCCAAATAGGAAGCGTGTGTGTCTGATTCTGTTTTGTCTTTTACTTCTAGTTCGTTGGGATATATCGCATTGCCATATGTATGAAAATTGTCATTATTGATTAACTAAAAGTCTTCGATATACTGCATATGTATTTGAATTAGCGCACTAATATATTAGCGCTCTGAAATGGTGCATACTAAATAGCGAATTCTTGAATTCGCGCAATTACGGCTAGATTATTTTTAAATGACAATTCTGTGTTGTATTTGATTAGTAATTAAATGTTCAACGATTAATTCCGGTCACTTTATTGAAACAGACCATATTTTACTCATAACGACACACACTGAACTATGCACACGTCGGAGATTATTTTGTACTATACATATCATTAGTTTTGTCGCGTATGCAGAATGACAGGATGGAGAAATTTTAGCGCTGCACTTGAGTTAGCGCAAAGACTTGAGCGCGAAATGCACTTATACTAAAATACCGCTAAAATAAGTACACGTACAGTACAGTAAAATTAAAGGATACCGCTACTTTTTTCTTCATTTGATTCAGAAGCCAAAAGAAGAAGAAAAAAGAAAAATAAGAATATCAGGACAAATTATATATATTTGCCACTGTCATTAGTTTTTCTGCGGTTTAAATTTTCCACTTGGTTTAAAAATTATGTTTGTACTAATTTTGCATTTTTGACTGCATCACAATCATTTTCTTTATTTCAGAATTTATCATTTATTTTTGCAGGTGGATGTGCACATTTAATTTATATATGGGATGGAAAATGTCGGACAATTTTGCAGGCATTGCATTTCTCATTTTCTTTCGGCGGTATCCTTTCACCATACGCCATGTCTCCGTTTCTTGCAAAGAAACCCGAAATTGGTTTTTCTGGAACGAGCCACGATGTTTCCACAATTGGTTATATCAATTACACTGAACTCGAATTTAATTCATCATTGAATCTAGAAAGTAATTTACAAGCCAATATTACCGACGTACTTAACAGTAGTGTAACGAACGAATATTTTCAAACAGCGGATCCATACGAGTCTAGATTGTATATTGCATACGCTATTTCTGCAGGTTTTGCATTTTCTGCGGCTGTGCCTTTTCTGGTTATTTTCATGAAGTCCCGATGTCAAAAAGAAATAAGAAAAAAAGACAAATCTGGAGATGGAACATCTCATCACGACCACGAGCTTCCCATAATTAATAAAGTGTTTTTCTTTATAATAATCAGTGCATTCATGGCAGTGTACGTTGCCATTGAGGATTCATTCAATGGCTATCTTGCCACATTTTGTGTCAAACAGATGAATTGGAGTAAAACCGATGGTGCAAAGGTTACATCTGTGCTTTGGGCATCTCAGGCTGCCGGTAGATTTATGGGCATATTCATAATTAAGAGGTGTAGGCCGTCAAGAGTTATTGTTGCGCTGAGTATATGCTTTTCCATGTGTCAACTAGGTTTCTTTCTTTCAGCGTTTTTCGAATTCAGCGTTGGTATATGGATTAGTTCAGCAGGAGTAGGACTATCTGCATCTATTATTTTTCCAACAGTTTTTACTTGGACGCATGAGGAGATAATGAGAGTAAGTGGAAAGATAGCTTCCTTGTTTACGATAACAGCAGCGACAGGTGCTGTCCTGAATCCCATTGTTCTCGGACCCTTAATGGACAAAAACTCACCTATGTGGTTCTCGTACTTATTACTGGGAGAGTCCGTTGTCCAAGTTTTATTATTCCTCGCTGCCCTGCTTGTTGTACATAAAGGTTGTTCCTCGACAGAAAAGGAGAACCAACGTCACAAGAATTCAGCTTTTCCCGATGAACAATTTCGAGAAGAATCATTATCTGTTCAATCAAGATGATCTTTTACCATCATTGGATCCAGACATGTTGTTTGTGTTACATCGTGCCCTCATTCGGAAAATATACTACACGGTCTGTACATATTTATTTTCGCTGTCGAAGTAAAATGTTCATCGTTTTCAGTTTTTCCAACTATTTCAGATACCTATTTGAATTCAGCTTACAGAAATGTTTATTTCAAATTATCCAACGTGGCTTAAAATTATGTCCAATTCCCATTAGATTAAAAATAATAATAATGAGGAATAAGGGTGAGGTCGTATGAAAGCTTACAATTAAGTTTGAAAAATAGCTCTTTCTAGTTTGAAGTTAACAACTAGTAACCTAACAAAGATAAATTAAATTTACAATCCGCTTAGAAAAAGGAATAGGATCATCACTAAAATTACACTAAATCTCAAAATGAAACAAACAAATAAAAATTACCTTGAAGCCAAAGACACGATATTGTATAGCCTTGTACTGGTGTAAAGACAAAGAAATGTTTTCCGACTGGATCCAACTAGGATATAGACGTCAGATATCCCAACTTATCTGGAAAGTCTGATTTTATTCGTGCCAACTACCGTAAAAACATTTGAAACTAAACAAACAAGTCAAGTCTCCACGTAAAACTAGAAAGTACACATGATAACGGCAGGAAATTAAAATTATTTACACTTACACAAAACACTCTCCCGCCAACACACACAACGAGAGTGAAAGAGGGACAAGCTGTACACATTCCTTTTATTTGCGCTTATTCATTCTAATATATATTAAGATTTTTTCTGGCTGTCTAATTTGGAATGGTCTCAAGTTGTTTACACAACCCACATAATTACTGTCATGATATCTACATCTATCTTAATTTCGATGTCTATGAAAAACTATATTTGTTTCAGAAATAGACACCGTAGAGTATCGGATAATCCTTCATTATGTTAATATATGTAGTGTCACAGAAGAATAAATGTTTGCATCTCAGGTGCGTTTCTCATTACAAATTGTTATGCATTTCATACATATATCAGTCACTTTTTACTACAGACTGAATAAGTATACTCGGACATCATGTCATCGGATACAAACGTGAAATCTGATGATAGCGTCATTACCAGAAATGGCCATGGTGAAATATCAGAAATGCAAAATAACACTACAGACATTGATAAATGGATGGAATTTGTATCCTCCGTATTCCTGAAGCTGAAGACAGACGGTCATTACCGAAATAATTATATTACTTCTGTCAGCTTGTTGTGGTCCTTCGTAATCTTGGTAAGGCGAATTATTTTATAACTGATTATTATTATTATGGAATTGTGTGGTTGTACGTGTGAGGTCGGTATCATCGACAGAAGTTTATATTGTAACCCTTTTGCCCCTATATTTATAAATGGTTCTCGCTTCTCTATTGTTTAGACAGGTCTATTGTGGTCTGTAGGGATGAAAGGGTTAAAATAAAAACACATAGGAAAAGCTTCTTTTTCAATTGTTGATATTGTAACTTAAATAATGCTCCCATAAGTTTTTTTTTCATTTTACACAACATAAGTTGTTCCATGTCTTTTTGTCATCAAAAAGGAGCCGGAGTTCAAATCCAGTCGGCGCCAGGTCGGATTCCTGTCCTTCGGATGAGACAGTAAAAACCGAGGTTCCGTGTCACAGTAGGTGTCGGCACGGTAAAGATCCCCCAATGCTCAATCGTCATAAGTGCCGAGCATAGGACAAAATTTAAAGCCGTTCACCGGTATTTGGTGACGTCTCCATGTGAGTGAAAGATTCTTGAGTGGGACGTTAAACAACAAAATAACCAACCAACCAACAAACAAACTGAATACATTTTAGACACCTCATGTAATTTAATTTTCATTTGTTGAGTGTTGTAGGTACCCACGCTGCTCTCTATAGATGGCACCAGCAAACTGGACATCAGAAACCCCAAAATGATAAACGATCAAGAGTCGAGCGTGCTACCGACTGAACCAGGCCGGCTCATTCAGTTTGTTTAATAAGTTTATATATAATTACAGGGATGGATTATAGGACAAATAGGACCAACTTTGCTGGACTTACAGATAATTACAAACACAAGTATAGAAAAAGGATCTCTCTTTTTTACCATGCACGCCTTTGGATACCTTATAGGGTCCTTGATCACAGGAATCATTTACGACAAACTTACATTAGATAAATATCTGTTGTTGCTGTGTGCATTAGTCGGAGACGCTGTTATTTTGATTGCACTTCCATGGTGTAGTATGTACGAGTTGATGATGTTTGTCCATATCCTTAAAGGAATTTTTAGCGGTGGACTTGATACATGTAAGTTCTTACCTTTACAATTGTCTTTAAATGTAGAAAGAAATAAGAAAGAAATTAGTTTATGACTATGGTGCTATAATAATAATGTTAATAATAATAATAATAATAATAATAATAATAATAATATTAATAATGATATATTTATCTGATTTATACTTTATTATTATTATTATTGAATAAGGACATATAATGCATACATTGTAGTTACATTACTTTGCAAATATCATAGCCTTTTTACTGCAATTTGACTTTTCCATTAAATAAATAAAGCGAAACAGCTAATGAATCCTTTTATAGAAAAACTTGAATTCTAAAAGTGTCCACTTTGCAGGTGGAAATGGACATTTGGTTTGTATATGGGATGGGAAATGTCGGACAATTTTGCAGGCATTGCATTTCTCATATTCTCTCGGTGCTATGTTTTCACCATATGCTTTGGCCCCTTTTCTTGCAACGGAAACCAACGTTGATGCAGGATTATCTGGAGCCAGTAACAATTATTCCACAATTGGTTATATCAATTACACTGAACTCGAATTTAATTCATCATACAATCTACAAAGCAATTTACAAGCCAATATTACCGACGTACTTAACAGTAGTTTCATGAACGAATATGTCCAAAAAGCAATTCCTTCTGATTCTAGATTGTATATAGCATACTCCATTACTGCAGGGTGTGCGTTATCAGCGGCTGTGCCTTTTCTGCTTATTTTCATGAAGTCCCGATGTCAGAAAGAAATTAGAAATAAAGAAAAGACCGTAAATGGAACGTCTTGTCACGACCACGAGTTTCCTATGATTAATAAAGTGTTTTTCTTCATAATAATCAGTGTATTCATGGCGGTGTTCGTTGCAATTGTGGATTCATTCAATAGCTATCTTGCCGCATTTTGTGTCAAACAGATGAATTGGAGTAAAACCGATGGTGCAACGATTACATCTGTGTATTGGGCATCTCAGACAGCTGGTAAATTTACAGGTATGTTCATAATTAAAAGGTGTACACCCTCTCATATAATTGTTACGCTGAGTATGTGGTCCTCCGTGTGTCTAGTAGGTTTAATGTGTTCTGCAATTTTCGAATATGGCGTCGGTATATGGATGAGTTCAGCAGGAGTAGGATTATCTGCATCTGTTATCTTTGCAACAGCATTTACCTGGACGCATGAGGAGGTGATGAGAGTAAACGGAAAGGTAACCTCCTTGTTTATGATAACAGCAGCGACAGGTGCTGTCCTGAATCCCATTGTTCTCGGACCTTTAATGGACAAATACTCACCCATGTGGTTCCCGTATATAATGCTGGGAGAATCTATTGTTCAAGTTTTATCATTCCTTGCTGCCATGTTTGTTGTACGTAAACATTCCTCACCTGTGGAAGCATTGAACGAAATCGACATCCATGGTCAAACAAATCCGACTTTTCTCGATGAACATCTTCAAAGAAAACCATTATCTGTTCGGTTGTAATAAACACTTACCATCGTCTGAGTCTAAACATTTTGTTTGATATTAAAACGATATGGAACTATGCATATCCTGTCATTAATTGTATGTATTGCTTGAGCCAAAACAAAATCTTTACAAGCAATAAATTATGCATTTGTTGTATTTGTATTCGTTGATATGTGAAAAATTATTCGATCTGAATTTTCATCTTCCCGTACCTATAAGATTCCGAATGTATTTCCGTATGCAATCGCATTTCAGATTGACTCCTTTGGCGAATAAAATGCGCGTTCGTAATATGTCAGAAACGTATGTTTGGAAACGAGGGAGAAGTCCAACTTTGCCTGATACATGTAGAAATAGTCGATGAACGAAACTAAATTGTAAAAGTAATAAGAATGGAATATATAATTAACTGCGGATCACACGTGCTTCTTTGACATTCGGTGATGGTGAAATTTACAGAAAAATAAATAGGAAGAATGGTGAATTCAAATGGACGGATATAACCGGTTATGTTTGGGAAGTTTATGATAATTAAACGCATGCGTTTGTTCTTTAAACCACCAGTATATTCTTTTCGGGATATATAAGAGATAAAATATTGAATAAAATCCAGAAGTAAAAATTTTAGCTGACGACAGCTCATTTTGCTTTAATATATGTAGTGTCACAGAAGGAAACCTTGTTGCAACTTTAGTACGTTATAAAGTGTCGTATGTAATGCATATACAGTATGGTATTGTTCCCACAGGCCAGTACGACTAAGTTTACACAGACATCATGACATCGGATACAAAAGTGAAATCTGATCATAGAGACATTATCAGTAATGGCCATATTGAAGTATCAGCAACGCAAAATAGGACTACAGACATTGATCATTGTCAGATGGGATTTGTATCCTCCGTACTCCTGAAGTTGAAGACGGACAGCCATTACAGACAGAATTGTATTACTTCTGTCAGTTTGTTATGGTCTTTTGTTATCTTGGTAAGAAGATTTATTTTGTACTTTAGAATATGTAATGCAATTTTTATCTGCATCAGAATTAGCTTCAAAATACAGTAAAACCTGCTATAGGGGCCACCTCTATATAAAGATTACCTGTTTATAAAGGCCAGTTTTTTCAAGTCCTTTGACTGCATACTTCAACAAAATTGAACCAGTATATAAGGGTCACCTGCTCATAAAGGCCAATATTTTCTGGTCCCTTGGGTGGTCCCTATATGCAGGTTTTACTGTAAAATAATTGTTCAAAATAGTAACTGATCGTTTTTATTAATTGTAAGGTTAGTGTTGTGGGTTGTGATATTTTTGTGAACATAGATGGTGTAGATAACCATATACTGATACTTACCATTAGACAAAAAAAGGAGATATGGAAGATCCAGATGTAGGATGAATTTTGACGAATGAAAATTTAAACAAGATATAATGATCTTGTATTATCGAATATATTGATTACCACTTGTACCGTTTGTTTATGAAGGATTTAAGTCTAATCGAGATATAGCCAAAAGCACAAACTTTAAGACACTTTGTAGACGACGGTACTTGATAGGTTACTTTCTGTAAAATGTCATTAAAATACTAGTGGTTTTCTAGAACAAGATGACAGTATGAAAAATACCCCATTCGTTTTTCAGTCTTCAACAATTCATGAATAATTATGAAAATTGGATTTCGTTAAAGTATTAGATTAAAAACATAACGTTGTAAATTACAGTTAAACACATAAATACATCATAGAGAATAAAGGGCGAATCAAAGAAATACAAAATGAATGAAAATGACTTAAACGTCTTAAAAGACGTCTACACTAGAATTATCCAATTTTACGAACAATGCACACACATGAAGGTCACTCAGGTGTAATCCGTTTCTCATTTCATGCAGTAGAGCTAGAGAAGATTTTCAAGGAGGATTACCATTCGGAATCTATTTTCTCCACCTGGATCCACATCTGAGCTGCTCTGGCCTGCAAAAGCAAATTTGGGAGAGGACCTAGAGTATATGCTTCGTGTAAAGTTTAATCAAAATTCCTTCATGGTTTAAACACCAAGTTGACAGTGTAAAAATGCCCCTTCCATTTGTAAGTCTTAAAAATCATTTAAATTTCAAAATTAAGATTTTGGTAATATTCTCTCACAAAATTATTTCTTCAGCTCGAACTCGATCAAGAGTCGAGACTGAGCCAGGCCGGCTCCCCTCACTGGATGACTCTTATGTATTGTGACAAGTAGGAACAATTTCTCTAGTCATTGTAATTTTAATGTAATGCTTTATTACCTAAAATTTAAACTCGTCCAGGTCAAGAAAGGGTTCACAAGACTCCATCCCGCCAGGTTATTTGGATTTTAATATAACAATCAACAATTAAAAAATTGATTAGATGTTTTGTCTGAGATTATTCTTAAATACCTTCATTAAAATTACAGGAATGGAAACTGGGTCAAATAGGGCCATCTTTCCTGGACTTACAGATAATTACAAACACAAGTATAGAAAAAGGATCTCTCTTTTTTACCATGCACGCCTTTGGATACCTCATTGGATCCTTGATCACAGGCATTATTTACGACAAAGTAACATTAGATAAATCTCTGTTGTTGCTGTGTGCAATAGTAAGAAACACTGTTATTTTAATTGTACTTCCATGGTGTAGTATGTACGAGTTGATGGTCTTTGTCCTTATCCTTAAAGGAATTTTTAGCGGTGGGCATGGTACATGTAAGTTCCTGTGTGTTTGATGAAATAAGAATAATTCAATTATTCCAACCAATAGATCACTGTCCGGTATTTTGAGAAAGTTTCCAGTTAACATGCGGGGTGGATATCTGTCCCCGGATGAATTATAATCGTACTCTCAACCATCATAAAAAGCTAGCCACCACCATGTCAGTGACAACTGTGGCGAAAAAAACCCATCACGGTCCAGTGGCACTAAATTCAGAATATATACACAAGATCAGAATTTTATTTTATCATTTTGTCTATATAGATAATTGTAAATGTTCTGGGTTGATTGACAAAATCAAAATACATGTACATTAAATTTTTTCTCTCAATTTTGTTTTAAAATTATGATATTCCTATCAAAACAAAATAGAAATAACTTTGAGTATGGTGCTAAAACTTTCAGTATTTCTATATTTCTGACGAATTCCTCCAACAAGCAATAATGTTCAGTATAATAACTGACGCAGGAATACGTCGTTGAACGCTTGAAATTGTCACTAATGAAGTTTTATGATCAATACGGGGATTATGTTAAACAATGTGAAGTCCCACTCTCAAAAATGTTATAGTATTCTGAAGCACGAACATTATACAGTGACTTCCTTTCGCCAATCAGATCTGGAGCTGACTGATAACCTTTTCGCAGAGCTTGACCTTTAAACCGAACTTAACCTTTTTACCGAACATTACCTTTTCCCCAACTCGATAGGTTTCCATGAAATATTTGCAACGGCCGTGGTGTGCCAATAAAGGGCGCTGACTTCTTCTGGACACCTGCTCCCATCCCGTATAAGATTCGCAATTTGTGTTCGTGTTGAGACCGTTTTAATATCTAATTTCTCGTATTCTAATGGACTTGAGTTTCGAATATCCATTACTACTACTTTATCACATGTACAATTGTATGAAACAAAAAACATGTCCAGCTGAAACTAATGTTGTAAGTGTACATAAAAAAATCATGAAAAGTGAAATAAGCATGAGTAATTATTCGATTTGGTAGTGCCGGATCCAGATGATATTTATAACAAATGATAATAATTTAAACAAAAATAATAAATATTTGAATTATGGCCTTTATTATAAACCCTTTTCTGCAATTTCAATTTTCCGTTCAGTTTAAGAATAAAATAGAACGGTAAATGAATTATTTTCTACAAGACTATGTATTTCTACGTTTATCAATATAAAATTTCTGTTCAGTTGGAAACGCATATTTGATGTATATATGGGATGGGAAATGCCGGACACTCATGCAGGCAATGTATTTCGCATTTGCTTTCGGTGGCATCCTTTCCCCATACGCAATGGCCCCTTTTCTTGCAACGGAAGCCACCGTTAGATTACGATTCCCTGTTAACACTCACGATTCTTCAACAATTGGATATATAAATTACACTGGACTCGGCTTTAATTCATCATACAATCTAGAAAACGATTTTAAAGCCAATATTACAGAAGAACGAAACAGTAGTGTTTCAAGCGAATATGTCCAAAAAGAAAGTCCATACGAGTCCAGATTGTATATAGGATACTCCATTTCTGCAGGTTTTGCGATATCAGCGGCTGTACCTTTTCTGGTTATTTTTATGAAGTCCCAATGTCAGAAAGAAATAAGAAATAAAGAAAAGTCTGGAGATGAAACGTATTGTCACGACGGCGAGCTTCCTATGATTAATAAAGTGTTTTTCTTAATAATAATCAGTGTATTCTTTGCCATGTACGTTGCCATTGAAGATTCATTCAATGGCTATATGGCCGCATTTTGTGTCAAACAGATGAATTGGAGTAAAACCAATGGTGCGAAAGTTACATCTGTGTATTGGGCATTACAGGCTGCTGGTAGATTTATTAGCATATTCATAATCCAAAGATGTAGCCCCTCTAGGCTAATTGTTGTTCTTAGTGTATGGTCCTCCATGTTTCAACTTGGTTTCATTTTGACTGCGTTCTTCGAATTCGACGTCGGTATATGGATGATTTCAGCAGGAGTAGGATTATCTGGATCTATTATCCTTGCAACAGCATTTACCTGGACGCATGAGGAGGTGATGAGAGTAAACGGAAAGATAGCTTCCTAGTTTATGATAACAGCAGCGACAGGTTCTGTCCTGAATCCCATTGTTCTCGGACCTTTAATGGACAAATACTCACCCATGTGGTTCCCGTATATAATGCTGGGGGAATCCATTGTTCAAGTTTTATCATTCCTCGCTGCCATGTTTGTTGTACGTAAAAGTTCTTTACCTGAGGAAGCATCCAACGAAAAAGACATCCAGGGTCACACAAATGCAACTTTTCTGGATGAACGATTAAAAGAAAAAATATTTTCTGTTTCTTTGTAATAAAAACTTTTACCATCATTGAAATCTATACATATTGTCTGGTATTAAAACAATATCATGGAAATATGCATTTTCTACTATGAATTACACATGTATGTATTCTTTAAGCCAAAATGAAATTTTACAAGGATTAGATTATGCGTTTGTTTTTTTAGTCGTTTATGTGTGAAAATGTTTTCGAATTAATTGGCTTTTTATCTTTCCGTACCTATAAGATTTCGCCTTTATTTCCGTATACAATCTTTCGGATGTTTAATCGCACATGCTTCTTTGACACTGGTGATCTTCGTGAAATTTACCGTTAATTTAATGGCAATGATCAGGCTGATGGCAAGTTTATGGAAATTAGACGCATGTATATCTTCTTTCAACCACCAGTTGATCTCTTTGGAATATATGAGATAAAGTTCTGCATAAAATCTACATACATGATTCTGCACCGACGACAGCTCATATTGCTTTTATATATGTAGTGTCACAGAAAGGCAAACTGTTGTAACTTTGATGTGTTACAAAGTGTGTCGTATGTTATACACATCCATTATGATATTGTTCCAACAGGGCCCAAAGTCACAAAATTTACTCCTTACTCAAGCTCAACTAACTTTTCATGATTTTAAGGTAAATTCATGTGAACTTCATTCCGTACCTGGACATGTTTGTATATTGGTGGCATACAATTGTAAATAATGGTCAAAATTATTACTCATTAGAAGGAAACTTCAGAAATATTTTCAAAAATGCTTGAGTACGTACAAGTAATTTCTTCATTTTTTACAGGAAAATCATAAGTGTGACGCAAATATTTATCAAAGGTATGATGGAAAATATTGATATGTTTCCTAATCACCCAAACCCAAAAGATTTTCACCGATTATATTGTCAAAATAATAAAATAAAAGTTGAGCTTGAGTATTGGGTAAATTTGGTGACTTCGGGCCCAGATCAATCTGACTAAGTTTACACAGACATCATGGCATCGGATTCAAAAATGCACGTGAAATCTGACCATAGAGACATTATCAGTAATGGCCACGTTGAAGTATTAGCAAGGCAAAATAAGACTACAGACATTGATCAATGTTAGATGGGATTTGTATCCTCCGTACTCCTGAAGTTGAAGACGGACAGCCATTGCAGGAAGAATTGTATTACTTCTGTCAGCCTGGTACGGTCCTTCATAATCCTGGTAAGCATAGTGATTTTGTACCTTTATATATTTCTGTAAAAGTTATCTGCACTAGGATGTGTTGTAAAGTACATATGTAAAATAATTGTTCATAAGACGTGTAGAAATAGTAACTACTTGTTCTTATCAATTGTTAGGTTCGTGTTGTGGGTTGGGATATATTTGTGAAATATTTTAGATAACAACGTATAAAGTGTACGAAGGTCAGTATACATATATAAGAATCATAAGACAAATCCAAATATGAAAGATCCAGATGTGGGATCAGGTATTATGGATGTTAATTCAAATAATATACAAATATTATAAACATAATACCAAAGTTATAATCCTCATAGACGATCGTTTTAAACATCCCGAATTATCGACGAGAAAGTTGGCATAACTTTTATCCGTACTTTTGTTTATGATGGATTCACGTGAAATATATTTAATTGTACTTATATAGTATATTGTTGTACCTTAAATTTTAATTTTCTATACTCTCCTATAACGGAAAAAAAATCCAAAATTCCAGGTGTTTGCCTAACAAAAATGTTTACCGGTCAATATCGAAATGATGAATGACGTTGCGTTATTTCCCGCTTACGTCACAGCTCATTACTAATCGGTACTTCCTGGCCAATAATCGGCGATTTCCGCCATTGATCAATTGTGATATAACTATGAATGATTCGTTTTATAAAATTCAATGATAGAAAAGTATAGAAACAAAAACTAAAGATATAACAAAACATTTGTAGACAGAGTTTTCGGTCAACATGTTTTATGGCGAAATCTCGGACTAAAATATGGACTTCTGCATACCACATGTTGACCTCACAACCAATCAACAAATGTACATTGTTGTGGCGTGAAACAGCTCTACAAGTTTTATTATTTGATTAAGATTTTGAGTTTTGGTGAAGACAACATTGGATTTGAATCTGTGGTATCTTAAAGTGAAGAAACAAACCAAAACATTAAATACCACGTGTTAAATACAATAAAAGGGATTACTAATAGATACATCTATATACAGTTACAGGTAAGGCACATCATTTTGGGGTGCTGGTGTCCAAGTTGATAGACTAAGTGTCATCAGCGGCGACAAGCATGCTCCCTGCACAACAATCAGCAATTGATAATTATTTTGATGTCAACGTTCCGCAAATTTTACGGTCGGTATAATAGACTTGTTTGCGATTACTCTACCAATTCTGACGAGAATTCGTTCCTCACATATTTCATTTGGACTTGACTGTGGACTCACGGCGGGTATGACCGGTCGACAGGGGATGTTTAATCCTCCGTGGCACCTGATCCCAGAGGTTTCCAGAGATCCGTGTTTGTCCATTTTTTTTGCGGATTTGTATCTGTGTCCTGGACATTCTAAAGATTTATACTTTGGTATCTGAAATGTTTTATATTATTTCCTTATGAGATTTATTGAATAAACAGGGGACGCTGACTCCTTCCGGACACCTGCAATTGCCTTCATGTTGAACCATTTACGTATCTAATTTGTCGTATTCTGATGGACTAGGACTTTTGATTGTCCACTGGCACTTCTTCAGTTTTTACTCCGATAAATACGTTCATCATCCATTACAGGGATGGATAATAGGTCAAACTGGACCATCTCTGCTAGACTTACAGAAAATTACAAACACAAGTATAGACAAAGGATCTCTTTTTTTTTTTTTTACCATGCACGCTCCTTTGGATACCTCATCGGTTCCTTGATCACAGGAATCATTTACGACAAACTAACATTAGATAAATCTTTGTTGCTGTGTGGTTCTTTAGTCGGAAACGCTGTTATTCTAATTGTTCTTTGATGGTGTAGTATGAGTTGATGATCTTTGTCCATATAATAGATATATGTTTACAATATGTACTACTGACACTTAGAAATATACTTGAAAAATACAAGTAAACTGAGGGAAATGAAATGTTCTGAAAGTTTTATATGAGAACACAAATACTACTAAAATGTCAGATTCAGAACGAAATCACACGGTCATACTATAATAATAATAATAATAATAATAATAATAATAATAATAATAATAATAAGGGCATATAGTACATATCTTAATTACTTTGCCAATATCATAACCTTTATCTCTGGAATATAATTTTTAAATTCCGTAAAAGATTTAATTAATCATTTTATATAAAACCTGGATTTTTTCAAGTTTTCACTAACAATTTCTTTAATTTATCTTTGCAGGTGGAAATGCACATTTGATTCATATCCGAGGTGGAAAATTTCGGAAAAGTTGCAGGCATTTCATTCCATCTTGTCTATGAAAGTACGTATAATTGAAAAAATACACCACTGGACCAACAATCTTACCCTGAGTACCCCCTTCCGTACTGTTCTGAACAGAAACGTCTTTTCCTTAAACTTAAATTTACAAATAAAGGTATAGACGCTTTAAACATTGGCAATGTTCTAAATCACAAAAAAAGTTCAGTCCTGTGTTCCACAATATTTTAAACTGAAGACCACGCCTTGCATTTCATATAGCTATACACGTAGCATCGCATCCAAGCTATTCAATTACAAACAGGTTTTGCAGTGCCTGGACATCAACCATCTTCTACACAACACTGTCACATGTTCATGTGCTTCATCTCCTTTCAAATACAATCCTATCGGGCATGTCATCACCGGCGACGTTTCTATTGTTGAAAATGAAAGCCTCAAAAATCTTATTTTAAGGGGCCCTAAATACCGGGAAGCCCGTTCCTTTAATTGGCGGTTTTAATTTCAATTTAGTTATGAAATCTGTCGAAGATTATGCCAGACGTAGAACCAGACACTTTGTCTGAATGGCTAAAAGCCATACGATGGTTGATAAAATCTCGTATTCGAAAACTTAAAGGAACTATGAAAACACGTTATCCCTCTGTATTTAGTGATCCAGAAGTAGTAACTGAACTGATTAGATTACATGACGAATATGTACTGGTACCAGCAGACAAAGCCTCAAATAATATAGTTTTTATTTGTAAGATACATTACTATAATTGTTTATTAGAAGAAGTTGGGTTTTGTACGAATTCTGGTAATCCTACACACGTAGCTCACTTTCAAAGGACAAGATCCTTCAAAATCACGTGTCCGTATTACGCTCATTTGATATACCTACAACGGATACCGATTTTGAGCTACCATATTTATATCGGATACCTAAACTTCATAAAACCCCATATAAGCAAAGATACATAGCAGGACCCAGCAAATGTTCTACCAAACCTTTATCTTTACTCCTTACCAAGATATTGACAGCCGTTAAGGAGAAACTTCAACAATACTGTACAGTTGCTTATTCCAGAAGCGGTGTAAATCAGATGTGGATACTAAAAAATTCTAAACAGCTTTTAGAAAATTTGAAGGCACACAATTGTTCTCGAATTCACAGTATCAAAACATATGACTTCTCTACCCTTTCCACATAAAAAATTAAAAGAAAGACTTTTTAGCATCATAGACAACTGTTTTTTTCACTAAAGGTGGTACCCGAAAATTTAAATATCTAGTGATTGGCCATCAGGATACTTATTTTGTCCAACACCACTCTGATTCTACACATAAATACACTGAAGTTGATATAAAAAAAACATGCTGGAATTTCTAATAGACAATATATTTGTAATGTTCGGAGACGTTGTGTTTCAACCACATCTTTCAACAAACTGTCGGCATTCCTATGGGAACCAATTGTGCCTCTTTATTGGCCGACCTGTTCCTTTATTCATACGAAGCAGACTTCATTCAGAAACTGCTGAATCAAAAGAAGAAAACGTTAGCGGTGTCCTTTAATTTGACATTTAGATATATCGACGACGTTTTGTCAATTAATAATGACAATTTTCATACATATATCAATGCGATATATCCCAGCGAACTAGAAATTAAAGATACAACCGAATCAAGCACACATGCTTCATACTTAGACATTTTACTTAATATAAACACGGATGGGAAATTGGCAACTAAGCTATACGAGAAACGCGACGATTTCGGCTTTCCCATCGTAAATTTTCCACATTTAAGTAGTAATATCCCTCAGTCACCCGCATGTGGAGTTTATATTTAACAAATGATCCGATATGCCATATGAACATATGAAGATTTCATATACAGAGGTCAACTACTCATTGACAAATTATTGACACAGGGATATCGAAAACCGCGTTTAATGTCAACATTCCGCCAATTTTACGGTCGGTATAATAGTCATGTTTGCGATTACTCTGTTTCACGAAGTGAAATGTTGAGTTGCCTTTTGGCGGTTGTTGAGACGCCTGTACCGATTGTGACGAGGATTCACTCCTCACGTATTTCATTGGACTTGACTGTGGACTCACGGCGGGTGTGACCGGTCGACAGGGGATGCTCACTCCTCCATGGCACCTGATCTCACCTCTTGGTTTCCAGAGGTCTGTGTTTGTCCATTTTTACCGGATTTGTATCTATTTCCTGGACATTCTATTGATTTATACTTTGATATCTGATATTTTTTTATATTTCTGTTTGTGGTATACTTTCCCCATACGCATTAGTCCATTTTCTTGCAAAAAAACTAAAAGATGGAACCAATCACAATTATTCCATAATAGATTATATCAATAAGATTGGATTTGCCTTTAATCAATCATACACCCCCGAACGCCATTTTCAACCAAATGTTACGGAAGTGCCAAATAGTAGTGTAACGAACGAATATGTCCAAACAGCAAGTCCATATGAGTCTCGATTGTATATAGCTTACTCCATTACTGCAGGTTTTGCATTTTCTGCGGCGGTGCCATTTCTGGTTATTTTTATTAAGTCCCGATGTCAGAAAGAAATAAGAAATAAAGAAACATCTATAAAAGGAACGTCTTGTCGAAACTACGAGCATCCTATAATAAATAAAGTGTTTTTCGTTATAATAATCAGTGTATTCATGGTGATATACATTGCCATTGAGGATTTATTCCATGGCTATCTAACCGCATTTTGTGTCAAGCAAATGAATTGGAGTGAAGCCAGTGGTGCAAAGGTTACATTTGTGTATTGGGCATCTCAGGCTGTCCGTAGATTCATAGGTATATTTATAATTAAGAGGTGTAGGCCGTTCCGAGTAATCGTTGTGCCGAGTACATGCTTCCATGTGTCAACAAGGTTTTATTTTGTCTGCGTTTTTCGATTACGACGTCGGTATATGAATGAGTTCAGCAGGAGTAGGGTTAATTTCCATCAGTTTTTATTTGGACGCATGAAGAGATAATGAGAGTTTAAGATGACAACAGAGACAGGTGCTGACCTGAATCCCATTGTTGTTGGACCATTAATGGACAAATACTCACCTATTTGGTTCCCATATATAATACTGGGATAATCCGTTGTTCAAGTTTTATCATTCTTCGCTGGCATTTTTGTTGTACTGAAAAGTCCTTCATCTGAGGAAACCTCGAATGAAAATGAGAACCATGGTCATAATTTAAAAAAAAATTACTCTGAGGTCAAAGTTCAAGATCAAATGGAGCACATGATGATACGCGACACATCGGTCCACCGGTGTGAAAGGGTATAAGCTTAGGTAAAATGACAAAAAAGTTACAAGCTTGACAAGGAAATACTATAATTTTGATAATCATTTAATCTTGCGGTCAAAAGTCGAGGTCAAAAAGAGGTTATGATGATACGCGACACATCGTCTCATAATTATACAACTAAATGCTAAAGGGTATAAATATACTTAGATCAAACGACAAACAAATTATGACCAGGACAGAAAATATTATAATTTTAGTCATAATTTGACCTTAAGGTCAAGGTCAAATGGAGGTCATGATGGTACGCGACACACTGCCTCGCAATCTCTTACACAGAGTTGTCAGTCCTTACACTCCTCAACAATCTCCGTCAACGTCTAAAAAGAAGTCCCAAAACATGTGGTCATGTAACCAACAGAATATACATGTATATAAAAATCAAATTACACAATTAAGGAAACTGTTCGCAAAAATATAGTTCCTTTTTTATATCCGTTTTTTTTTTAAAAAAAAAAAAAGTATTTTCACCGCAAATAGTATTTTTTCTATATTAGCACTAAAAATATATGTAAAAAATATTGATACCGTATAAAGAGCAAAATCTATAGTAGATTTATATATTTTGCCAGAAACTGGCAAAAGTCGAGACGTTTACAGTTATTGCTGAGGAGTGCAAGGACCGACAATTCTGTGTAAGAGATCGACTGCCTCGTGGTTATACACCCACATGCCTAATAGTATAAGCCTGGGTCAAAAGACAAAATAATTATGATCAGACCTAGCTTAGCTGAGATAAAGAAGAATTGTGATAAGACGAAATACTACCAAAAAAATATCTCCCTTATACGAAAGGGGGTGGACATAATCATACATCCATGTTGTTTAGTAGTGCTCCTCGGGGCTCCTCCTAACTACAAGATGAGTCTCCACACTGTGAACTTTGTTTCTGTAATTTGATTGGCTATTTTTATTAGTTGTTGATTAATGACTGCCAAGTAAAGCGGTGAAACCAAATACCACGTGTTTGTCTTTTAAACATGAACACGTTATTATTTTTTGTTTTGTACCAAAATCAAAAGTTTGCCGCATTTTCATGTCTCGTCATTCAACTTATGCAATTTCTTTGATTTCTTTCTCCCCAGCGTTAAGTAATAAAAATGTTTAGGCCAATATTCAGGTTCTAAGTGCACGATTATTTTTGTTTATCTATTTAAAAAGGTAGGTGGGCATTGCGACCCCGTCGACTACTTCTCAACAAACAGAAATGGATTTTTACGAAACTTGGCAGGAATGAAGTGCCCATGGTCCCTTACAAGTGTTGCTATTATTCCACCAAGTGCGTCTAGGCCGGGTGGTTCCAAGCTTGGGTAAAATATTACCTCGTTTTGTCATACCCCAACTTTACACCCAAATTGAATACCTACAACATACGATATATGTATGTTAGATCGCCAAATTTCTTGCGTTTTCAGTGTTTCCTATGTACATGTATTTTTCTTCATTTGATTTTCACATTTGTTGATGACGCAATAAAGGCACACGTGAACTTAATATTGTATGTTTATGTGTGCCTACACAGTGAAGGTAGTGTTTTTAAGAAAGTTTTGTTTAATTTGTTTTATAAATTAAACAAAACTATCTCTGGTAAAAAGATCTAAGCTAAACTAGGCATATTCGAATAATCATACAAAAATCAGCGTTTTGTAAAACCAGCTTTAGGCCTGGGCTTTATAAATCTTGAAATTTTTATGCAGAGACATCATTTTTATATTTATGTTTTAGAGTTGGGATACGACACATCCACATTACTTTACGTGTGACGGTACGTGTATCAGAATGGGGCGACACCAAATACATTGTACACTCATGCTTAAGACTGATGTTCACACTGAATACAAACTAGCTCAGGTACGACATGTTCTACTGACGAAGTAACCAGACACCGTTATCTGTCGAGCTGATAATGTAATCCAAATACTGAAATGGAGGAAAATGCAAACAGTGGGCCTGGTGAAGAATCAAAGAACGTTGTGGATAAGAATAATGATTGCACTACCAGTGAGAATAAAGGTTTCTTCGAAGAGTTTAGTCACAGTCTTCGAAATAATGCAGGCTTCCGGAGGAAGTTTTTCACAGCTACGAGTTTGTTATGGGCATTCGGCGTGCTTGTAAGTGTGTAATTCTATATCAACTGATATAATAATCTCTGGTTGTTTTGTATTCCAGCTCTTAATACCATACACTTTGGTCGCCATAGCTTAGGGCGTATTGTTGTGTTTGTCTGTTTTCTGTCGTTGTTTTCATTGATGCGCACAGACTAGTGTACTTTTGTATTTTGATACGCCCCCTTTTAGCCTATCCTTCTTGTAACTAAATACACGTGTATGAAAGTGGGGAAAGTCAGTTTCAAAAGAGTTATCCCCCACCAAATTGAAACAATTCATTCAGTATTTCACAAGAAAAGACTTTTTTTAAGTTTTGTAAGCAGTTGATATATATTTTATGTTAAAATACTGATAACAGTAGACAGGAAACAGCTTCAGATTGAGGACGTCTGCGTTGTAGTTTGTATTTTATATAGAATAACACATGGCAAAATCTGTATCGCATGCCATATCAACCCCAGACTCCAATATCAGCCCTGGGGATCGAGGGTTGATATGGCATGCGATACAGATTTTGTCATGTTTTGTTATTTTTATCATATATTTAAAACTCTACTGGTAAATAGACAACCACTATAATATCTACGATAAAAAATTATTTTATAATTGTTTTAAATTTGCTGTGTTATAATCGCGAATTGCGTCCGTCAGTGGAAATTCCTACAGTACAGTAGGCCTATATGTGGACAGATCTCGGTAAAATTACGGAGTACACAAACTGTTTACACAATATAAAAATTAGCATTCCTCTAGGTTTTTTGCTGAAATAATTTGTATTTTAGAGTAAATATTTTCTTAGGATAGATTTATATAACGGTAGGGTCCTACAAAAATTCAAGAAACCCTGTTGTGAGACTGTTCACGGCAGAACATGGTGTTGAAGGGAATAGCCTACGGTACCTAGTACTCCGTGTACACTCGAATATAGATCTAATATGAAATGCACGACTTTGCGGTGTGTTGAACCCACCTACGGAATATCATTACACTTGTATAAAACGATTTCTTCACATGTTCACAGTCAGGCCTAATATTTCACAAAATGTGCTTAACCTGGTGTTTATGCAAGATGTAGGTTTTTGTCTGAAGCGGAAAACAATCGAGGTGTTCCGAATAATAAAAATACAAGAAGATAAAAGAAGCGTTCCAAATGGGGTGCGATAAAGGGTTACAGGGATGTGATAAAGGGAGGGCTGATACAGGGCATGTGATAAAGGGCACGTGCTGGCTCCTGTATCAGAGATGAAATAAGTCTGTACTTTGTAGTAAGTATATGATAAATGTGTATATCAGATACATCAACATGTATATTGTGTGTTAATCCCTTTGGGGATTCTGTCGCGGTCGTTTTATCGTATTGTTCCGACAGAATCCCTTGTCAAGCCTTCATAGTTTTATTGGGGAAAATCTGTGCTTCGTGACCGGCTCGCTTGAAGAGAATTTTAAATAATATATACCTGGATGGCAGTCAATCAGTAGGTCATCTATCGTTTCTTTACATATTTTTCTTTGAATCCAAACATTTTTTTGTTTTGTTTAAAATCCCAAATAGAAATGGAAATATCACATGTTTATTCTGGCAGACACATACGATACGCGGGGCAATACGATAAAACGGCCGCGACAGAATCCCCAAAGGGATTATGTGTGTGTGTTTTCTGTCACTATCATTTCTGCAGTAGGTGTGTTTGCTATCTTTTAAATTGAAATTTAATTTGATTAAAAATTCAATTTAAACGACGTATGATTGAAAGCAAAAATATCAATCTTTATTATGTTAATGCGCCGTCAAGATAGAGATAAGGCATTTATTTAGCAAAATAAAGATAATGTATTTACCTTTAGGTGGTGCTTGAATATGAAACAAACTGACAGTGACACCTAACTTTATTTCCCAATTTTCTAAGAAAAACCATTACTATAAAATCCTCTCATATATTAAAACGTGTGATAGCAATTATGACAAAACAAAAGAATGGGTTTTAAGATTGTAATCAGTCTCCGCATACTCCCTCAAAAGCTAATCTCATCATACTCTGAAAATACTTATTTTATATATTATTGTCACATTTGTTTGTTTGTTTTATTGTTGTTTAACGTCCTACTCGAGAATATTTCACTCATATGGAGACGTCACCAAATGCCGGTGAAGGGCTTCAAATTTTGGCCTATGCTCGGCACTTACGGCCATTGAGCAGTAGGGTTCTTTAACGTGCCAACACCTACTGTGACACGGGACCTCCAGCTTTTACTGTCTCATCCGAAAGACAGGAAACCAACCTGTCGCCGGCGGGACTCGAACTCACGACCTCACGATCCAGAGTCGAGCGCGCTACCGACTGAGCCAGGCCGGCTCTATTGTCACATAATAAAGCCCAAGTTCTATGTCAGCATAACCTTAGCACATCTTTTCACTTAACTTAAAAATAAGAATTTCAAGTTTATTTTATGTACATGTAATTTTTTTCCTTATAAAAGTATTATTTATCGCTGTCTTAAGTACAGTCGTAAATCTCGATTGAATAAACACTTCGTGACCACTTGGGCACCGTCCGATGGGTACCCGGGGTACGTCCGGCTAGCTACCGTGATTATCCGTAGAGAGACCGGCTAAATATCTAAAGAGACCAAGTTACCAAAAATGAGAAACGTATGGAGTTAAGGGTGCATTTTAATGCATGTCATTTTTTTTTTTTTTTTTGGAAAATTTGGATTCTAAATCATACATTCCTGAATTTTGACTGTGGACTTTACCATTCTTTGAAATGGGTGAATCCAAATATGGATACAGGGGTCAGTTTGATGAAATAATTATGATGTAGGACCTATATTGGTGTTCAATGTTCATCATAGAATATTGTACATTGTGAACAAATAATTCTATATATAGTATTTTATCTTTCTCAAGGGGTGGATAACAGCCCAGCTTGGACCTTCGTTTTTAGATTTGCGGATTATTACAGGAGCAAGTTTGGATGAAGGTTCGCTGTATTTCACGTTTAACGCTGGTGGCTACCTGCTAGGATCACTTCTTGCTGGCATAATCTACGACAAGGTGGTATACGACAAGACGCTGGTTATTTCTCTTATGATAATCGGAGGTGCTTCCGTACTGTTTTCTATTCCGTGGTGTGCATTTCATGCTCTTATGGTGTTTGTGCATGCCTTGAAAGGTACATTTAATGGAGGATTTGAAACTTGTAAGTATGTTTCTAAATACATACTAGTATTTGGTAGACAGTCATCACAAAATTAATGCAATACTCAATGTCACTCTAAAATATATAACATCAGTGCTCCGGGGGATCCATAAAGCAACTGTACTACCCCCATGTATTGCACAACATTTTGAACTTAAATTTGACAGACCATTCATTGTGATGCTATAGAAATCTGTACTTGTAGATCAAAGAGTTCATGGGAGTAACTAAATTACTTCAACTTTGAAATTTCCAGGAATGCATTTCATTGAAAAGACCCCAATAATTCTGATCCTCAATGCTTTAAAGATGCTCTTACTGCAATCTATTTACTATCTTTCACAAACCAATTTGACTAATAAATGGAATAGGCTACTTTTCAGGTTTCATATTTGTGCAGCAAATTGGACTTTTAGTTATGTTACAGTTGATCAAAGTTAAATGTACCGATAAAAGACCATCCATCATTCGCAAAAAGGTGGCCCAAACTTCCTGAATATACCAGATTAGGTTCTAAATGGCGTCACAACATAAAATTTAAGAATTACTTAAGTCTAAATATTTTACTGGACTTCGGCAAATCCTGAAATCTGATTGACTGAGAATGCCAAGTTGAGAATATTCTCAAGTTTTATGGTGCCAGACCCTGGACTCCCACCGACTACTGTAGTAAAGATTAGAGACTTCATGAATTAAAACCTTATTATTAAACCACTCAGATACCAGAAAAGGTACAAACATTTTGGAAAACTTTAACAATCCCATGTTAAGGTCAATCAGGGGCCTGAATTACCAAATTTTATAATATACTTTGTATACCAGGTCAACTAACGTTTGCTAATTTTAATATTAAACACAGATTTATCCCACAACTGAATACAAATTCAATAAAATTCAGTGTCCTCCAAAGGGAAGTATCTTATCCGAAAAAAAAACAAACAATAAACACTCTAAATTCACCAATTTTCGGCCCCTTAGCCTTTATCAAGTGAAAGAAGACAATATCTGTAAAAGTGACATGGTATCAAGCTGGATAATTAACAGCTTCATGGCAAATTCACTTGACCTTATCTCATTTCTCAAAATTATGGGAGTTATTTCCCCTTTTTGTGAATTTTTCATGTTTTTGGATGTTTTTTACCATTATCTGATGTTTTTTACCATTATCTTGTAAAGTGTAATAGTTAGAGTAAAAGTGAAAGAAGCAAACATGTTCAGCATGCAAAGATCTACGAAAAAGTCAATAGGGCCGAAATTGTCAGGTCCCTCCTTATGGGAGTTATTTCCCCTTTTAAGTGGATTTTTCATGTTTTTGGATGTTTATTGACATTATCTTGAAAAGTATACAAGGTAAAATAAAAGTGAAAGAAGCAAAAATGTTCAGAATGCATAGATCTACAAAAAAGTCAAAGGGCTGAAATTGGCAGGTCGCCCCTTATGGGAGTTATTTCCCTTTTTAATGGATTTTTCATGTTTTTGACAGTTTTTTCCTATTATCTTGAAAAGTATTATGGATAGAGAGAAAGTGAAAAAGCAAAAATTTTCAAAAAAATTCGCAAAGATCTACAAAAAAGTCTATAGGGCAAAAATTGTCAGATTGTCCTTTATGGATGTTACTTACCCTTTTTAGTTGATTTTTATGTTTTTGAATGTTTTTTGACATTATCTTGAAAAGTAAAATAGGTAAAATAAAAGTGAAAGAAGCAAACATTTCAGCAAGCAAAGATCTACAAAAAAGTCAATAGAGCCGAAATTTTCAGGTCACCCCTTTGGGAGTTATTTCCCCTTTTAGGGTATTTTTTTGTGTTTTTGACAAAAAGTATAAGTTTTTTGTCAAATTTGAGACATTTTTGACTTCTCCTCAAAAACCAGTGGACAAAGTTTAGCCAAACCTGACTTGAAATTTTTCTCAGGTGACCGCTAAGTCCCATTGGGCCTCTAGTTTTTAATACAAATGTATTTCTGTATTTTTATGTAAATAAGATGACAATTATTGTTGACTTCAGAAACATCCAGAAGTTTTACAAAGTAAAAAATAAATAAAAACTAATAGTTCTTAGTTGAGCTTGAGTATGGGGGAAGTTGTTGACTTTTGGCCCAGTTTACCCTTGGTATAAGATGATCCTCTGTCTTATATGTCAAGCATTTAACTTTGTATCCCAGTATCTCCATATTTTGTCATCACTAGATAGAGTCCACTTCAGGTTGATTTTGTGGGAAAGTTTACCAATTGACTTGTGGATGGTTAGTAATCCTTCCCTGTCTGCACTGTAATGGTGGTATCTCTTCCACAAATAAATGTAACTGCCAAAGTATTATCATGTTCCCAATTTTTAGCTTGCCTGTTTGAAGAACAGAACAGCTATTGCTGTCATTGCTTCGGCGTCGGCGTCCGGGTCATCCTTTTCCTGTGTTAAGCTTTTTGTTTCAGTCCATTGTGGGCGAAGTACTGCAGCAGCATACTTCAGCACATGAGGGTCAACTCAACAATGCACATTTTGACCCAAATTATAACAAGCATTGTATGGTCTGCCTTCGCGACCAACTATTTTTTATTTACCAGGGGTTTTACCAAAATGTGGGAACATGATAGGTTAGTTGTATTATCAATTGTGTAGCAGAAGGTATACATTATTGTTTATTTTTATTCAGGGGATGCTTTCTACTTGAAGAATTTAATTTATGGTTGTTTGTGACTTGAGCAAAATGTATACAGTCAAACTTGTATATAAAGACCGCTCAGGGGAAATGACAAAAACGGTCTTTATAGACAGGTGGTCCAGGGTCAATGAGATATGAAATCCAAGGCAATTATTATTTCCAACTACATAATGGTTAGATATTTCATTTAGTGATTAAATGGATATTGTATTTAAATATACTAAAGGGATTTTCTTAACTCCAGGGTCTGGAAAATATTCCTTCATCTTTTTCGGGAAAATACAAGCCACCATTGGGAAGGGTCCTGTTTTTAGAAAATCCCTGTAGTTTATGCAGAACATGTAAATAATAAAAACAATTATAACAATGGTTTTAATAATTTAAATTAATTTATGATGTAATTGAATTATACATGTACAAGGATATTATTAAAACTGAAACAAATATCTTAAATGTGCTCAAAGTCAAAGTCACACGAGTCAGAAGTGTAAGAATATACATAAAGATTAGTAGTTGAATTTTATTTAATTATCATTTTATTAGACGTAATCCAATGCTATTTTACTCTTTGGATTGAATGTTGACTTGCTAATCAAGTGATGTTCGATTAGTTACAACATTCCAGAATAGAGTATACATTCAGCGATTATTTAAATGCTCCTTATTTTTATGTTTTTACTTTTAAGTCTTAGTCATTAAGTTCATCACCGCTATAAATTGATGATCGAAAACAAAAGATCATCAGTCATAGAGCACGTGAGTGCCTAATTACTATCCGTCTTAATTGACACCTCCAGGTTCGAAGCCTATTTCGCCATGTTGTTGATCATCTCGAAAGAATTGTAAGTTATTTCCCTTTTAAGTTATGCAGTTATACGCAAGTAGGACAACCACCGGCGGACAAAATACAGCGGTGACGGTCGCGTAAGCAAAAGAGGGCAAATATATAGATAAAAAAAATACGGTCGTTATTTTTGTTTTTGACTGTAGATAAAATGATTTTTGTTTTTAGGGGTTTTACCAAAAAGTGGGAACATGATAATGTTTAACTAAATTATTTGTAGAGTAAGAAACCAATAAAATATTTATTTTTGATGTACAAACTAAAAAAAGTACTCTAACAATTTCAGGTGGAACTGCACAGCTTATGCACGTGTGTGGAGATGAAAATGCGTCACTGATGCAGGCCCTGTACTTCGCTTATGCCATCGGTGGTATAATATCCCCATATGCAATTTCACCATTCCTGGCGAAAGAAACTGACAATTACTATACTCCTATCCAGTTGATGATGAACAATTCTCTCTCCAACATCACCGTCGAATATTCCACCATAGCAGGTGATATTTCAAGCCCAATGAATATTGCCAGCAGCACCACGGGCATGGACAATGCTACGGTAAACCCACCACCAGTCCAGGAATCCAGGTTATATATAGGGTACATAATTACATCATTACTTACATTGTCATCAGCGATACCTTTCTGTATCTTGTTTTTAAAAACTAAATGTAAGAGGGAGGTCAAGAAAAAAGCATCCGAGGAAAAGAAAACATCTCATAAGCATTCCAGGCCAAAGTTACTAACACTCATCATTATCATGAGCATAATCATGGGGTTGTACTGTGGGATAGAAGATGCTTTCAATAACTATCTTGCAACATTTTGTGTGGAAGAGTTGCAATGGACGAAAGTAACTGCTGCGGTAGGCACCTCTGTTTATTGGGCGTCTTTAGCAGTTGGTCGATTCCTTGGTATTCTCTTCATCCACCGGTTCAAACCTTCAAGATCAGCTACAGTTTTGTTTACCTTATTTTTCCTTAGTCACCTTGGATTTCTCCTTTTCGCACAGTTTAGATATGATATAGGTGTATGGATATTTGAAATTTTTGTTGGACTCAGTAGTTCCGTTCTATTCCCCTTGTTGTTTACATGGATGGAAAACGATATCATTCCAGTAACGGGGAGAGTTGCCTCTATTCTCATGATTTCATCATCAGCAGGGGCAACCATTAATCCTATTCTATTAGGTTATACCATGGATAATTTTACGCAGATGTGCTTGAGCTACACATTAGCTTCTCAGACAGCACTATGTGCTTTCCTATGTTGTATTGTGCTACTTAATACACGTAATACCAAAAATGCTGAGAAGGAAATGGGCATTCCCGAATCACAAGCTCTTCGTACAATTGATGTTGATGAAACCCTATCTTGAGGGACACAAATCAATATGTTGACAGATTCCATTTTAATTTTTATAAATAAATTAATATAAACTGCTAATTGTAAATCATCAAAAAAACGTTAGATAGTTTTGTTGTATAAAGGTTGTGAATCAATGATATTCAATTAATGAATAATCGAGAAACTTATGTATGTAAATGAGATAATGATTCCATGTTAATTTTAATTATTAAATGAAATTAACTAGCAGGTTCTAAACCAGTTTCAATCGAACCTGGGTATATATATTGACATTTGTTTTTCAGATGAACAGGCAGTTCAAAATAACTGGGTTATAATGATAACTAAGAAATTTGGCCAGGGTATCCAGATCATTTCAGATAAAAAGAAATTCAATGTCACCATTTTCAATATAAGTGTGTGTGACTGTATATCAAAAAAATTGTGTATATATCTCGTTTGGCTTTGATATTTTAAAAAAAATATTCGAGTTGAAGTAAAAATGAAGAAGTACCAATTAGTAATCGAAGCTCAAGTCCATTAGAACATGACGAATTAGATGTGCAGTGGTCTCAACATGAAGAACAATTGCGAATCCCAAACGGGATAGGACCAGGTGTCTGGAAGGAGTCAGCATCCTCTGCTGGCATGTCACACCTGTTGCAAATGTTCCATGGAAACCTTTCTAGTATGATGAACGGGTCAAATTTGGTGAAAAGGTCAAGTTTGGTGAAGAGGTCAAGTTCGGTGAAAAGCACTGTCTTTGGCCGTGCTCCAGAATACTATCTAATATTATTGAGAGGGGAACTTCATAATGTTTAACAAGATCCCTGTATAAACTTCTTAAACAATGACTCCAAGCGTTCAACAACGTAACCTTGTGTAAGTAGTTTATTGGCTAGTCGTTTAGCTCTCAGAATAAAACATTCATAAGAAGATCATGCCCTGACATAACGTACAAGTTGTGAAATGAAAACACCATAGGCAGGAGAAGATGGAATATTACAACTTACAAATGGGAAGTTTATGATATGGAAATTGAAATCGTCATGTTTGTCATAAATGGAGGTGTGAAGGTGATCTCCTTTCCAATCGACAGGAGTAAATCTAGGTAAGAAGCAGATGTGTTGCTCTCTGTCGTCTCACTGATCTGTAGCTCAACAGGATATATCTGGCAGAGGTAATTCTGAATTATTTATGGACAGGACGTCTTTGATATACCTGTAAGTAAAATTGAACCGAGATGCTAACTGTTTGTTTCCTTTGGAGAGCAGAGACTGTATAAATTCTGCTTCATATGACTACAAAAAGATGTCAGCCAAAAGAGGTACCCATTGGAATGCCGACAATCTGTTGGAAAACTTTTCCCCGCAAAAACCACGAATGTTTTCCACCAAAAACCCCAGCATCTTGATAATATCGTTCTCAGTGTACTTGTTATTGGAATCCAAGTTTTCCTTCACAAAATAAGTTTCCTCGTGACCTAACACAAAATATTTATATCTGCGATTTCCATTTTTATATACAAAGGAGTTTTGTATAATAGATGTTAACCTGTTTTTAAGCTAATGGTTTCTTATTGACAAAAACAGTCATCGTGAACAATTTTTGTATTTTTTTTTTTTTTTGCAATACTATAAGTATGTTTTTATATATCTATCAAGGTATTGGTGTACATTTACAATTGTGTTTATACTAGACATGATTACATGACATTGTTGTGATCAGGGAAATAAAATATTTTCAATTCAGAAATTGTTACCTGTACACAATTACATGTGCCTGAACAGAGGTGGTAAACACTTCAAAAGGTCGCCTCTAGTGAAGTGTTTCTTGTCAGAATACACATGCACACACACAGAGAAATATATAGAAATATATATATATATTGTAACGAGAAACTGCAGCGATTCCAACCAATAAACAACTAAGATTGAAATTACAATTAATAAATTTATTAATAAACATCAACAAAACTATTAATGAAATTCAAGCCCAAAAAATCAATGATCTGCACCCAAAACTCAAAGATGTACAAAAATTTACAAATTCAGAAAAAAGATATGATTTTTCACAATGAATGAAACAATAAAAAAATCAACCAAAATCAACTAGGATATAGCCTGTAAGAGCGCATGTGGTCTATAGACAAGCACATTTTAGTTAAAGAGAGCTGCCGTTGTTGGATAATTGCTGATATAGTAAGCTGTTTGTTTGACATGTTGTACAAGGTTAAAGGTCTGTCAATGGTTAAAATGTCACCATTGGTTTACCATAGGTAAAATGGCAAATACAATACCATTGGCAAGCAAAAAAACGTTCATAGTATATTGATAACCAATGTTATCAATGTTATTGAATGGTGCCAATTGGAAATACTCTGAACGCACCCACCGGTTTGCTTGGCTGGTACTTCACACGAATAACACATGTTAAGAAACACTCCTTACTCCGATTTAGTGGGCTGCGTAGTTTCCCACCATAAGAAGCTAAAAAATACATGTCACTCTACTATATTTGCTTCATACTCAAAATCAAACTCGATTTCATTAATATCTCCAAACTACATGAATAATAAGTTTTATTATTCACTGATGTAAAAAAAGTTGTCGGTACACAACGTTAAACACTAAATTTAGATATTACGTCATGACAACAATTGGCAGCCATACTCATTTCCAGTCGCGCCAAAATTTCACGTAAATTAAACAGTATATTGGCAAAATTAAGGCAATAGAAATTATACTGTTATCCAAGCTAAACATTACAAACCGGCGTATCATTAAGTAATACTTATTTGCCATTCTCTATAGCCATACACTTAACATATAAATGCAAATTTACAAAATAAGTTATGACCTGTACAATTACCAAAAAGTTTTCAAAAGTACATTAAAGTAAACTGTATAAACACGATAAAACACCTTCGCAATAGAAAAATTAATACCGTATTTTTAGAGAATAATAGTAGCAAAATATTTATCTTACCACAGTCTGTATAAAAGTGCTTCTGGATTAATCTCTTATTAAAAGTTTCTCCTGACATGGCGAGTGTTGAAATGCCACGCCGCTAAATACAAAAGTCCGTGCAGGAAGTGATGGTATTTACAGGTAGTGTTATCAATGTTCGATTCAAATACTAAAACGTATTTAAATTCGGAGTGTTCGACTTAACTACTCTAACGTATTTATATATATTTAACACATTTGTGTTTGTGACAGATTGTCCGTCCAACCAGATTGATAATATAAAGCATATATACCCAAGTGGTATTCAACCCTAGAGACACATTTGGACTGGTCTAAATCAATGATTTACAGAAGAGTCCATTGTTTTTTTCAGAGGTTGGTGAGTTAATAAAACAGCATACATAGTAAGTATTATACAAACACGGACCTCTTGATAAAACAGAGGTGACTAAAGGTTCTATGGAGATGTTAGCGTCACCTGCCGACAAGTCACACTTTCTGTGCGTCCAGATAATCAAGATGAGATAACTCCTACCACTGGCGGTAAACATACTTAAACTTACTCTAATTAATACAGCAGATTTGCATTGTTTAATCCACATTATGCAAATATTTTACCATTTGTTTCTGGTGTGTAAGCATTTGTTTCCATGTAACATTTGCGACGACGGATGTGGCATATTACCAAGGAACGCTATATAATTGTATTACTTCTGGACACCTTCATTTTTACTTTCCGACCATTTTAGTAGACGAGAAAATTTTTATAAGGTCAAAGACAACCATGACGTCACAAATTATAACATTTATTGTTGTTGAAATATGATGACAATCTATTTCTCTCCTAATCAGCATACTGAAGACACAGCGTAACAATACATTACTATCGTGATCCGTCAGGACTGGTTTGTTTCCAGAAAAGGATGTATAGATAAAACTGACGAATCCAGGGATTAATAATAATATTGAACATGGAACAAATATCTTATCATTTCATGTCTAGATCAGGTTTTAAAGATGAACGCTACGGGATTCGGAAAATTGTTGTAAACATTCTTTTTCACCAATTGGCTTTTACAGTGTCAAAATTTCATTGTCATAATGATCTAATTTTGATTAGAAATCTAGTTGAAAAACAGCAACTTTGATTACCAGTTCAAAAGCACTGAGTATGATTAGGAGTTTCGATAAGCGAGTGCCCAATAAGCAGATTTTTATGTAGAAAATCTAGATCTAGATCTTCAAATTTAAGAGTTTACTGATTTTTGTGGAACAAACAGGTCTTCTTTTATCATTCATTATGCCTAATGTTTTTCATATGCATTTTGTCTGAATAAAATATTTACGCGTGATTCATTTATTTTCAGCATTTAAAAACACATTGGTTTAAGTATATATGTACACCCGACATCATATAAAAGTATCCAGCGAAAGACAAAATGTGTCCAATTATATCCTCCTTCATTCCATTTCCACTGCTGTTAGTGTTAGTGTAGAGTCTAGATCTAGTGAAAATAAACCTTTATGTTATCGAATTAAGATATTTTAGATTTAGATATTTACAATGTTTCAAAAGTTTCATTCAGTGTTATTCATACAACACCATGCCAAAAGTGAATCGAATTTTTTTCATAGCGGTTAACTCACTTCCCGTGTAGGTAAATTCGTGTAAACTACAATCTGCATTAGATCTGCAGAATATTTTAGGTAAAAGAGGGATAACTCTCTCAGCACTGTCATAAGCGGATGTATAGGTCTACCAAGGTAAATTGGCACATGTTTACAAACACAACAGAGCCGGCCTGACTCAGTCGGTAGCGCGCTCGACTCTTGATCGTGAGTTCGAGTCCAATCGGCGGCAGGTTGGTTTCCTGCCTTTCGGATGAGAGAGAAAAAAACCGAGGTCCCGTGTCTCAGTAGATGTCGGCACGTTAAAGAATCCTCACTGCTTAATGTCCGTAAGTGCCGAGCATAGGCCAAAATTTGAAGCCCTTCACCGGCATCTGGTGACGTCTCCATATAAGTGAAAGATTCTTGAGTGGAACGTTAAACAAGAAGAAACAAACAGAACGAGTCTAAATTGAATCATAACAGGGATGACAGATTTGTTTTCGGCATCAAAAATATTAGAGCTGTAGTAATACATGGTGTCCCGATTTACCTGTACATTCCTATTTTTGGAAAATTGACTATTGTTTAAGAAGTACTTATCTGTTGTTACAACTACTGAACATAGAAGACAATTGTGTAAATTTCGCATTTCAAATCATAAGTTACAAGGGTAAAAAGGTTCGATATAACAATATTGATTCAGATCAAAGGATATGTATGTCATGTTTCATAAGAGTTCATAGGTTTTGTGGAACTGAAGGACATTGTCTAAAAGTAAGTGTTATGCATGATGATCTCCGATCTCGGTATATACCTGAATTATATACAATATCCTTTTCTGTATGTATGGCTCTGCAAAATAGTGACTTTATTCAAAGACTTGCAGCTTATATTTTTCATTGCAATAAGGCAATTAGGAATTTAAACTTTGTGTCTGTAATTAATACTGCATCGATGTACTGCCCTTACCAAAATATGAGGCTTGCGGCAATATTGCGATACTGTTGCAGCACTATTGCGGCAACATGATAGTGCGGCGATATGGTTTTTCGTATGCAAATTAGTTTTCTGGCACTATTTTGCGTGTTATTCTGGCAATATCTTGTGGCGCTATTCTGGCAATATCTTGTGGCGCTATTCTGGCACAATTTGTTATTCACTGTTCCTTTAACACATTATACAGGTTACAGTGACATGTACTTATGTGTAGCAAATATTTTAAAAATATGTTAACAATAATAATATTACATGTACATGTACTATTACAAACTTGAAATATCCATTGATTTCCGCCATAAGTTTATGAACGACATACAAAAAGCTCTACCAAACATTTCATCTGAACAGCATTATTAAAACATTGGATTATTACTACATGTATTTGCTCTCCTGTTTTCCTAGTAATCACAGATTGACAGAATAAAACTTTTAATGCATGATGGCAAATATTACATTCCATTTCCATTAAACAAAACTCTGATCTTCTTCATCATTGTTACAACTTTTAGTGGTCAGTTTATAGGCATCATGTGACCAGATATGAATTCAGCAGCTTGTAATTTGGTCAGATATAATACATAGTGCCAGAATAGCACAAAAAAAATCTCTTTTATGTTCTGGCACCATTCTGGCGCTATGCACTTTTAGAGTCAGAATAGTTTCATAATGTCGACGCTAGCGGCACTATCCTGCGCTATTCTGGCACTATAGTTCAGGCACACTGATTGATGTGCCGCCACATTTAGATTTTTGTAAGGGTAGATACATGTACAACATACACATATTTGAATGTATACATAACTTTATTCACATCATTATTTTGACACACAAGTGATAAAGATTTGTCTCCCATGAAAAATTGTATTTAAGAAACATTGTTTTTGTATTAATATGTTTATTTAAAAGCAAAACAAAAATTGCTTTCTATTGGCATACAAATTGTACTCTTCGCCTGTTGACCTGAAATACCGAATGAATAAAAACTTGCATTGTTTTGATTTTTGACAGAACCCGGATGTACCACTTTACCTTGGTAGACCTTTAACTTGTAGTCTGTCAATATATTGATTATACACTTAGTAGATATGACTCGGCATGGAAAAGAACTTACAGAAGCTTAAAGGGGCATTAGCTGTGTTTAACAAAAAATATTATTTCAATTCTTTTTACTTTTACTAATTCTACTTGATGTAGAATATTAAATAAGAGCTTTACATAGGCATAAAAAATCTTATATTCCTATATATTTTGTGAAAATAAAGTCAGGTCCAGTGTGGTATTCATATACAAATAGTAAGGTTTAGTTTATCAATTGCAAGTGAAAAACCTTGGTTTCTCAAGCAATTTTCACAAAACAAATAGAAATTTAAGAATTTTTATGCCCGTGTATATCTTTTATGTTATTGTATACTGCATACAGTCAATGTCAGTGGATGTTGGTG
This sequence comes from Atrina japonica, assembly GCA_030159075.1. NCBI lineage: Eukaryota > Metazoa > Mollusca > Bivalvia > Pterioida > Pinnidae > Atrina > Atrina japonica. The sequence goes on along the minus strand of BROG01000297.1, from coordinate 765,584 downwards.
TTGCATAGAACACAACCAACAAATAATACTAATTCAAATGTAGATGTTGACGATAGCAGAATCACTACCAATGCCGTTGAATGTTATTTCATTTTAATACATCATTTAATCATATCATTCATTTCAAATAGTTAAGATAGACACATGACTGACTGACTGACTAACATACTTACAAATACATGTCCTGGTTTCTTGTCAGGTAATTTGTTTCTCACTTGTCCAGAAAATCAAGTGTGTATGCAAAGTCACGTTTTTGTTTTGACGACTTTATCATTTTTTTGTGGGGCATTTTAAAGATAATTTGTTTGAACATTTGATTTTTATTAGAGTTTCTGTACTGCAATACGGTTCTTGTAAGTTTCAGAGCAAAGTGTACTAAATGAATCGTTAAAATTAATAAAGTTTGTATTACAAATAAATGACATTAATTGTTTTTGCACAATTGACACATGTTGACATTTCCAATCATTCCAAGTTTATTTGGAGGTGGTGTCGAAGATCTATGTTCAAACAATATCGCAATTTGTAAATATCCTTTAGTGTACCCCGTGCCTATCAAATGCATCAAATGCACCCAGTGTCAATGTGAAAATGGCGGTCACATGTGATCTGTTGACCAGTGGTTTTAACAGTCGTATGCCACGTGGTAAAGGCATGGAAAATGTTACTCTGGAACATACAAATGTGAGGTTGTATACATAATCAGGTGTGGAAAATGCGTTGAGGGTGTGTATACAGAAACAGGTGTTTAAAATGCGTTGAGAGTGTAAACAGAAACGGATGCGTTCGACAATGTAATATCACGGTTAGGATCAATATATTGTTTATTGTTTTAATGGTGTTTTACTCCACAGTCAACAATATTTCAGTGATATGGTGGGGGTCATTTTTAAATGCTAAAGGAGAGAACACGGTTACACTGAAACCGGGAAGAGACCACTGGCCTTCCGCAAGATAAACTGACAAACTTTCGCACAAAATAAGTTAGGCTTCAGTGCTGACCAGGATCACGTTAAAGAAACCATAGGATTATAGATCTTATGTACTTATAGAAACATGTATCGTATTTCAATATGGATTTGAAAATGTTTGTAATGCGTAATGTTTTTAACATTTTAAGACTTGTCATGAATATCAATTCTATTCCAATTTATCAGTCTTAAAGATAGGGCAGATCTTCTGAATGTCATTGTATGGGAACATAATGTTACAAAGTAGGATGTCACTGTTTTAAGCAAGGTATGGCCAGGCACATATCAGCTGCTCAGATGCGATGCACACTAACAAACAAAATAATTACTGTTTTGCTCATGATGGTAATTTTGATTTGTATTTCAGAACCCATTTAAAGGTATTGTAAAGAGTCATAACTCATTTTCAACACTAAAAGATGACTACCAATCACAATTCTGCGATACCAAACAATTCTAATCATTCTGATGTTAAAAGTGGTAAATCTAAGCGGAATGTTAGGAGAGAAAATCAAACTTGGTGCACAAACAAGGGATACATACAGCGTCTTATCTCCAAACTCCGCAGCAACAAGGAGTTTCGACGACAGTACTTTACCGCTGCTAGTTTGCTATGGGCCTATGTTATGTTGGTAAGTTGACTGCTTAATTATATTATGCTCGTGGGTGATCTATTGAACTGTATTTCGCTGTTCTTATGCCACACATCGTATGGATTCCTTAAGCGTTGATATTGTCAACTTCTCCGGAACTGTCGAATCCAGTCTTTTCAATTTTGTATGTAGCGTCCCTGGAGAAACGGAAACAAGGCTATCATAACATCTGCTCTCACAGAGCCTGACAGGAGACACAGAAACACTTAGAAAGATATAGTCTCCAAAATATTTTATTTACTCTTTTTTCCGCCCGTCTTTTCGACTTTGAATCATTTGATTAAGTGATACATGTGTCTTGTGCTCGCATTCTAAATGTTGTTTTCTCTTTAAGGGATGGTCATTGGCTCAGATGGGTCCATCTTTTCTGGATCTCCAAATCATCTCTGGAACAACTTTAGAGGAAGGATCCTTATATTTCACCGTCTATGCCGTTGGCATGTTAGTGGGGTCCCTGGTTACCGGTATCGTTTATGACAAGTTTGTATACGACAAATCTCTTGTCATCTTTCTGACTCAGCTGATGAATGCAGTCTTATTAGCTGCGATACCTTGGTGTACGAAGTATGAAGTAATGCTGTTTGCGCATGTCATTAAGGGATTTTTTGGTGGAGGATTCGAAACTGGTAGGAATTTCATTTTGTATCTTTATTTTATATAGTGTATACTCCACACTGATTTGGCCATGTCATTTCGGACATTGGTCTACTATAAGGCATAATAAATAAATGAATAAATGAATTATGCAAATATATTTTGAATTATTTCGAAGCCACCACTATTTTTTTCCATGTATTTGATTTTTTTTATTTTATTATCCGAGTTTGTGGCATGATTTTTAGGTCAAGCGGAGTAGGTTGGTCAAGTTTGTGTTAAACGGCCAATTTGCAATGGTCAATTTTCAACAGACCATCCGTTGAGAATTGACACTAACAGCTGTCATTTTTCAACGGGACGATCGATTTCCAGCGCCATTCAGGTTCCATATTCAGCGTTGAAAACTGACCCCGTTTTCAACGTTACACCGGCATAATAAATGGAAGACACAGATCTTTCTGATGGTACTGTAATCTTAGGTCTCATGTTACGACAGGTGTGACCTGGTAAAGAACCCCCAATTCCATGTCATACGTTTTAATAGAAAAATTTGTGTGACAATGTCAAATGTTCGTCTCACAAATATTGAAAATACATCTATCTATGAGCTAAACACCGTTTATATCATATTATTTTTACCTCCCTTGATATGACAGAAACTCAACAAGTGCTGAGTAATGGTTATTTCGTCAATGAGCCTAAAATATCGTTTTATGAAAAATAAATACTTCATCAATAGACTTGTGTTACAATTTCTTGCAGGTGGAAATGCGTATCTTATGCATATATGTGGAAACAAAAATGCAGCATTGATGCAAGCCCTTTATTTTGCATTCGGTATCGGTGGGATAATATCTCCATATGCCATTTCCCCATTCCTGGCTGAAGAAGCCGATTTAAAGAATGCACTGGAAAACGTTACTGATTATGAAAATATGACGTCATTAAATGTTTTAAACTCTAACATTTCGTCCCGGCAACAAGTTGGTTTAAACGTCGACGTATTGAGGAACATCAGCGAACAGCAGCAGATAGATGTACAAAGCAATGCCACGATCGATTTCGCTCCAGAGTCGAGGTTATACATTGGCTATGCGATAACTGCATTTCTGACCTTGACCTCGGCGATACCTTTCGGTATATTCTTTGTGAATTCGAAATTCAAACGGGAGTCTAAAAGTACGTCGTCTGAGGAAACTAAACAGAGTGCTGGCCGTCCTTTGTCCATAACATTAGTACTTCTTGTAATTATGAGTAGTATAATGGCACTATATTGTGGAATGGAGGATTCATTTAGTCAGTTTTTAGCAGCTTTTTGTGTAAAGCACATGCATTGGACAAAAGTTGATGCTGCGCTTCTGACCTCTGTCTTCTGGGCCTCTATATCTGCTGGACGATTTGTGGCAATTTTCTCCATTCACCGGTTTAAACCTTCTAGGACATCGTGTGCCCTATGTTCGCTGTTCCTTATCAGTCACATTGCTTTGCTTATGACGTCACAATTTAAGTATGACGTTGGTGTTTGGATAACTGTCGTTATATTAGGACTTAGTAGTTCGGTTATTTTCCCATTATTGTTCACTTGGATGGAGGAAGACGTCGCCCCTTTGACGGGAAGGATTTCCTCCATTCTTATGATCTCCGCGTCGGTAGGTAGTGCTGTGGATCCCATTATTCTAGGGATGACTATGGATAACTACACACCAATGACGTTTAGCTACACACTGGTGGTTGAGACGGGTTTAACAACTTTGTTGTGTTTCTGTATACTATTAATTACACTAAATACGACAAAGCCGAACAAGAGACATGAAAACATTGAGATACATATCAATCACACCTTCCAAGACGATGTATTACCTGGCGACAAAACAAGTCATGATAACCAGCAAAATGTTGCAAATTCTTTGAATTCTATACAAACACTGCAATACTAAATATCGTCAACAAATTAATATTAGGCCATTCCAAGTTTTTTCAATGTTAAGCGTCCAACCAGAATTCAAAATCCTAACTACGTATTTGGAAAAACACACAACCTGATGAAAAATACAAAACTCTTTAACTTTAATTGTGATCATTTAATAGAAATAAATGCCATCGGATTATTGAGTTAAGTTGAGTAAATGGGTTCTACTGTTCAGAGTACTCTACAGTACCCTGGGTGCACTAGGGATCTTTAAATATTTGATGGTAGAACTATATTAGCTTTAATTTATTGAATTTCTATCTACATCAAACCCATTCAAAAATAAAAAATAAAACATTCCATGCGTAGTAAGGAACGATATGCATTCTTCGATTACCAAGTGTGTGTTTTATGATGTCCTAAACCAAAACGCACGAGGACATAAAAAAATGGAATAGCCTTATCGACTTCAGTCTGATGTCTTTTACGTGATGACGTGCCTTAAATGAGTACAATTTTCATGACGTCGTTTACTCACCATATTTTCGAATGGGTTTCCTTAAGCTGGTTTATTGTTAACAAAGTAAGATTATAACTTACCTGATACTTGGTAATACATCCTTTGGCTCTAATGACTGCTGACAACCGATCTGGAATAGATTCAAAGAGTTTTTCTATGAAATTTAAAGGAATTTCCGCCCATACTGACCTAATTGCGTCCTTCAGTAAAACAGATGTCGTGATTTTATAGGCCTGTTTTTTTCAGTTCCAGTTTTAAATATCTCCAAATGTGGAGGCCATTCCATCTGATTTATTTCATTTTCTTCCATAAACTTTTTCACAATTAGCCCTCGATGTGCGGGCGCTTTGTCGTCTTGGAAGATGAATTTTTTTTCGGAAAATGGCGACTTACTACCGTTATCAATAATATCCACATATTTTGGGGAATCTATTGTATCCCTGACAATTGTTAAAGTTCCTGGACCATGAATAGATATGCAACCCCATACCATCAAACTTAGACGTACCCACTTCCTGAGTTCAGGCATTCAGGGGTCCATTGTTCGCCAGGCTGTCGCCACACAATCACTCTATTGTCCATTCCTATTTCTACCTTACAGTCATCACTGAATATAACAGATTTCCAGAATTCATCCACAGAAAAAATACCCCTCTCTTTGCACCACAGCAGACGCTTTTTTATGTTGACATCTCGAATTCTGATGGATTTTCTTACAACTCGTTTTTTTAAATTTTCTAGATGGAGTTTTCTTTGAATAGTTCGTGTGGAAATTCTTGATGGCATGGATTCATTAAATTTGTTGGTAATATCACATATAGTTTGTTTTCTGTCCGATTTCACAATTCTTTTAAGTTGACGTGCATCCCATGGAGTGAATAACGTCGGCCTCCCCTTCCTTTTTGTAATTTCCTCGGTCCTATTTTCTTTATATTTCTGAATAATTCGATAAACAGTATTTAAATTGTGTCCAGTTCGCTTTGAAATATCTTTCGGTGATTTTCCGCCAACAAATAATGCGCAAATTACTTTCCTTTCACCCAAATTAAGTTCTTTTCTGATCGTGGCCATGATTTTTTCGAAAGCGAAAATGGCAAAACTAACAGACGACAGAAAACATCCGGTTGAACTTACCTCGACCTCTGCATTTGAATAAGGCATGTGCCAAAAAAGAACAATAACTTGTGTATACTTACCGATTAATCCTCTCCTAAGCACCCAAACACGTTTGGGAGCAAGGACGTCGTCATGAAAATTGTACTCATTTATGGTACGTCACTGTAGTTCGATTCTTTTATTCCTTTGTGTCAGAAGAACATCAAATATCGGTCTCAGGTATTTGCATATAACTATGATCTAAAATAGTGGAACGTCAACATGTAATGATTAATATCTGTAAGAGAACATAAGACATATTCACCAAATTCTTAAACTGCTTGAATTTGTCGAGTGTTGAAGGGGTCTCCGTGGTCGAGTGGTTAGAACATAACGCTTTGAACTATGAAGTCTCTCACTGCTTGTCAGCGCAGGTTTGAGTCCTGCTGGAACCCAAACTGATTTAGTTAGGAAGTTTGCCAGTTTACTTGCGGAAAGCCGGTGGTCTCTTCCCGGATACATTGTAACCGGTTTCTCTTCTTCACAATTAAAACCTGGCCGCCACCTTATAACTGAAAAATTGTTGAGTGTGGCGTTAAAAACTCAAAATTTAAAATAATAATAATGATAATCGAGTCCCAGATCATAACAAAGACTTTGAAAATGGTAGTCTGTTCCTGTGTCAAGTGCTCTACACACGAAGATACCGGGTCATTCGAATGGGACTTCAGGTGTGGCACGTAAAAAGCTCCCACTGCATTTGCGTCAGCTATTAGTGTATCATATGATAAATTCTAGGAATTTCATTGGATTACGTCAGCGATACTATAAGTGATAGTGCCCTGTCACTATTGTGCCAACAGCCGGGATTATGAGATTTTGCTTGACAGAGTTATCTTTCTTTAAAACAACTCGTATTCTAGTATAGAGCTGATTGGCCTACGAAATCTGTACAATTACATAACTGCATAGGCGTCGGAACCGGGGTGGGGGGGGGGGCAAAGATAGACATAGGTGTTGAAAATTGGGGCTTAGCCCGCAGACGTTTCTGGCGTGTGTGTTTTAAGTTGGTTGAGCCCCCCTTTCAATTTGCTTCCGACGCCAATGAACTATATGAGTCAAATCAAATTTCAACTCCTAATTTCAATTTCAATAACTGCATAGTAAATATCTACAATAAATAAACTTTTTTTTCTGATAATCAAATAAGATGAACTCATTATATCTTGATTAAATTGTTGAATTTGAACTGTTATTTTTCTGTTAGAAGTTTACTGATTGTTATACTTTTATTACTGTTATTAAAATCAAATGCAAATTATGTACATTTGTCATATTTTCCATAAAAAATATAAATTGTATATATATCACAAGAGATGTATACATGTATAAGTCATGTGATGCACTAAACCAATTAATGACTGTTTAGGTGGGTACTATGCTCTCATAGTGTTGCTTTGAAAAGCAGAATAGTGACCTCACTACTGCTCGGGCAATATTGCTTTCCAAAGCAAAATTATGTGAGCACAGTGCCCACCTAAACAGTCATTAAGGTAAATAGCACATGCCTCAATTGTGGCACTTAACCAAAAACTGTTGATATATCCATACAAGTAATATAAATTCTTGTCGGAATGGAAAACACAACAAACAAAAACCCAATCTGAAAGTTATCAGTTTTAATATATTAGATATTCATGTAATATTGTTGCGTGTAATAATGTGAAAAAACTCTGTTGTTTTTTAGCCCAATTCACAAATTTTGGCGGGGCGGAGTAACCTACTGATTATCATATGGGTTATTCTACTCACTTTAGGTTAAGACAGGCTTCACGGGAAATACGATTTATTCCTCACTGGATAGGCATAGATATGGTGTCAAGTAGTTATATCTAAAACTCGTCCAGTTCAAGAAAGGGTTCACGAGACTTCATCCCGCCAAGTTATATGGATTTTACAAATAATGTTTAAAAGAGAAATTCATTATATTTTGTCTAAATCTATTCTTCGACAATCGTGTACTGCGATGTTCAGTTTAATGGCAAAAGGCCTTGAATCTTGGTTCACTGTTGGTTTTCACTGTTAAAATTTGGTATCTAACTGTCTTCTACCGTAGATTTGCGGTCTTAGTCATAATCATTACATTTACGTTACATAGAAAATTTTGTACAAGTTCCAAATCTATCAAATATTCTATGGATACAAATTTTGGATATACCAGTCAAATCCATTTATTTGTGTATATGAGGAGACATTTTAGACTCGGATTGGTGTCCTTTAAAATCGAATTGTATTTTTTTTTATCAAGTCTTGGTTGTGTGTCCATGTCTGATAAGGATCGCATTTGAATTCATTGTACGCATATTATGTACAACTGTGTTGATTGTATACTAAATTCGTTAAGTCTACATTATTTGACAAATAAACAGATAAGGCTGTTTTATAGTTCTCTTTCTCTATCAGAAACGGGCATCAAAAGTGGAATTTAATAAACAAAAATCATCAAAATACACATACTGTTACCATTTTTAATAGCGGATAGAATTGAATATATATCCTGAAAACAAACATCATTTGAAGGAAAATGTTTGGAAAGTCTGACACTGAAACACGATATGCCAACTTCTCTACGTACAGTGGCCGGCGCCAAGCATTGGGCAAATCAATTTTTAAAAATCCAAATGTATGGTTTTACATATTTTTGTAAAACGTAGACATTTTGAGCTATTGCGAGCTTATTTCCGTAAGAGAAAGAGGTATCATACAAGGTCAAATGATTTTAAAGATAAACCTAAATGTAATATAATTTTGTGTATATGGTGGGTAATTATAACTTATCATTCACTCTGATATTTGTTTGTTAGTCTTCTCAAAATTCGTAATCAATTCATTTTCTTAATGGTCTCATTTACCCATGATTTCACATCGTCAGAAGGCGCATCACGATACCAAATTCTAGTGCGCTTTTACCAATACAAACTAGTCTATTCCTGTAAGTATTTAGACATGCCCGATAATAGTAAACAAAGAACGGGTGTTGAAACAACCAAAATTGCAATTTGGAATTGTCTAGAACTTGAAATCGAACTTTTGTTGAAGAAAATGTTTTCTCAGACGCAGGTACTGAGTACTTAAAATAATTTTCGCCCTTTTACGACAGAAAACATGTTGACTCCGTCATAAATTCAACCTTAATCACTATAGCCTCGTGGAGCGCATGCCCGTGCTTAAATTATTTAACTAAAAATTTTCACTCTCATTTGAAATTCGTCCTCATATCTCATGGCAAAACTGTAAATACCGAGGTCACGTGTCACAGTAGGTGTCGGCACGTTAAAGTACCCTCGCTGCTCAATGGCCGCAAGTGCCGAGCAAAGGCCAAGATTTGAAGCCCTTCATCGGCATTTGGTGACGTCTCCATATGAGTGAAAGATTCTTGAGAGGGACGTTAAACAACAATAAACAAATAAATTAATGGCAGAAATTAAATAAATGAGAAAATTTTCAAGTTTACAGTATTTTGTTCAGAATGGTATTTACACATACAGTACCGGCTGGCCATAAGTGATTCATAAAAAATTAATTTAACGTTAACCTTAGTAAATTTGCGACTTTCCAATAACTCTTCTAGAATTTGTAGATTATCCAATTTTAACAATTTTTTTCCACAGAAAGTCGAAGTTTTGGTACTCATTTAGTAGAAATTTCATTGCAATCTATCTATTCTTCATCAAAGATTTTCTAGCGAGGTCATTTAGATGTCTATTACAAAGAAAATGAATGGAACTATGACGTAATGCATAAACATAAAAATAAAACCATCAATACCCATTTAATCTATGGATGTAAACTATCAAAAATATTATCAAAATTTATGCCCAGACTCCCAGGGTTAAACTGCCATTTTTCTTCAATTTTTGGATGTGTAGCAGATTCAGAGGACAAAATCAAAACAAAAGCAAAATTACTAAGGTTTTATATTTAAAATCATTTTTATGACTCATTTATGGTCAGTTTCTGTAATTGTAAGAGAGAAAACAAAACGCTCATCACATTCTTGTAATTTTTATTTGAATTCTACCATACATTAAATAAGAGTACATACAATATAATCAAATTTCAGCGACTTTCATTTTTCTATAAACGATAAAAATAATAGAATGTTAAACTTAGATTTTTTTATTATCTTCACAAAATGCTGGGGAATTCCATTAGGACAAACGCATGCGGACACACTTGATGGACTCTACATCATTATGATTCAAGTTCGGAACATACAATTAAGATGGGTGTACATAAGTTGTATTACATCTGCTTGTTACAGAGGGCACCCTCAAAATGGAACTTGTAGTTTTTTTATAATTTACCCCCGTATTGTTCAGCTCATATTACCACGAAAAGTCACATCAATAGAATGGATTGTGTCACAATTACACTTGCAAAGAAAAAAATCTAAATTGAATGTCGAAATTTTAAAGTAAAATTCTACTCTAGTTTAACATCACTTTTACTGCTTTTTTGAAAACCCTCAAGAGGAATTTCATTTGAGATTTCTCAAAAATATACTGAATGATGCAATATATTATACTGCAATACAAAAAACTAAGGTGCTGCAGTGGGATTACTAAAAAGCAAAAATTTACCATGAATACTTTCATATCTTACATGTTCAATTATCCTGCAATTTAAGTAGTACTTTACTTGTATAACTTTTTAAATATAATTTCAAATTATGTGTCCAAGTGTATAGTATCATATATTGCAAGAATACAAATTTTCAATATTTTGAAGAAGTTATTACCAAGCAACATCACGTCAACATAAAGTACCTATTAGTTTACTCTTTTATTAAGGAAAATAAAACAAATCTTTGGTAAATGTGAAAAGATGATTTCTACTGGTGAAAGCCATCGCTTGCAGTGGTTCACATCCAATAGATGGATGTTACTATAAAAGATCCAGCCAGACGACTTTTGATTCTAGTTAACGCCAGTAAGATGTAGCAATGAACAGTGCAATTGTAACTTCTTACAAATAAAAACTTTAAGGCTCCAGATCATTAAGGGATGACAAATTAATGATCCCAAATAACGCCAGCCATGTCTGCAGCAAGGAACGAAAGTTATGGCACTTGAGTATAGCTGGTAACATCTATGGCCATGTGAATGAAAAAATCTTTGTAAGATACAAAATATTATGATAAATCATAATTGTGAAGAGAGAGTCCATAAACATTTTATCAACGGTTTGACCAATGATTGGTGTTATACAAATAAACCATATGTGATAGGCGTGAAGGATGAGGTAATCGATATCAAAATATACAGTGATAATGAGTATTTTGCATTGCATATATATATATATATATATATATATATGAACTTACATTTGAAGGTACAACAATAAATAAGATAGTTAATAGAAACTACACAACACAATATAAAAAAATAGAAGACCAAAAAGAATCAATTACCGAAGTACGCACCCTATTTACAATATCCCTAGCCCAGGGTTTAATGAATTACTGTATCTATTTTGTTACCCTTGCGCTTGGGTCACTTCATTCATACCCATTTTGAAGAGGGTTACCCTCGGTAGCTAAAATGGTTTCTGAGGTAAGGTATATAACATATCAGATAACAAAGGATGTCAGTGGACCCCCAAAAAGGTCACCTGAATCACACAGGTGTAAAAATAATACACATCACTACATACTTGTCACATGGCACTGAAGCAAACATTTAGGTAAACACAATGTTAAAATGTGTTATCTTAACATTTATTGTAATGACAATATTAATACATGTTCTACAAAATATTACATGAAAAACAATGTACAAAATTTTTTTTACAAAATTTATCACGACATTTGTTTATGTTTAGACTTAATCAACATGCATATACTGATACAGTAAAAGACACTTTTCCATATTTACAATGGTGCATATATAAATTGAAATTGAAAAAAAGGATGATTAATGTTATGTGCCACAGCCCTTTTCACATAAACTTTTACACGTATACTTCGTGAAGATGGTCATTGCATTATACCCAGAGTACAGGATTATGAAATAACCAAAGGTTTAACCCCAAAGTCCAATTTTCAATAAAATGTTTGAATACAGTTTTGTGAATTTAAATTCAGCACTGATATGGATTACATTGTGTACATACACTAGTACATCATCTAACACGTGAGTAAAAGATATACAGTATAATTCAACAGAAAATTCCTATTTTGATTTAAATCTAAGACTACAATAGTAAACTGTCTTATTGAAATCAAAATATCAAATTGTATGACTGATACATTAGGTCAATATTCCTAAAATAGACTGGAACCAGCCTCAAAGAAGTAAATATCTAGATAAATAAGAGATTGGAACCATCCTGGAGGTCAATATATAAATATGAAAGAGATTGGAACCAAGCTGGAAGTCAATATCTAGATATAAAACAGATTGAGACCACTTCTCAAGGTCAATATCTAAATAAAAAACAGTCTGGAGAGCCCATCTATAAAGTACTGTGATCTCTCTGATCAGGTGGTCTCTTTTATGTGGTTCACTTCAATGGACTTATAAAAAGCCTAGTGGTTTCCTTATAAAATGTACTAATCCTTCAAAAGTGGTAGTGATCCTTTAATACAGTCAGCAATCATTCAAATTCGCCAATGACCTTTCAAACAAAATGTCATCCTCAAAAGAGACAAATGAATGATCATTCAAACCAGTATGTGATCTACAAACCAATGGCCTTCAAAGTTTCAAACACAGTAACATTTATTTTAAAACAGGTAGTGATCCTTCTTAATGACCTTTTGAGCCATGTTTGCCTAGACTGATCAAATGCAAACTACAAACACAGTCGATATAGGATTCTACTGACTTTCTATTTAACACATATAACCCTGAAAAACAATGGGGTATTCTGTAAATCAATGATTTAAGCCAGTTCAAATGTGTCTTTAGGGGTGATTGAGTTAACATTTCATAATTTATGCCAAATGGGCTGCTAAGACGATGATACAAAACAAATGAGGAGTATGTAATGAAGTATCAGATTATGAAATTGATCACTGAAATTGAGTATTTCTGTTTTGTGAGCATTGACAAAATAATAATCACCTGAACTCATCAACCCCTGAAAATAATGGACTCTTCTGTAAATCAATGAATCCGAACAGTCTAAATTTGTCTTGAGGGGTGAATGAGTTAGAGAAAAAGAGCTGTGAGATGAACAATACCCATATGAGTTCTGAGTTTTATTATAGTACTATATTTATTTCAAAAGTCACAATTCAAATATATTTTATGAAAAAAAAAATTAAATTTATCTCTTATATAGATAATTTCAAGTTTTAAATTTTGAAAATTTTGAAAACTTATTAAAGTAAATTTTTAATGATATCCATAATTTAAGTATATTCTTGAAGATTTAATTGACTCTGTGGCAATTTGTGTGAAATTTAAGAAGATTATAATAATTTAAATGTGTTTGAACAAAAGGACACCAATTTAAACACTGAAGTCTCACATCCTCAATTAACTACAGATGATGGTTGTGGCAGCCTCATTATCTGGTGATGGCAGCTTCAGTGTCTGGTGGAGGTAGCCACATATGTCAATATCATGTATAGATCAGATGATGTGGTGCTGAACTGAAACAAAAGCCTTCAACAGGACAGCTTGAGAAAGTACAGAGATGACACTTCTATGCCACACTGAACACAAGAAAATCTGCTTCATTAAAATCATCATTCACATTTGTTTTCTGACAAAAAGTGAATACAGTTTGTGTAATATATAAACATCTATAAACAATTCTACTGCAGACATTCTTCGGTGATGAAATACAAGTTTCTTTAATTTGATGTCATTGTAAGATTGAGTAGAAATATAATGGTAGTCGTATATAAAAGTGTGATTCATTTTCCTCCATACTTTCTTTCACACAAAAATATCAAAAAAACACACAGCATGTCATCATGTCACCATATCTTTTTTCAAGCTATCTCCATTTTGTCCTATGTACACAAGCTGTCCAATAAAAGAATGCACATCCAATCCTCAGTTTGAACTTTCATATTTCATTAATCAAACAATCACGTTAGTGTTTGAGATTCTTATAAATATGAATTTGTACATTTTTACATAACCCTGATGACATTTTACCTGCTTTTTTCTCATAATTAGAAACAGGTCTACTTCTAAACTTGAAATTTTTGTCCGTTTACTTCCATATTGAGAAGTCATTGTATACACTTTTTGCATATATGTTTGAATCTGTATTGGCAAGTTAATTAGTATGGTCATATGTAAAACTGACTATACTGGTGTATGCTTATAACCAGCTTCCATATTTTCTATTCTGTTACAACATAATGCTACCACTATGGCTACTAAACCCACAAGAAGTACTCCTCCTGCCACAGATCCTACGATTATGTAAATCGTCCAAATATTTACGTCGCCACTTGTTTTCTGATTATTTTCTGCTGCCTGGGAATTCTCTGCATTTCCTGCATTTTTTCCATCGAATTCATTCATAATTTCCACCATGTTATTGGTTGGAATACGGTCAAGTCCACTGTTGTCGTCATGGATATCGTGGCTTGGATCAATGTTACCTGGATCCTTCTCGTGCTGTGGCGTTACGTCATAAAAGTTGTTGAAGCCCTCTGAAACATATCAAAATTTTATGAGTCAATGTCATCAGTGAATTTGAGTTTTTCTTTTAGTGTTTTTACTTAAGTGCTTCTTCCAACTTAACTCATCCACCCCTAAAGACACATTTGGACTGGCCTAAGTCATTGATTAACAGATGAGTCCACTGTTTTTCAGGGGTAGATGAGTTAAATCAGTTTTATTCAGAAGTTCTGGATTAGATGTTAACTTCTGACAAGAAATAATTACTTTCTCAGCTGAATTATTTTTTCATAGCTACAAGACTACATAAATCAAAACAAGACTTTCCTAAGAATATAAGTCACCATGACAACGGAAGTAATTGTATCCATAGTAAAGTGTAATAATTGGAAATGTAAGTAAGATACATAGGCAATTTTCAAGTAGCATTGAAGCCTCTGTGACCGAGCGGTTAAAACATCTTGCTTTTAGACCATGAAGTCTCTCACTTCTGGTCAGTGCAGGTTCAAGACCCAATAGAACCTAAGTTGAATTTTGCGAAATATTTTGCCAGATCAATTGTGGAAGGCCGATGGTTTCTTCCAGAGTAGACTGTAACCAGGTTCTCTCCTCCTCTGCCACCACCATATTACTGAAAAATTATTGAGTGTGGCGCAAAACAAAATCAAATTGTTTAAATGAGATCATATATACCACTGAGAGGAATAATGAACAGAATGAAGAGGAATTTCTTCATCATTTGACTCCATGATAAAAACAAAAACTGTTTCAGAAATATTATGAGAATTTAGCCATAACTGACTGGTGATATTGTAAAATATTAGCTGTTGAAGAACTCATCCTCAATCTTGCTGATGTAAGACAACATATCAAATTTATACAAGTTTGAGTAAAGAAGCTCAAATAATGAAACCATATTCAAAATGTAGCAAACACATAGACAAATGACAAAACAGAAAACATGAATGGATGGACCGCCACCAAATAATTGAAAAATTTGTTGTGCAACATAAAACAGCATTAAAAAATTTTAATAATCTGAATTCTTAGTGAGATTGTTCTAGAAGGATATAGTAGCTTTGTAATAGGTATAATTTGACTGTCAATTGAATAATCCACCATGGAACTTTAAAAGACTGTCATAACATGGACTGATACACCAGTCAATTACAGCTGGCCTGGCTCAGTCGGTAGCGCGCTTGACTCTAGGTAGGCAGTTCGAGTTCAGCTGGCAGCAGGTTGGTTTCCTGTCTCTGGGATGAGACAGTAAAACTCAAGGTCCCGTGTCACAGTAGGTGTCAGCACGTTTAAGAATCCTCACTGCTCGATGGCCCTCAGTGCTGAGCACGGACCAAAATTTGAAGCCGTTCACCAGCATTTGTGGATGTCTCCATATGAATGAAAGATTCTTGAGTGGGACGTTAAACAACAATACAACCAACCAGCCAATGAGACAAGTATAATTTTCTGTCCTGTCTGTAAAAACTATTATAAACATTTTTGTTTTAAGGATGTAATGACCTTATTGTTACAGTTACCTCCCTTTGCAAATAACAATATTTTACTTCCAAGTGG
Source organism: Atrina japonica (assembly GCA_030159075.1). Classification (NCBI taxonomy): domain Eukaryota; kingdom Metazoa; phylum Mollusca; class Bivalvia; order Pterioida; family Pinnidae; genus Atrina; species Atrina japonica. The sequence continues at coordinate 749,616 of BROG01000297.1, read as the reverse complement.
TTGATTCCAAATAGCATTCATTCAGCTTGGATAAATTAGCTACTTGAATTTAACTGATCTATAATACAACTTTTTCTTGACTTAGCTTAATCCCAAATGTTCAGCTTTACATCATTTTGACACATTCAATGTTATTTTGAATTATTCAATAATACAAGATATTTCAGCTTGTCGAAAATAATATTTGTTCACATTTAGTTAACATTACTTCATATAATTATAGATTTTGTCTGCCATCCAATACAAACAAGCATTCTGATAGTATTGATGAATTAATGCATGACCCATGTCCCCACTATTTAGTGAATAGTGAGTAAGTACAAAATTGTAACCAAAACCATAATCATGATAATAATATAATAATATTTCATGTTTAACCCTGTCACCCTTAAGTGTTACAATGGTATGTTCTTTTCCTACTGTTTTATACCAGTCAATCACAGTCTGCAGGTTTGAAAGGGTAAAAAAATTATGTGAAAACAATGGTTATGAGTTCTTAAGAGTCCTCTCAACTTAGCTGTAGGTAGGAGGAATCAGGAAATATGAGATACATCTATACATAAAAACCTCACCAACAGCAGATAGATCAAGAAAAAAGGAAAGAGATTTATCTACACGTAAAAACTTCACCAACGGCAGACAAATCGGGAAAAGAAGAAAGAGTTGTATCTATACATAAAGACCTCACCAACGACAGATAGATGGCAGAAACAGAAATGAGTTATATCTATATATAGAAACCTCACCAACGGCAGATAAAACAGGGAAGAGGAAAGGGTTGTATCTATACATAAAAACCTCACCAACAGCAGATAAATCGGGAAAAGTCTCATAGAAATGGCCATCAGGGGCAAATGTATCACTAAGCCCTGTACCATGATGATCCTGATGGTTGTATGTTTCTTCCATGTTGTCTGTGTTCTTGTTCATCTTTCTTTCTCGATTACGCTGCCTTTCTCTACGACGTTCTTCACGCTCCCTCTCCCTATCTCGATTCTTCTTCTTCTTCTTCTTTTTATCCTTCTTCTTTTTATTCTTCTTTTTCTTTTTTCCCTTCTTTGTATCCATTTCTAAATAATATTTCATTAAAGAAAACTTATTCAAAATATGCACATACACCTTCTATACCATATACAGCAAATTACTTATATTCTGCCTGTATTTTTTAAATTCCCAAAGGGACTTATTCCAAAATGATTCAACCAAGGGCAGCAAGAAATAGAAGCTGCTAATATAGATTCAGGTATTCTGTCTTTTTGTTAGTCAGAGTTATCTCCCATGTCAGCAGGTATCGATTGTGACATCATGTTTTTACCCGAGAAAACAACGTCATTTTCGCACAAACATATGACATCACAATTGATGACTTTTCTCATTTTACGCACAAACAAATGACATCACAATCAATACCTGCTACAAGGGGAGGTAACTCATAACGGATACTGAAAATAGCTAATATGTAATACCTGCATCATATTTACAATTATAAATGAACAAATTAAATAGATGGTTAGTGTCTTCAAATACAGGTTGTATTTGGACAAGGGTTAAGAAAACCGACACTGTCTCGCAACCATCTATTCTGTTTATCTTGTAACCTAACACTGCTACTGAATTAATTGAAACAACAATTTCAATGAATTGAAAACAATTTGCCCACAAATATTTAACAAATATGTAAGATGTAATAGGATGTCCTGATGTCATTCCAACAATAAACTGCAAGGTCAAGGTCATCAGACACATTTAGAACAAAACTGTGTGTCTGATATCCGTCCCCAACTGTATACAGCTGTGTTGTATTCGGCAACTGAGATACGGCATTTCCGGTCTTAGTTACAGGATAAAAAAATATATACAGTTTCATCACTGTCATTAGTTATTTGCACTTTCATTTAAAAAACCTTTCTTTTTTCAGAACCCAATCAATGAATGAATTTATTAAATATCTTTTGACAAATTACCTTTGTCAATCATTTCAGTGACAAAGTCCGGCAAAGCTGCTATTGTTGGCACTGGTGTTGTTGTTGTCGTTGTTGTTGTTGTTGTTGTTGTAGAAGTTGTTGTTGTAGGAGTTGTTGTGGTTGGTGCTGGAGTAGTTGTTGTAGTTGTTGTTGCTGTGGTTGTTGTTGTTGGAGCTGGAGTAGTTGTAGTTGTTGTTGTTGTCGTGGTTGTTGTAGTTTTTGGAATCACAGTTAGCCAAGCATCAACAGATTTGATTCCTACGTAATTCCCGACAAGACATGTATACTGTCCAGCATCTGACATCTTGACTTTATCTATCACCAGAGAACCTTGTCCCATGTAGGTGGTTAAATACTGAAATATAATATAGAGACTTAGTGTTAATATGACCTTGGCTTGAAGTGATTGAATTGTCAAAATAATATGGTGCAGAGGTCAAAAGTAGTTTGGCATACAGGTCACAAATAATACCATGTAGTTCAAAGCATTAGTTAGTTAGTTACCATGACAGCAATTCAGGAGTTGTCATGTATTTGATGACCCTAGTTTTAGTATAACAATGACACAGGTGTTATCATGTATCTGATACAAGTGTTACCATGACAACATTACAGATGTCATCATGTATCTGCTACAAGTGTTACCATGACAACATTACAGGTGTCATCATGTATCTGATACAAGCTTTACCATGACAACATTAAGGTGTAATTATGTATCTGATACAAGTGTTACCATGACAACATTACAGGTGTCATCATGTATCTGATACAAGCATTACCATGACAACATTACAGGTGTCATCATGTATCTGCTACAAGCATTACCATGACAAAATTTCAGGTGTCATCATGTATCTGCTACAAGTGTTACTATGACAACATTACAGGTGTCATCATGTATCTGATACAAGCGTTACCATGACAACATTACAGGTGTCATCATGTATCTGCTACAAGTGTTACCATGAGAAAGAATGCTAGTGATAAATTGGTATTTGCACTAATTGTGCCTGTTGGTCTTCCTTTACGACTGTGTTCAATTCTCAAGTCACCAAATTTCACAACATAAATTTTATGCATTTAAGATATTTTAAACAAAAAATAAATGATTCATCTGATGGACCTTCACATGAATAAAATATCTATATAGAGTAAAAGTCAATATATCTTGACAAATTGATTATGTGAATAAAAACAAATGTCTTCATCCAGGATTCCATATGAATTACCCATCTTAATTATGGCTCAGGGGTATCTATTTTGTTGCAGAAAACTTAAAAGTGATTAAAAAAAAGGTTATTGTACAATTATGCACAACTAACATCATTTTCAGGATTTGTGTAAGGATTATTCTCCTTGGAACGTTTCAGCCATTTTGTTGTAGCATCTGGGTCATTCAGTGCTCGACAGTGGAATACTGCATTTTCACCTTCAGTTACGGTGACGTTCTGAGGTTCTTCCAGATTTAACGGCCATGATGTACCTGTGATAAGTAAAAATAAGTCATTAATTGATTGAAAATCAATAGATTTCATTCAGGACATTTCATGGACATATTTGTCATAAAGAGTATGTGTTCCTGTTACCATTTGACAAAGTCTGAAATCATTTTGATATTTAATGCTACATTTTCTGTACACATATATAAATTCTGATTTAAACATTTATGAGTCGACTTTCTCAATGTTTCAAATTAATTGTTGGATTCTTTTCTATAAAATCATCAAAAGTCCCTACAAATAATAAGAATTCAACATTTATATGAATGTGTACAAAACTGTCCCTCTGCAATTATACATGTATATTGTATTTCTCTTCTCATAAGCATTCAACTGACTAAAATGAAGTTAATTTTGGCACTAGTTATAAAAAATACAATGTATAGATCTAATATGTCTTGTGTGGTTTTGAAGGAGTCATATACATTCTATAAAACCTCTGAAATAAAACAAAATCATATGATTCTTGGATACCACGCAAATGTCAATGTCCTGATGCTTCAAACACATTTTTAGGTGGTCCTTTGAACTTTGGCTTACTATTTACCACAAAGTATACATGCATACAGATGAACCTCGCTATTAAGACCACCTAACTGACTGACTCAAAGTGGCCTTATTAGTGAGGTGGTCTCTTAAGTGAGGTTCTGTACTGATACAGTTTTAATGAAGAGACTGGAAATTCATGGTCTTAATTGTGAGGTGGTCCCCTAATCGAGGTGGTCTTTAGGTGAGGTTTCACTGTATTTCACACCTGTGAATGTTTTGACATGTAAAAAACAAAACATCAATAACAATGACACACGGGCCTTGTGATCTGGAAATAGAATGACCATTGAAAACAGATTCTCATAACAGCGGGATGTATATGTGTGATATATACATGTATGAAATGTATGAGGGTATGCACTCATCATAAGTATAACAACAGGTACTAATTGAATGTAAATTGTTCTAATTGAACAGGATTTGTTCTAATTGAATTTTTTTGTTCTAATTGAATGGGATATGTTCTAATAATAGCCAAATGTTCTAATTATTAGAACTTTCCCATTAAATTAGACCATGAAAAGACTGAATTAGAACAAATGGCTCTACTAGTGGGTACAGCTTGAACCCGATGTTAAACTTGGAAAAAATATAGATGATTCCATAAACTTCTGGAAAGATGACATATCTGTTTATGTGTATAAAAGTGGCACCAGCTAATGGCATAATAAAACAATACAAAAAAAAAAAATCAAATTTCACCAGTTAAGTATTACAGTTGTTATTTTATTACAAGAATACATTTCAGTGCAATAAACATATGTCTTATCTATACCTAGATATTTCATGTTTGGAAATATATGTAAATTGCTGCATATCTGTGATATTTATAGTAACAGAGTTTTACCTGTCTGCCTATCTAAGATAGATGCCATACTTACACCTGCATTATTTTACACCTGCTTATAAACTGAATTTCATCAATGTTAACTACATTCCAATGTAGAGTAAGCATTTTGCATATGTTTCTGAGTGATCTAATTTCTGGAGAATCTTTATTTATCACGGACCAAGTCGTCCATTGTATGCCTGGATGAAACCTAAATGCCATAAGCAGGGCGCCACCATTATTCAAAGTTAATGATGGCATAAGAAGCTGTAAATACTGACCATTACGGAAAAAAATAAATTCATGACATAGGAGGCAAGTGTGGAGGGTTTCAACTTTACACTCTCCTGATATTTATGTATAATGTACTACTGCTTCCTGCAATCCAACAGAAACAGGAAATGTCTCTTAAATGACATCTAGTGGCAATTTATTTACATGCAGTGGTCTCTGATATGAATGCCATGCCTAAAGTTCCTACATGTATATATAAAGGTTAGCACACGTCTTCTCAACAATGTGACCTGGAGTCGACCTTCAGATTTGACAGGGAAGTACAGTAAAACCTGTATACAGGGGTCACCTAAGGGACCAGAAAATATTGACCCTTATGTGCAGGTGACCCTTACACACAATTTAAATTTAGTCGAAGTATGCAGTCAAGGGACTTGAAAAACTGGCCTTTATAAACAGGTAATCCTTATATAGAGGTGGTCGCTATAGCAGGTTTTACTGTATGTGAGATGGTATGGCAATTGCTACCTCAGACACAACTCTCAGGATACCTCAGTTTCCTCCAACACTAAGCATCCCTCTTGTCAACATCAGAGCCTATGAGGAGCACTTATATTAAACTGTAAAACTTGTTCATTCATTGTCGAAAAATAAATAAAATTTATATCTACATTTGTATTATTTTTACTTACGTATAACATCCACAACAAATGTAAAATTAAGCGATCCTTCAGAGTTCTGAACCATACAGGTGTAATCTCCTTTATCTGAGACTTCTACCTCATTTAAAGTCAGGCTGAATCGATGTAACTTTGTCTGAAAATACACCATCATGTGACAATATTTTGTAGAAATGTATCAATACACCATCATGTGACAATATTTTGTAGAAATGTATCAATACACCATCATGTGACAATATTTTGTAGAAATGTATCAATACACCATCATGTGACAATATTTTGTAGAAATGTATCAATTTTATAATCTAACTAAGAAATATCCACTAGTGCTAAAATGAATGTTTGAATATTCGCAAATGAATAATGAATGGCAAATGTTCAAAAATAAAATTTCACATTTCAATCGTCTTGTACAAATATATTTCACAATGCAGCATCATTTTTCCATCCATAATCAAAAGGATAAACTGGCTATGGTTTACATACATTAAATATTAAATCTACACCCAGCGACATGTACATGTACCCTCTATAAAGAGGAAGTGTAACTACCAGTATACACCCAGTGACATATACCCTCTACTAACAGGAAATATAAATCTGCACCCAGTGATATGTACAAGTGCCATCTACAAACAGGTAAAATAACTCAACACCCAGTGACATGTAGCTTACAGGTATCCTATGTAAACAGGTAATATAGCTTTACACCTTGTGACATGTATAACATGTATCCTCTGTAAACAGGTAATATAACTTTACACCTTGTGACATGTACATGTATCCTCTGTAAACAGGTAATATAACTTTACACCTTGTGACATGAACATGTATCCTCTGTAGACAGGTAATATAACTTTACATCCAGTAACATGTACATGTACATTCAATAAACAGGTAATATAACTTTACACCTTGTGACATGAACATGTATCCTCTGTAAACAGGTAATATAACTTTACATCCAGTAACATGTAGTGTACATTCAATAAACAGGTAATATAACTTTACACCTAATAATACATGTACAATTATACACCCAGTGTGCCCTCTGTAAAAAAATTAATATAACTCTACACCAGTGACAAGTACAAGTACCCTCTATAGACATGTAATACAACTCTACACCCAGTGACATGTACCATCTATAAACATGTAATATAACTCTACACCCAGTGTGCCCTCTGTAAACAGGTAATATAACTCTACACCCAGTGACATGTACAAGTACCATCTATAGACAGGTAATATAACTCTACACCCAGTGACATGTACAAGTACCATCTATAGACAGGTAATATAACTCTAAATGCAGTGACAAGTACAAGTACCCTCTATAAATAGGTTATATAACTCTACACCCAGTGACATGTACCATCTGTGAACAAGTGACATAACTCTACACCCAGTGTACCCTCTGTAAACAGGTAATATAACTCTACACCCAGTGTGCCCTCTGTAAACAGGTAATATAACTCTACACCCAGTGACATGTACAAGTACCATCTATAGACAGGTAATATAACTCTACACCCAGTGACATGTACAAGTACCATCTATAGACAGGTAATATAACTCTAAATGCAGTGACAAGTACAAGTACCCTCTATAAATAGGTTATATAACTCTACACCCAGTGACATGTACTATCTATGAACAAGTGACATAACTCTACACCCAGTGTACCCTCTGTAAACAGGTAATATAACTCTACACCCAGTGTACCCTCTGTAAACAGGTAATATAACTCTACACCCAGTGTACCCTCTGTAAACAGGTAATATAACTCTACACCCAGTGTACCCTCTGTAAACAGGTAATATAACTCTACACCCAGTGACATGTACCATCTATGAACAAGTGATATAACTCTACACCCAGTATACCCTCTGTAAACAGGTAATATAACTCTACACCCAGTGTACCCTCTCAGTAAACAGGTAATATAACTCTACACCCAGTGTACCCTCTCAGTAAACAGGTAATATAACTCTACACCCAGTGTACCCTCTGTAAACAGGTAATATAACTCTACACGCAGTGTACCCTCTCAGTAAACAGGTAATATAACTCTACACCCAGTGTACCCTCTGTAAACAGGTAATATAACTTTACACCCAGTGACAAGTACATGTACATGTAGTCCTTTGTAAACAGGTTATATAACTCTACACCCAGTGACATATACATGTATCCTCTATAAACAGGTTATATAACTCTACACCCAGTGACATATACATGTATCCTCTATAAACAGGTTATATAACTCTACACCCAGTGACATATACATGTATCCTCTATAAACAGGTACTGAAACTCAACACTTGATGAAATGTACATGCATTTTTTCTATAAACAGATACTGAAACTCTCCTGATCAGGTGTAAAGCAATAACATAATTATATTGCTACGCTGAGAATATCTGGCTGGTATAAAAAGTGCAGAGTGAAAAAAGGTCATTAAAAATAATTTAGTACACTGGCTCATGGCTACTGATTGAAACTGATTAGAATCTCACTTAGATCTACCGATAGATAAATTAAAAGCATTTCATCACTACCTGTCTGTGTTTGGGTCTAAAGTCAAAGCAACAGGAATCATCTGTTCAGTTCTATAGCAATCAGTAAATAATCTTTTTTTAATTTAGAAATAATCACAAAGGACAGATGCATTATCCATTTACAACAAATACCGATATAATTTTCTGAGGTAAATGAACTGGAATTGATTTAACTATCAATCAATCTAATTACTAAACTTTTCATCAATTTCTATTGAACTGATATCAGACATAGTAAATTCATATTTATTTTATTGATGCAGGTATGTGTGAGAGAGAGAGAGAGAGAGAGAGAGAGAGAGAGAGAGAGAGAGAGAGAGAGAGAGAGAGAGAGAGAGAGAGAGAGAGGGAGATCATGTGTGTGAGATTCAATTTGATTGAGATAGAGAAACAGACAGACAGACAGACAGACAGAAAGGTAGATAGATAGAAAAATAGATAGATAGATAGATAGATAGATAGATAGATAGAAAGATAGATAGAAAAATAGAAAAATAGATAGATAGATAGATAGATAGATAGATAGATAGATAGATAGATAGATAGATAGAAAAATAGATAGACAGATAGATAGATAGATAGATAGATAGATAGATAGATAGATAGATAGATAGATAGACAGACAGACAGACAGATAGATAGGTTGGTCAGTCGGTCAGTCAGTCGATAGATAGATAGATAGATAGACTGGGTGTTTGCTAGATACATGTAGATAGATAAACAACTACTTTATTACAGTCATGTTCAAATGGCTTGGTGATACAATTCAATAGACATTTTCAATTTTTTAGACTTAACAGAGAATAACTAAAGAGGCATGTACCACTGCAATTTTATTGTTCCCAAAGTGTGGCATTTTATTATTCTTGTGAGAAGATTAAAGGTTTAGTAACAAATTTTAAAACAAATTTCAATGTTTTAATCATGTAAAGTACTCTTTAAACTTAAAGTAATTGCTCTGTTATCTACTGAATATGCAATATTATATTATGGTTTACTGCAGGGTGGTTTTTTTTTTTTCTTAAATTACATGTGTAGGTACATCTAATATCATGGCTGTATGATGTTCCCAAATAAGATACCTCTAATTTCAGGACTGTGTCAAAAATGTTACTATTCTCTCTGAGCTCTGTGCTGCAGAGTTAAATACTCTAACCCTGATAAATTCTGTTTTGAATCTAGATACTACAATTTAAAAAAATACGTAAACCGTAAATCAAGAACTGTTATCTTAAGGATTTGAAATCTAAAGTACCTCTTTTCTGGGTTTTATGACATCAGTTCACTGCCCAGAAAAATAGCAAATTTCAAGACAGAATTGCAAATGGGATTGAACTTGTAGCCTACAGAATGAATAGCAAGGGGTGGAATACACAATATTGTTACAGTGTACGAATATAAAAATTTCAGATACCAAAGTATAAATCAATAGAATGTCCAGGACACAGATACAAATCTGGTAAAAATGGACAAACACGGACCTCTGGAAACCAAGAGGTGGGATCAGGTGCCATGGAGGAGTAAGCATCCCCTGTCGAGCAATCACACCCACCGTGAGTCCACAGTCCTACAGATACCTTACACATGTGTCTACCAAAATACATGTATGTCAAGATTTGGTATACAAATTACTTAGATATGGTTCAGACAAATGAAATCAACAAAGGGGAATAACTCTAGAATTAAAGATGATCATAAGAATGCAGATTTTGTGCTGATACTGATGGTATATATATATTTGCACCAAATATGGCAAGCATACTGGTAGGTAATGAAACTTGATGTAGTTAGCACTGATAAATAAGATCAACATAAAGGGAAATAACTCTTGGGGATAAGGGTAATAGGAATCTGCTCACCTAACATACATGTATATATTTGCACCAATTATATCGAGGCTAGTAAAGAAATCGCCAAGATAGTCCCTGGACAAATCAAAAACAGAAGGACAGACATGACACAAACAGATAGTACCAGCCAAATAACCTTAATTAAAGGCCCGTATATCACAAGAGAAATTCATTGAGAAAATTTCATAAAAGAGAGGAGAGGGAGAAGGAATATGGGAATGGCATCAGTGGGACTTCTTTTTTTGCCCATTATTAAAAATGTAAAATGGCATTGGCGACACAACTGGGAATTTTAATATGAATTTGTGTCAAGTTGACAAAAAAAGTTTGCACACAACTAAGGATGTACAAGTCTACCAAGGTAAACTGACACATATTTACAAACACAACAAGTCTAAATCAAATCATAACAGGGATGACTAGTTACTTGTCATCACAAAAGTATTAGAAATTCACTCAGTAATGCATGGAGTCCATGCAAGGCAATATGTTTTACCTGTACAACCTAATTTTGTTAAGTATTGTTTTTGTTTCTGACTGAACCAGGATGTGCCACTTTACCTTGGTTTGTTTATTGTTGTTTAACATCCCACTCAAGAATATTTCACTTATATGAAGACGTCACCAAATGCCGGTGAAGGGCTTCAAATTTTGGCCTATGCTCGGCACTTACGGCCATTGAGCAGTGAGGGTTCTTTAATGTGCCGACACCTACTGTGACACGGGACCACCAGTTTTTACTGTCTCATCCGAAAGACAGGAAACCAACCTGCCGCCGGCGGGACTCAAACTCACGACCTCACGATCCAGAGTCGAGCACGTTACCGACTGAGCCAGGCCAGCTCCTTTACCTTGGTAGACCCATACATGTACAGGTAATGGAATCTCTTTTCTGAATGCATTTCCCATAGTAATAATACATGTACATGTACATATTTCTTAATGGTCACCGATCTGTACACCAAATTTGGAAAAAGTTTTCATCAATTTGGGCACAAACATGCATTTTTAAATTGGGTTCAATATCGAACCCTGTAGAAACTACAAAATGTACAGATAAAGGCATGGGCCAGTATTCATAAAGATTCTTAAGTTTCATACTTAAAGTAACACTTAAGTAAAAAATAAATTCTTAACTAAGAAATATTTCTTCAGTGAAATTCACAAAGATACTAAGAGTAATTCTTAGCTAAATAATATTTAAGTATGTTACCAAGGGGAAATCCAGGGAAAGCCCAGACTATAAATTAGATTTTGCCAAGCAAAAACATCAATTTGGTATCCACCAAAGCGTGAATAAAGCTGAATTAAAATCAAGATGACAGCATGCTTTTTTCATCATTCTTAAAATGTTGTGAATACAATAACTGCAGGAAACCTTGGATCAAATGTTACATCCATAATGACGGAGAATGCTTTGGAGACTGGTGACTAAACATTTTTAAACGGTTCTAACAAACCCCCCCACCCCACCCCACCCACGTCTACACAGGAGGTTGAATAACGGCAAATCTCATGAAGCCACAATGCTAAGATTTATGACTTACAGAGGTCGAACACGGGAATAAGTTAAATAATTATTTTTATTTAAAGTCCAATTCAAAATTTTACTGACAATTAGTTAATAAAGCTACTTTAGGACGGAACTGTCACGTCTTCACACTAACTGTTATATTTTTGCGAGGCCAATCTTTCTCCCACAAAATCCAATCCAATCTATACTGTCTACTACTTTTAATCTGCATCCGACAGTTCACTCTCCATTACTATTTGGCGCTAGGCCTATAAATTGAAATACCAGTTGTACATCATACATGTACCTACAGTACGTATTCAAAAGTTTATTTCAAGACACATTTGTTGACATTTTTGAGGAAATCAATTGAATTTGCATGAGTAAACACTTATATTAAAATAAGCACCATGTAAGAAATCTATTTATGTTTATTTACCTCTGTATAATACACATTTTTAAAGTTTATTTTACCTTGAATATTTCAAAACAAAATCGGAATATGAATTTCTTTTCAAAAGTACATGAACAAAATTTTTATTTATTTTATTTTGTAATTTTGCAACTAGTAATTAGGCCTACTTGTGTGCATTTTCTGAGATTTTGAAAGCTCAAATATTTGATGCTTTGAAATTGAAACTAATCTGATATCCTCCTATATTAACTCTGATTAATTTCTGCAGTTACTGCATGCATGTAATGGGCATTTTCAGACAGCGACAGGCTTATCCAGAGTTGAATTTCTTTCAACAAATTCATTTCTTATTTTTTTTTTTCATATAAAAAGTCTCTGTGAAGTCACATTGCCTGTACTAAAGTTTACATTACAGAATTGTTAGGTTCTTTGTTCGACCTTTCCTTCTTTTAAAATTTCTTCTCTAACATGACATGAAGAAAACTCAGGAAATTCTTAAATCATTTTAAGAGTCCTCTTTAGTGCTCTTAACTTTAGGCACATTCTTAAATGCTAAGAAAGTTTATGAATTACACTTAAGAATTTCACCCACAATTAAGAAATTTCTTAATCACTTAAGTAAGAAAAAGGGTACTTAAGTTTTTTTTTATACTTAAGTATGGACTAAGGATCTTTATGAAAACTGACCCTGGCATGCAACATCCTATGTACAACTATTGGTAAAGTGATCATGTGATTCCTAAAACCTTTAGGTTCAAATCTGAGAATGACAATTCACATATTCCTCTCCTGTTACAAGAAAAAGCTGAAACATGAAACACATGTCCACATATGTACCTACCTTGGGCCTTTTGGTATTGTCAAATAAATGACCATTTCTATACCAGACAATGGTAGGTTTAGGTGTACCCTTGACAGCACAGTTTAGTTTTATCTGACTCCCCTCTGTTTTGGCAATGATTGTATCGCCATTTGCTGGTCTGGAATTTGGTTTCCACTTGGGAGCTACAAGATGAACAAAATAACAATAATAAACAAGAGACATTTACTGACAATGAATAACTACAGTTTGTAATGAAATAAAACTGAATTACAAAAGACTGGTCATCAAGAATTTTCAAAATTTTAATTTTGCTAAAAACCATAAATTTGATACCAGAAAACTTGGTCCTTAGATTCTTATTTATACCAAATGCATAGGCAAGTGCCCTTTATACAAAGGTGGCCTTTAATGCAAATTTGACTGTACTCTTAAATTACATGTACGGTACATTATTGTTTCACATCCCATAAAAGAAATGTTCACTCACATTATATATAAAAACATGTATAGATATGTAATCAGTTGTATCTTCAACAGGTGAAGTGCCACAAATTTTGACCTGTGCTAAGTGCAATGCAGTGATGACTCTTTAACATGTCATGTTGTGACATGATATTTCACTTTGAAATCTCACCCAAAAGAGACAAATGGCTTTCACTTCTTGTGCCAAGGACTTACCAGGAACAATCAGGGCCTCTATACATATAATATAGAAAAAAAACCTGATATCTTCCACTTTGTGTCATCCAGATATCAGTGAGATTTTTTGTATAACCTGGATGTCACTGAGGCACTTTGTATAACCTGGATGTCACTGAGGCACTTTGTATAATCCGAATGTCACTAAGGCACTTTGTATAATCTGGATGTCACTGAGACACTTTGTATAATCCGGATGTCACTGAGGCACTTTGTATAATCTGGATGCCACTAAGACACTTTGTGTCATCTGAATGTCTTTGAGATGCTTTGTATCATCTGTATGTCACTGAGACACACTGTATCATCTGTATGTCACTCAGAAACTTTGTATCATCTGTATGTCACTGAAACACTTTGTATAATCTGTGGATGTCATCGGGACACTCTGTTATATAGATGTCGCTGAAACACTTTGTATCATCAGGATGTCACTGAGACACTTTGTATCATCAGGATGTCACTAAGACACTTTGTATCATCTGTTTGTCACTGAGACACTTTGTATCATTTGTATGTCACTGTGACACTTTGTATCATTTGTATGTCACTGAGACACTTTGTATCATCTGAATGGCATTTAGGCACTTTGTATCATCTGTATGGCACTGAGACACTTTGTATCATCTGGATGGCACTGAGACACTTTGTCTCATCTGGATGGCACTGAGACTCTTTGTATAATCTGTAGATGTCATTGAGACACTTTGTATCATCTGTTTGTCACTGAGACACTTTGTATCATTTGTATGTCACTGAGACACTTTGTATCATCTGAATGGCATTTAGGCATTTTGTATCATCTGTATGGCACTGAGACACTTTGTATCATCTGGATGGCACTGAGACACTTTGTATCATCTGGATGGCACTGAGACACTTTGTCTCATCTGGATGGCACTGAGACTCTTTGTATAATCTGTAGATGGATTGAGACACTGAGTATCATCTGTTTGTCACTGAGATACTTTGTATCATTTGTATGTCATTGAGACACTTTGTATCATCTGAATGGCATTTAGGCATTTTGTATCATCTGTATGGCACTGAGACACTTTGTATCATCTGTATGGCACTGAGACACTTTGAATAATTTGTAAATGTCATTGAGACACTTTGTATCATCTGAATGTCATTGAGACATATTGTATCATCTGGATGTCACTGAGACATGTATCATCTGGATGTCACTGAGGCACTTTGTGTCATCTGGATGTCACTGAGACATTTTGTATCTACTATGTATGTGTTTTGTTCATTCGAAGTGAACTAACTGTATTTTCAAGCTATCGCTGAGACACTTTGCATCATTTTGATGTCACTAAGACACTTTGTACCATCTGTATGTCACTGAGACACTTTGTATCTACTATGTATGTGTTTTGTTCACTCAAGGTAGACTAACTGTATTATCAAGCTATCACTGAGACACTTTAACATCATTCTAACACTGAACACTATGGCCAGACTACATGTATGTGTTATACTCATAATTTCCTAGTTGTTTACGAGTGTTTGCTTCACAAGAAGTAGGACACAGGTTCAATTCTTAGTACCATTTAACAGTGAAACAAACATAAAGCCAAAAATAAACCAAAAAAGGATTAAAAAAAGAGAATTGCTTTATACATGTACATCAGAAACACTCATAAAAACAACCAAAGTCTATATATTCACTTGAATTTTGGTTCTCCTCTCTGGTTTCAGAATTTGTCTGATAAATGCAGTCTTCATACAAATGTATTATAAAAAGATACCTACCTACATCATGCACATGTACATGTATATACCTAGAGGAAAGTCTGATATGACATATATAATATCAGGTAGTTTTATCTTATTCTTTATGTATATCCTCCATATTGACGAGTTTTAAAACTTACACTCGGCAGAACAATATGGTTCACTACAATTGGCACAAAAACATATAGCTAATTTCTGTATGTGATGTACAATGAATGAAAACACCTGAATCCGAAAAGAATGTTGCAATGTAAATATGTATCTTCAGATCAGAAATTAGAGTTGAAATAGACACGCCCCTAGACTCATTGTATACATTTCAGTTAAAATATACAAGTATAAACATTTCTGATGATTTGTAAGATCTTTAGATCTAATCTATTTTTCTCATTTTCTCAGATGTTACATGGTGATTTTACAGTATCTTCTGTCTATAGTAATTTAGAAGTATCTGTACATGTCTGTATACTGTACTTATGTATGGCAATCTGAAGTTATGCTGATTCAGCTGTTGCTGAAGTTGTTTTGTTTTAAAAGATGTTGTTTTGTATACTCAGAGTGGACATTTTAAGCTGTTGTGAAATCTATGTGCTGTTGTTTTGTTCACTCAAAGTGGACTAACTGTTGGGAAATCTATGTGCTGTTGTTTTGTTCACTCAAGGTGAACTAACTGTTGTTAAATCTATGTGATGTTGTTTTGTTCACTCAAAGTGGACAAACTGTTGTTAAATCTATGTGATGTTGTTTTGTTCACTCAACTGCTCAAGGTGGACAAACTGTTGTTAAATCTACATGTATGTGATGTTGTTTTGTTCACTCAAAGTGGACAAACTGTAGTGAAATCTATGTTATGTTGTTTTGTTCACTCAAAGTGGACAAACTGTTGTTAAATCTATGTGATGTTGTTTTGTTCACTCAACTGCTCAAGGTGGACTAACTGTTGTGAAATCTATGTGATGTTGTTTTGTTCACTCAAAGTGGACTAACTGTTGTGAATAAAATCTATGTGCTGTAGTTTTGTTCACTCAAGGTGAACTAACTGTTGTTAAATCTATGTGATGTTGTTTTGTTCACTCAACTGTTCAAGGTGGACTAACTGTTGTGAAATCTTTGTGATGTTGTTTTGTTCACTCAAAGTGGAATAACTGTTGTGAATAAAATCTATGTGCTGTAGTTTTGTTCACTCAAGGTGAACTAACTGTTGTTAAATCTATGTGATGTTGTTTTGTTCACTTAAGGTGGACAAACTGTTGATAAATCTATGTGATGTTGTTTTGTTCACTCAACTGCTCAAGGTGGACTAACTGTTGTGAAATCTATGTGATGTTGTTTTGTTCACTCAAAGTGGACTAACTGTTGTGAATAAAATCTATGTGCTGTAGTTTTGTTCACTCAAGGTGAACCAACTGTTGTTAAATATATTTGCTGTTGTTTTGTTCACTCAAAGTGGACTAACTGTTGGGAAATCTATGTGATGTTGTTTTGTTCACTCAAAGTGGACAAACTGTTGTTAAATCTATGTGATGTTGTTTTGTTCACTCAACTGCTCAAGGTGGACTAACTGTTGTTAAATCTATGTGATGTTGTTTTGTTCACTCAAAGTGGACTAACTATTGTCAATAAAATCTATGTGCTGTAGTTTTGTTCACTCAAGGTGAACTAACTGTTGTTAAATCTATGTGATGTTGTTTTGTTCACTTAAGGTGGACTAACTGTTGTTAAATCTATGTGATATTGTTTTGTTCACTCAGCTGCTTAAGGTGGACAAACTGTTGTTAAATCTATGTGATGTTGTTTTGTTCACTCAAAGTGGACAATCTGTAGTGAAATCTATGTGATGTTGTTTTGTTCACTCAAAGTGGACAAACTGTTGTTAAATCTATGTGATGTTGTTTTGTTTACTCAACTGCTCAAGGTGGACTAACTGTTGTTAAATCTATGTGATGTTGTTTTGTTCACTCAAAGTGGAATAACTGTTGTGAATAAAATCTATGTGCTGTAGTTTTGTTCACTCAAGGTGAACTAACTGTTGTTAAATCTATGTGATGTTGTTTTGTTCACTTAAGCTGGACAAACTGTTGTTAAATCTATGTGATGTTGTTTTGTTCACTCAACTGCTCAAGGTGGACTAACTGTTGTGAAATCTATGTGATGTTGTTTTGTTCACTCAAAGTGGACTAACTGTTGTGAATAGAATCTATGTGCTGTAGTTTTGTTCACTCGAGGTGAACTAACTGTTGTTAAATCTATGTGATGTTGTTTTGTTCACTTAAGGTGGACTAACTGTTGTTAAATCTATGTGATGTTGTTTTGTTCACTTAAGGTGGACTAACTGTTGGGAAATCTATGTGCTATTGTTTTGTTCACTCAAAGTGGACTAACTGTTGTGAAATCTGTGATGTTGTTTTCTTCACTCAAAGTGGACTAGCTGTTGTAAAATATATGTGATGTCGTTTTGTTCACTCAAGGTGGACTAACTGTTGTGAAATCTACCATATGTGCAGTTGTGAATCATGTGTGATATTTATACCTCATGATTATAATTCATTAAAAGGAGTAACCTGATTGGTGTACGGAACCGCAAGTTAATTTGGAGAAAACCATCATATCTTTCTGGGATGAATATTATATCCTAGCCCTTCGGGTTCCTCACTGTTTTTACTGTGTGCCAAAAAATAGAGGGAGCTCAAAATCACACAGACTGAAACAAAATGACATGGCTGAGCACAGGAGTTTTCATCAGGCAATGGAGGATAAAATTGTCTATTTGATGAGTAACAAGGACTTGGCAAACACCAAAAGTCAACGAAATTAGCAATCATATGCTTCAGAAGACATTCTATATGAAAGTGACTTTAGGAACACAGAGGCTGAAGTGTTAACTCTGCATTATTTCATGGTTCTGTGTGCCATTACATGTAATTCATAATGCTATGTCTAGTATTAAGTACAAGCATACTGTACCATGGTTCTGTGTGCCATTACATGTAATTCATAATGCTATGTCTAGTATTAAGTACAAGCATACCAAATAATACTTTTATTCAATATAATCAACAATGTATTGCCTAGTAGTGAGTGAGATATGAAGATTTGTTCAGGACAGACACCACCAAATATTTTCCCATAGGCCTCAATGCTAATTTACAAAACTTCAGGTAACTGTAACTCCCATGTTTATTAAATCTGGGTCAAATAAGTACCCTGTGCTGAAAGATCAATATTTTTGATATCAAAATATGCAATCAAAAGTACATGTATAGGTTGCCCTTGCATTTTTACTTCAAATTTTCACTTGTTTACAACTCGTAGTATTCCACACCAAAAGAAAATATCTATTCTCATATGACCCCTCCCTTTAAATTTTCAACCGTTAACCCTATAATTTCCAAAGTACTACCAATATTCATGTATCATTTTTATCACCTTAATTTCACTTATTAATGGCAAAACTATTTCTTTCATTTAATGATCAATCAGATCGCTGGGCTCATTTTACCCTCCGCACAACTTTGGGTGTCCAAAATGTCTGCGCCCATGCTGTAAACAAAGCAGCTGTTTTTCCTTCAACCCAGGAAAATCATGCTGCCCGCCAGCAAACATATTTGTATATAAGTAATAAATGTGTAGTAATACTATGACATAATTACTGCAGTGTGGTAAGCCCAGATATTTCAGACAGTAAAACCAGGGAAACCAGTTATATGGCCACAACTGATAATATAGGCCCAGGTGTGGCAATGGCACTAGTACACATTTCAAGATAAATTCACGAAAATGTCAGAAAGGTTACACAGCCATGATCACAGGTGGAAAAGTTTCATGATACATAATGTAAGACCAGAAATTTTAGTGGGATTAAAATTGTAATGTTTTGAATATATTACAAATTTGTTGACATAAAATTATGATGAAATATCGAGATCTACATTTTCCGTCATGATGCATTCATTTTTCACTTCTGAACTGTTTTCATGGTATTTTGCTACATGTACAATGAAATGAAGAAGAATTTCATTTTTTCGGAGGTACACGTACATGTATCTGACCAGCTTACTGTTTACTAAAATGATTATGTATTACATCATCATATTTTTACCCGTTTTGTGTTTTGTTTTTTCTTTTCCATTCAGTAAGATAAACGGGGACGTTGGTAACCGCAGTAAACACAGCAAAGTGCAAACTACAAAATGTGGGGTGTTTGTAAATGAAACTATAGAATAAGAAAATTTCGTGGAGTTGCAATTTCGTCATTTTAAAAATAAAACAAATTCAATGACATTAATTTACATGTAAATGTTATGAATAAAAAAAACCTTTTTCTAGATGAACCTATTACTACGTATTACTAGGTGTAATTTATGTAAAATGTTGTCATGGTTTTAATTCCCTTGGTAATGAAAACAACAAAATAAAAGATATAAAACTGTAATCAAATTTTCTGATTCTACGATAGAACGATTCATGTACAAAATGTATGACATGTACCATAATGCCCTTTGTTTGTTCATCTTC
The DNA here is from genome assembly GCA_030159075.1 of Atrina japonica. Classification (NCBI taxonomy): domain Eukaryota; kingdom Metazoa; phylum Mollusca; class Bivalvia; order Pterioida; family Pinnidae; genus Atrina; species Atrina japonica. The sequence goes on along the minus strand of BROG01000297.1, from coordinate 729,736 downwards.
ACTTCACTTAATTTAATCTATATACAAGTATCATTTAGTAACAGAGCCAGCCTGGCTCAGTTGGTAGCGTGCTCAACTATGAGGTCGTGAGTTCGAGTCCAGTTGGTGGCAGGTGGGTTTCCTGTCAATCGGACTGAGACAGTAAAAACTGAGGTCCCATTTCACAGTAGGTGTCAGCATGTTAAAGAACCCTCACTGCTCAATGGCCGTAAGTGCCGAGCATAGGCCAAAATTTGAAGCCCTTCACCGGCATTTGGTGACATCTACATATGAGTGAAAAATTCTTGTCTTTAGCGGTGAATGAGTTAATATGTTGAAGCTACATTTTTGTACATTTAGATAAAACAAAATGGAGATAGTATGCACATATTTCTTTGAAATTAGTTGCTGTATTTCTTTAGGAAATTGTGCACAGAAATGAGATAGATTGATGGCAACTGATACTGAAATGTACATAATGTGCTTGATATTTCACACACAAAATTTGCATACATCTAAAATGTTTGAAAAATCATTTTTCTCTCATCTGGGAACAATGTTTTCATTCATGGTCACTACAGCTGAAACAAATGAATATTGTACATGTAACTGGCGAATACAAACTGAATAGTACCAGTAGTCATGGATATAATACGAATACTGATTTTTGATATTCGTTTTAGCTCTAAGATGGTCACGTATATATTTCTACACAACCGATTCTGATTCATAAACAACATGTGTTCGTGAAATATGAATGCCCTTAATTGGCAACAAAATCTGAAGAAAATGGTTGAATGTCAAGGTCAAGGTCACTAGGTCAAAAATTGTGGTAGCAAAAGAAAGGTCTTGTCACAAGGAATACACAGGTGAAACATGAAAGCCCTATTACTTACTGTTCAAAAGTCATGGCAAAGATTGAAGTTTTTGCACACAAACAAGACAGAACTAAAATCTGTCCCCAAATCTCCGATAACCGGGGCATAAAAACCTTCAAATGTTAGTTTTTCTTTAACCCTATCACCCCTTAATATCTAAATGGTACATTCCTTTCTATTGTCTTAGATCATTCTATTATGGTCTGTGGTCATGACAGGGTTAAAAATAAACTAAAACTTAAGCTTGAGATACATGTATAGGTAAAATGAAAATATAATGGCCAAGCACATTACATTACATGGAGAAATACAATACCTTTATTTTTTTTCTTCTGACCCAGTACGGTAGAACACAGACAAACAATTGTAACTAGAGTAAATAAATCCAAGCTCTGTAACTTCATGCTGGTTCCTTGAACGATATATACGGAATGTAACACTATCCTTAGCTAGACTGAACTTTTTACACTTCCGAAAATGAAAATCCACGGCAAATATTTTGATGTATTTCCGATACTATTCTTAAGCCGAAAACAATTATACACATGGTTTATTTTCAGTCACTATATAAGCCATTCTCCATCATTTCTTTCCAAGACTTTAATCTATCAGCTATGCATGGATTGTAATGTGTTTCCTCCTGGTTAGATGAATTTCTGAAAAAAAACAAAAAAAACAAATTTGAAATGCTTTTGACTTCAGACATTAAATACGATGAATTTCTTCTTCTGTAAGTTTAAAACAGCTCTATTAATTATGAAATATTGCCTTCATATGTAATGATCACTAGGCATCTCTCTCTATCTCTCTCTCTCTCTCTGCTCTCTCTCCCTCCCTCCCTCTCTCTCTCTCCTCTCTCTCTCTCTCTCTCTCTCTCTCTCTCTCTCTCTCTCTCTCTCTCTCTCTCTCTCTCTCTCTCTCCAGAGACTCTCTTTCATTACAGAATTAAGAAAAAAACAACATTAATACATGTACATGTACATAGTAAGTACATGACCACAGTTTGGACCATAATCAAATTACAATGTATGTTTCTCATGAGAAAAACAAAATGTCTGTCACAGTATTAAATATAACTAGAAAAAACTTCAAAGAGTCTGAATCGTGTTTTATCCTGGAGAGAAGCAACTTGAGTGATGTAATTAATTTTTATCTGCAGATATCCTTTCTACTCTAACCCAAGGACCATAATGCCATTGCCATATCTGCTAACTTATGTAAGCTTTTGGCATCTTTTTCTATCCATTTATGAAGGAGAAACATTCTTGATACTAACAGCAACAATTATCTCCTATGTTATCCTTCAAATGATAAAAAAACAACCCACATAGATTCACAAACATTATATATGTAAGTGCATTATATCAAATTAAGGAGATTTGTTCTGTAGGTTTTTTTTATCTCCCTGACTGAAGATCTAATTTACTCTAATTACTTTTCCTGCTTGTTCACTTCAGTACCACATATCCATGGTGTCACAATAAATCAGGGTTGTTTATTCTTCAGAAGAGACAAAGTTACATGTACATGTAACATATCTAAGTCAAAATCAATAAGTTTTCACTCAGTATGACAGCTAAATATCACTGACTTTATGCTTTACAAATGGAATTTTTAATTGAAGCATATAATTAAAAAACGATGGCTGAGTGGTTTAAGGAGTCTCTCATCTACAATGTACAATGTATAAACTCAGTACAGGTTCAAGCCCCACTGAAACCTGTCCCGTTATTGTGAAAGAGTTGGTCATTTACATATGTGTTTGAAATTTCCAAGATACTTTTTTTTCACAGGGGTTAAAAACTGGGCATTTTCTTGACTGAGATTGAGACAAATGTGATATTTCGGAGCCTTATACCATACCTACCCAGACCCCCACCCCTCCAAATAAAAAACCAAACAACAACAACAACAACAAAAATACCCTGCATGCACTGTAACCAGCTTTCCTTCTCCACCATTTAAAACTTGTCACCAGCATATAACCGAAAAAATTGTTGAGTTAGGAATAAAACACTATTTAAACAAACAAAAGGATTAACATAAAATACATGTATTTACTCTTTCACCTTCAGAGTACATCCTGAACCTAAGATGAATTCATTCACATTGAGTTAATTAAGTCTTCAATCAGAAAAGTACCTTAACTCATCTGCCTCTGAAAAACAATGGACTTTTCTGTAAATCAATGACTTAGACCAGTCCAAATGTGTCTTTTGGAGTGAATGAGTAAATATGATTTAAAGCACTCAAAAAGATGCACAACCTTATTGTCAGGACAAATCCTTTCACAAATGCAGGAAGTAAAGACTGAGTTATACTCTAGCAGCTAATTTGAATTAGAATTTTTGTTTTACACCACAATGAACAATTTTTCAGTCATATGGTGGTGGCCACTTTTTAGTGGTGGAGGAGAGAACCGCAGTTACAATGTACCCAGGAAGAGACCACCGGCCTTTCACACAAGTAATCTGGCAAACTTTCTCACAAAATCAGTTTAGGTTCCAGCAGGATTCAAACCTGTGCTAAATAGAAGTGAGAGACTTCATGGTTTAAAGCGTGATGCTCTAACCACTCGGTTATGGAGGCCCCTCCTTGCCTCCAGCAGTTGAAAGGACTGGAAAACACATAATATAGAATGATAAAGAACCTGCAATGCGTTTGCTACATTTGTAACAGCGTATAATACAAATGAGAAAGTCAGATTCTCTGGTATTGCTTTACTCTCAATATTTTCTTAAGGTTTTTCAGTGTCTTGGTAAAATGAAATAACACATTGTTCCTTAGGCATGTTTCCATAACACGTGCTAAAATCATAAAACGTATCATGGTAAACCAGATGTAAATATGAACTCTGCATACCCTCGATTTCTTAAATACAGTGATGTTTTCCCCATTTAATGAGCTGGTCCAATATACTCTGTAGGAGAGAAAGGGCACAGACATCTGACAATCAAAACTGCCAATGGATTAAATGTATGCATAATTGTTGTGACATATTTAGTATTATTAACTCATTAACCCCAGAAAACAATGGACTCTTCTGTAAATCAATGACTTAGACCAGTCTAAATGTGTCTTTAGGGATGAATGAGTTAAAGGACCAATGAAAATCTGGTATTTTTTCTCCTCTTCACCTTTTAGTAATTATACCTTTTTTCCAGCTTAATGATGGCAAGCATTTAGGCAAGGAAGCTTAGCAAGGATACGGAGTGAAACCTGAAATGTCGTCTCTCAAGACAGGTGGTCCCCCAAAAGATATTTTATTTACATAGTTATTTAATTACATGTAAGTGGTTTTCAAAATGTGGTCGTGGTCTCTCAAGACTGCTTCTACTGTAACAGTTCTTGCAGACACCATCACTATATAGCAGTTCTGGCTTTAAGCTGATCCACCATTTTTTTTCCCATTTTAGATTCAATATCTTATTGACAGAAACAATCATCCTGAGAATTTGTTTTGGCCTTTTTTGTAAAATTATAACTTTGGTATTGTCAATAAATAATATTTCGAAACTTTGAAAAAAACATCAAGTTTATGTTTTATTCAACTTTTAGATACAGTAATTTGTATATTGTCCCAGAAAAATGGCATCTAGGTTCTCTCAATATTTTTGATTGAAAAGTTTCCTTAGAGGTTTTGGAGTGTGCGTATGAGGCTGGTAAAGGGTTTGAAAATTGTGTATTTACCACCAAAGTAAACAAAATTTGAATGTTCCAATATGATAAACAGTAAAACCTTGTTATACTGCCAACATTTGTTTAGCCAAAATTTGGCATTATAAAGTGGTTTGAAGATAAGTTGAGGGAAATCTTCAATGAAAGTATAGGGGAAATTGGAAAAGTGGACTTTCAAAAGTGGTGTGGTGTTAAGCGAGGTGGCAAATGAAACAAGGAACATTATAAAGAGATTTTACTATATTTATTTTACAAGTTTTAAAGGTACATACTCTATAACAGAATTTAATAAGATTATGGACACAACACTACACAATCCCCCACCACCCCTCAACATCAATTTGGGAACTAATAATCGTTTGATCATCAGTAAATTTCCCACTGTCATAGGAAATTAGACAATATCAAAATCTCAATTATCCATTCATCTTTCTACAAACAAAATCCACCTGAACAATGGTAGCCTACAGAAATCCTTGATACCAGGCAGTACTTTGTACCACAGTTGTGATTGAGATACAGAATTTGTGCAGCCATTATAAAGAAATATGATCATTCCATGATGCTACTGGTATAGATTACAAGTGTTTCCATTATGCAAATTATTCTCATGTTAGTGGCACCCCATACCAGGTGTTCTCACAATTTCACTATTTTGAAACAGATTTCATTATGTACATCATTATTTGAGTTTTTTTATGATTAACACAGCAGTAGCAATATCATGAACAGGTCAGAAACTGTAGTTCTAATTATCATGTTCCACTAAAGTCTATAGTTTACACGATTCTTCTTTAGAGAGTGTAGAAACTTACGATAAAAAAAAAAAATCACTTAAAACGCATCAAAGAACAGCTGTGTGCCAATTTTAAGATGTCAGTTGCTATCTTCCCACAAAGAAAAAAAATAAATTAAACTGATGTGAAATAGCAAATGACTTAATTCACCTACCGTCTTGCTTGTTACATATATAGTGGTGCAACAACATCCAGAAAGCCCTCTCGAGGAAAAAAACACAAAATTAAAAAAACTGTCAGTGAGACTCCCTCACACAGATGCCTTGTGAATATAATTTACAAACTAATAGAATCCAGTAATATAAACATAAGAGGCTTAAAATACATGAAAACGCTTGATTTTCTTGAATCGGCACACGGTAACGTGAAATGCGCACTACAATCGTACTCTGCCAAAATGTTGGCCTTGCTAGAAATTACAGTAGAGATAGTGAGTAATATAGAGACAGCAGTGTGAAACATGATTTGGTAAACTTCCAAGAACGCATCATGTATGTATACAAAATTAAGACAAATGCACATCAAAAAAACAAAAAAACAAACAAAAAACGCAAATGTCACTCAACGTTTGTAGTAAAGCAGCAAATGTAAAAATAACCGCGCATGTAAAAATAACCTAGAATTCAAAAAATGGAAATAAAGAAAACGAATGGTCTATATCTTGTTTACTCTTTTTACAACAGAATCTTCCGATATGATTTAAATATCAATTTAAAGTATTATAAAAACTTAAATTTATCGTCTGGCAAAATTTCTGAATATTGTTACAGGATTGGTTTTTTCTTTTATCTTTACTTAGTTTCAATATGATGTGTGATATATTATACATGTATGTATGCATACATTTGTGCTATCAATCTGAATGAGGTCAGAATGCCCCAAAATTGACAGGAAATAAGATAACTGTAAACAGTATTCAATCCTCAGTATAGATAATTAACACACACACACATACACACACATACACACACACACACACACACACACACATTCATGTACATATTACATTGTGTATACCATTCACATATTTTTGTTTTAATTATTCAACCTACATGTAGGTGTGCACATAATTTGTACACCATATATGTATGTAATATGATCTTCATAAAGGTCACCATGATGGTGAATTCCTGCCTCTTATGAACCTTGGGTTGGATCTCTGCTTCTATAAATCTGAGGCCCATTTTACATTAAGGTCATAAGCAAAAATGTGCCATGAGTCAAACGTTTATACAGTACTGCAAAACTTGCTTTAGTGACCATCTGTGTATAAAGACCACATGGTCATAAAGACTGTTTTTTGCAATCCTCAAGAGTACCAGGTGTGTACAAATGAACCTCTCTTTATATAAAGACCACCTCCCTATAAAGACCGATTTTGTTGTGTCTGTAAGAGGGTCTTTACATCATAGTATATACAAATTTCACTCTATACAAATGTATGTACATGTATCTATAATTTTGGGAAAATATGGGATTGTATGTTAAGAAATTTGAAGTTGTTTAAAGAATAAATCATATCATAGCCAAATTTAATAAAATATTTGTACATTTTGCAAAACAACTGGATTTTACAAATTTGCCAACATTTGACTCACAGCAATTTCACACTTAAACATACATGTACAAACTTTAGTAAAACGGCCTCCAGATTCTTAAACACTACGATCTAATTTGAAATATGGAACAAATTACATTGTATTTAGCACCTTTCAAATTGAGTTTAGTAACAAGGTACATGTATGTAGATCTATGAAATAATTAACACCAACAGAAATAGAAACTTCATCATCATTATTTAGAAGCTTTCCTAACCCTTGGCCACTCCTAAAAGCAATAGGTACAACTGTACATTGCTAAATTACATGTACTAAAAACACACTTATTTCTAGTAGAGATAGTCCATGAATCATCAAATGTATCACAAAGCAACAACTCTAGGTATATATCTACTGTGCTAATATACACCTGCTCATCAGGTTGGCTAGAAATCTACTGAACTGATAAATATGATACAAAACTCGGAAAATATATAAGTACACATGTACTTACTGACAAAACTTAAGATATGCACTGTCAGTGATATCCTATATTGAGATGCTGCATCCCATTTAGATCGGTATTGTCATATTTCCTATAACTACACACTCCCTCTCTCTCTCTCTGTCTCTCTCTCTCTCTGTCTCTCTCTTTCTCTCTCTAATTCCTTCATCTCTCTTATTTTACTCTTCTCCTCTTTCCATTTGTCTCTTTTCTAATCCTCCCACTCACGCTTTTTTGGTTCTCACTCTTTTTTCTCTCTTCTCTCTGTCTCATTCTTTTTCTCTCCTCTCCCTCTCTTTCTTTTAACTCCCTCCCTCTCTTCTCCATCTTTTTTTCTCTCTTTCTCCCTCCCTCTCACTCTTTTTTCTCTCTTCTCCCTCCCTCTCACTCTTTTTTCTCTCTTCTCCCTCCCTCTCACTCTTTTTTCTCTCTTCTCTCTGTCTCATTCTTTTTCTCTCCTCTCCCTCTCTTTCTTTTTTCTTCTCTTCTCCCTCCCTCTCTTCTCCATCTTTTTTTCTCTCTTTCTCCTTCCCTCTCTCCATCTTTTTTCTCTCTTCTCCCTCCCTCTCACTCTTTTTTCTCTCTTCTCCCTCCCTCTCACTCTTTTTTCTCTCTTCTCTCTGTCTCATTCTTTTTCTCTCCTCTCCCTCTCTTTCTTTTAACTCCCTCCCTCTCTTCTCCATCTTTTTTTCTCTCTTCTCCCTCCCTCTCACTCTTTTTTTCTCTCTTATCTTCTCATTCACTCTCACATTCATCCCATTTAATGTAAAGAAATATAAGGTGGGACCTGTCTTGATAGGTCACACCATATGCAACTCAAATGTGGTCTCTCAAGACAGGTGGTCTCTTAAAAGAGGTTTTATTAAAAACAGTGGTTCTCAGAATGTGGTCTCACAAGACAAGTGGTCTCTCATGAGAGTGGTCCCTGAAAACCAGGTTCCACAGTACCAACAAAATTGGTTAAAACTTGAGGAAATAATCTCAAACTATTTAAAAGAAAACAAAATACAGCTAACAGAGAAATAAACAAAGAGATGACCCCAAAACATTATACCAACAACATTCTATCTTTGGGGCATAACAAACAAGAGTTAATAGAATACATGTGTAAACAGGATCTAGAAGTCTGTATTTTCACCATTCTCAGTTTTACAATTGTTTGATTTCTATAAACTCCTTTCTAGTCCTAATAAGTTGATTTAAAACAGACAACTATAAACATTGTGTTTATGCTATCTTCAAGGGAACATATCATATGTTCTCTTTTTCTCTATGCCAGATTTATTTTTTTATTTCCTGTTTACATACAAATATTCTTCACATAACTCTGAGATGACCAATGTCCCTGCCAGGAAAACATAAACATTTAGATACCTTGAAGCCCTAATCATCTACAATTCTCTATAATTTGACTAATTTATGTACTAAAAATGTCTCTCATATTTTTGACCCCATCTCAAATGACAAAGGTCGTACATTTCTATCATTTCAGTGAAAATTTTCTGGAATTCATGAACAAATTGGCTGCACATGTTCTAATCTGTCCTAACTGCCTAAAGTGGCTCTGATAATGAAAGCCATATGTCCAGTCGTGATGCTCCACAGTTTACATACATGTATATACCAGTGATGCTCTAAATATTTCTTCCAAAACACATCTTTTTATCTCCCATGTACTTTATTTCTTCGCTTTGTGCCATGTTTAATTTCCTTCATACATGTTTATACTCTGTACATACATGTAGTTATACATGTATTTCAGGCTTTTTTTTTAACATGGGTAATTTTTCATCTAGCAATTATATCATAATTAATTGACTTATTACCATGCATGCCCGCTATAAGATTTTATCCAATGCACAAACAGAATAAATCAGGCTTTCCAGTTATATTGATTCTTTATTTATTTACTGGAAGCATTACATTATTATGCCACAATTAATTGCAGAACTGACTTATATGTAAATTAGTGGTATTTTCAAATGTTGGGGTATTTGCATATTAGAAACATGTACCTATAAAAAACACCGGCTTTGTTTACAACATGGGCGCAGACATTTTGGACACCCAAAGTTGTGCGGAGGGTAAAATGATGATTGGTCATTAAATGAAAAAATTAGTTTTGCCATTAATAAGTGAAATAAAGGTGATAAAAAAGATACATGAATATTGGTAGTACTTTGGAAATTATAGGGTTGACGGTTTGAAAATTGAAAGGGAGGGGCCATATGAGAATAGATATTTTCCTTTGGTGCGGAATACTTACGAGTTGTAAACAAGTGAAAAATTTGAAGTGCAACGGCAACCTATACTTTGATTGCAAATTTTGTTATCAAATGATCTTCCACCACAGGGTACTTATTTGACCCAGATATAATAAACATGGGAGTGACAGTGACCTGAAGTTTTGTAAATTAGCATTGAGGCCTATGGGAAAATATTTGGTGGTGTCTGTCCTATACATATGTTGTTTTAATATAAAGGGACATAAGCTATGTTTTTTCCAAAACATTTTCTTTTCTTTCTACATTGTATACTATTTACATTGATGTACAATAAAAAAAGAGATATACACAGGCAAAAAAATCTTACATTCCAACAGGTATATAGATAATAGATATCAGGTGAGCTAATAAAACTACACTAAAGGTCAATTTGTATTATTATACTTTCTGTTAAAATCTCGTAATCTGATTGGTTTAGAGAGATGTGAACATTTTCAATGTCACTCGCTCATTTAACAAAGATAAAGAAGCCAGGGTGACATTAAAAAAAATTGTCACATGTGCTTGTACGGTTCGTCCCAGTGAGCCAGGGTTACATTCCAAAAAATGTCAAATGTGCCAACGTTATGCGCATACGGTTCTTCACAGAGAGAGAGCTCTTCATCATAGCCAAAATGTTTGTAGGCTATTTGTTTTCTACTTTTTAGCATACTGGTTAGTAGTTGAGCAGGATTCAACATTAAGGTTTGTCCAGTTGTCCGGGACATTTTAGTTCAATTTGCGTTTGGACAAGTAGATGTTACTTCTCTTCCCTTCTTCTTCTTTGTTGAAGACAAAAATTAATTCAACAGAGATTTTTCTTGATTAATTAAACACAAAATATTTAAATATTATACTTGATTTTAGGACAAGATATTTTTGCATTCGGACAAGTAGATTTCAACATTACATGTACGGTACTTGCCCTGAAGGACAAGTGGAAATTTCATTAATGTTGAGCCCTGTTGAGATGTGAAATACAGTTGTATCTATGGTAATATGTTAAAGCAAATAAATATGACAGTCAGTATAATAAAATAAATATCGCATTCATGAGAATGCACGCATCGTTGACTCAACAATGCTTCCTTGGAGTGAAAATATGCAATATCACTCTCTCATGAATGTAATATTTATATACAGTGAAACTTTTATATAAGAACCTTCTTAGGGACACAAGAAGTCTTTATAGGGAGGTGGTCTTTATATAGAGGTTGATTTATACATAAACGGTACTATTGGGGACAGCAAAATACCGTCTTTGTGGTCTTTTTACACAGGTGGTCGCTAAAGCAGGTTTTTCTGTAATGTATTTATTCATTTGAAAAAAATTCTTAGACATATAAAACATAACAGCAAAGTGATATCTATACGACAGTGCAACCTCTGAAAAAATGATTCCTGTTAAAACTGATCACTTCCTAATACATATACCTATCATGATAAGAAAGGCTATTATCAAATTATCACCCATAATGGAACCAAATTATATATATTGTAATAAAAATTCAACAAAACCAAAAGGTTATAGGAGAAACAAAACAGATACTGCCAATGTATCTTTAACACCACTATCTTATAATTAAATATCAATATGTTTTCACATATGCCGCATGTAATCAAAATTTCTAAATATAATATACTAAAGCCTAAATAAAAAATTTGTAAGCTTCATTAACTGAGTGACTCACTGATTATCACCAACATCTGGTACTCATCCAATTATTATATCTGAAATACACAGATAATTTTGAAATTCTGCAAAAACTTCTACATGCTGTATTTTATCCGTCAGAGCAAGGGCCAGCCATTAATTACATTAAATTCAATAGAATGGCCTGTACTATGACAGTTGAATATCTAATTATCTTTCCCACTTGAAGCTAGTTAACAGTGTGTACACATAATTAAACAGGAGCCATAAACATGGATAAACGGGAGTATTCTATAGCTTTTGGATATGGTATTATGTAGTAGAGCATTATGGCAATTCCTCACAAATTAACACACACTAGCTCATCATGAAAAAAAAGTAAGGCAAACAAACCAACAACCCTCCCTCCAAAAGACTAATAGACCCTTCACAATAACTGTGTTCCTACTAATCTCACCTCCTCGGATTGGGCAGGGAAGTATGTGAAATGGTTACCAACTCGGATACGCTCCTGTCCTTCGGACTGAGACAGTAAAAACCGAGGTCCCGTGTCACAGTGTGTCGGCACGTTAAAGAACCCTCACTGCTCAATGGCCATAAGTGTCGAGCATAGGCCAAAATTTGAAGCCCTTCACCGGCATTGGTGACGTCTCCATATGAGTGAAAGATTCTTGAGTGGGACGTCAAACAAACAAACTAATCTCACCTGCACACTTACCACTTCCGAGTGGTAACAAGAAGTGTCATGCCCAACACAAATCCTACCCAATGAAATTCAAATCGAACACAGGGAACAAGGTTACTCACATTGGGTACTATTTGTCTCAGGAATGAAATGTTTTGAGCACAAAATTTCTTGGTACCACTAGGAAGTGTTTGTGAGTAGGTGAGAATAGTAGGAACACAGTTATCGTGAAAGGGTAAATTCAAAGTATTAATAGCCCATACATAAGACGTACATGTATATGATTATCTGCATCAAATATGGGGAATATAGGTGAAGAATAACTTAGATATGGCCCAGACAAGTAAAATCAACAAAGGGGAATAACTCTAAAAATAAAAGTGGTAGAAGCACATTTCAGTATGTGACAGTCTCCATCTACTGAAGAGGTAAGCCTGCACAAAAAACGGGGAGCCTAAGTGAATAAATAATTTATATATGGTTCAGACTATTAAAATCAACAAAGGGGAAGAACTCTGAAAATAAGGGCGGAAGGGGCCCAATATTTGTATGCGTTATTCAATATACTGAAGATGTATATCTGCAACAAAATTGGGGAGCCCAGGTGAAGAAATAACTTAAGATATGGCCTGAACAAATAAAATCAACAAAGGGAAATAAATAATTCTAAATATAAGGGTGGTAAGAGAGCAACTGAGTGGTTAGGGAATCACACACTATACCACGAGTCTCTCAATTCTGGTCAGCATGTGTTCAAATTCCTTTGACACCTTAGCTGATTTTGGTGGTCTCTTCCAGATGAAATGTAACCAGGTTTTCTTGCCCACTACCAAAATCTGGTAGTCACTAGAGTGGTGCAATTGGTTGAAAACAGGAACTGATTATCTATTACTCTTGGTTGGCATCAACCAACCATGGTTATCTACATTGTATTACTACTGAATGACATCAACCAACCAAGGTTATCTACATTGTATTACAATTGGTTGACATCAACCAACCACAGTTATCTACATGTACATGGTATGACAATTGGTTGACATCAACCAACCATGGTTATCTACATTGTATTACTACTGATTGACATCAACCAACCAATTTATCTACATTTTATTACTATTGGTAGATATCAACCAACCACGGTTATCTACATTTTATTACTATTGGTAGATATCAACCAACCACAGTTACATGTATCTAAATTGTATTACAATTGGTTGACATCAACTAACCATGGTTACATGTATCTACATTGTATTACAATTGGTTGACATGAACCAACCACGGTTATCTACATTGTAATACAATTGGTTGACATCAACCAACCAAGGTTATCTACATTGTATTACTACTGACTGACATCAACCAACCAAGTTATCTACATTTTATTACTATTGGTAGATATCAACCAACCACAGTTACATGTATCTAAATTGTATTACAATTGGTTGACATCAACTAACCATGGTTACATGTATCTACATTGTATTACAATTGGTTGACATCAACCAACCACGATTATCTACATTGTATGACAATTGGTTGACATCAACCAACCAAGTTTATCTACATGTATATTGTATGACAATTGGTTGAAACTATATAAGTTTACTGTGTTTTTATTGTGGATAAATTTGTGTTTGGTGATTGTATCTCGTTGCCCGAACTGGTCTTTTCTTTTTTGTAAAATCCCCAAATCTTCCATCCAACTGACTTTGTCTTAACATCTCGGTGGTTAAGATAACCTCAAACTTCTCTCATTCTGGGTCTTTTTCATTTTGGACTGATAATGCAACTACTTTTTCATTGCCGTATATGTGTCGGGATTTCAAATTAACAAATTATGTGGAACTGGAGAAAGATTGGAAATTGTAATAAGAAAATTTGGAATTAAAAAGCAATTATCAACTGCAGAAAAACTCGATTGATTATCTACATTACAAAGACAAACCAACTTATTTCCAACGTTTACCAATCATCAAAACACCACTAGTAGCCACCATATAAATATAATTGAAAAACAAAAGTTGAAAGTGACATAAAACATCATTTAAATAAAAGCAAGTACTAAACTGTTTATATCCATAGCATAGGTCTGTATTTATTGCATTTCACTACCAACAAATCCCAATAAATTATAGAAATACTGGTACCGTATTAAACTAGAGTTAAATGAAGAAAAAATCAATACCAACTACTAGTAGAATGATAAAAATAATCAAAAGTCATGATAACGACCCTACCTTGAGTGGTGCAATGAATTCACCACACTGTGTACATCCTCCAACCTCTAGATAGTACCAGTAGTGCCAAAAGATTCTTAAGTTTATTCGAACAATTAAACATTTGGGTGGACCAGGATAAGTTGTTTAAATGTGGTATACACACTCGCCCAATATCCCGGTCATTAGTCTACATAAAAACGTGCATACTGTAAACCAGTGCCGTATATATACATCTTTAAAAAAAAAAATCTTCGTCAAGATTATTTACATAAAGGTTACCATGACGACTGATTGAAAAATGGCATGTGCAAGAGTAAACATGAAGAAATTATACTTGTGTTGAAAACCATATGCTAGCAACCAGAAAGAACTCAACAACTCTAAATTGACCAAACAAGCACCAGCAGTTAGAACAGACAACTCACAAACAGATGAGGGTGTTTAGTACATGTAAGTAAATTAAGATTCAAGATGTGTGGATGTCTACACAAAATGTTGCCAGTAGCATCATCCTCATTGCAATTCCATATTATACTCATTTGTTTTATTTTTATTTCTGCAAATAATTTTCACTGCGGAGACATTCTCAAACAATCGTCAACAGTTATGGGTGAAGTCCCAAAAACATTGACCTGTGTTTTGGACTTACACAAATGCAATGAGAATTCCTACATAAGACTTGCCTACATTTGTACAATGATGCTGGACCTTGGTTAAAGTCTCTTGAAAAAATAATTATGAATCAAACAGCTCCAATGGTAGGGTGCAGAAACAGTTAATTCATTACCCCTGAAAACCAATGTACTCTTCTCTAAATCAATGACTTAGACCATTCCAAATGCGTTATCAGGAGTGAACAGGTTAACTAGTACCACAGGTCAATATTCCTTAAGCTGGTGATGTCTCCAGAAACATGCAATTTTTTTTTTTTTGGGGGGGGGGGACTCTACTTTGAGTAATCTTTTGTATACTCCACTTTGAGTAAATGTTTTATTCCACTGACTCTGCTTTGGAAAATTGGTTTTTCTTCAAAAACATTGAATAAAAGTCATCAAGTATGAAACACATCAACTATTGCTTTCTTTGATCCTTCCATCAGTGTTGAATTTCATGAAAAAAATACCAAAAAGCAACTTTATAAAGCCAGATGCTTCCAGATAAAAGATAGAATTACAATAATTTATATAAACAAAATGTTTCCCTACAGAGTCTATCAAGAGAAAAAAAAATTTACAGGGGTAATAGTTTTATATCCTATTTCACACATCAGTTTGTTTCATGGCAATATCCATTACATTACCCATAGTACATCACTTACAAGGAATTAAATGGTTCTTTTTGGCTGGTGAATACAATAATGTCATCCAGACTCAAAGTTCATTCCCATGAGTAAATCTTTTACACTAACAAGATGGAAATCAAAATAAATAGAATAGGACTCCATTACAAGATAAAAGTAATTCAAGAAAGTGTTTAGATTGATGTTTACAAGTACAGTAACAGATGGAAAAATGCTGCTTTGTTCCAGAACTAATTGTTTCATTTTAATCGGATACAAGGATCTTTTACTGGAAAACATCCCTGTGAGTGAAATCTTTCCTACTGCATTTAAATCATTTGTAAGTGCATTATGGGTAAAAAATAAATAAATCAAGCCTCCATTTATATATATATATGTAGGCAAGAGAGGCAGAACAATCTTGCATACTACACTAGATCTATATACAATCAACTCTTGATAGAATTGCAAAGTTGGAATCCAGTAAAATTACTGTTACAATCAAATATGCTGTTATATCAAATCTCCAGGGATGGTGTCAAAATATTATTACATGAACCTCCTTTGTTGTTAATCCCCTACTGAATGTTAAACCTCAGTTCAATATGATTGCATCAGAGATATATAAAGCTTTAGATATCACTGATTGCATGAATAAAATAAAATGACTACAACAAATAAAATTGATTTTATTTTTATTTTCATTCTATCAATTTAATAAATTATGACAATAATGTTTCATTTTGTGATGCTTTGCCATTATAACAAGTCAATTTTACAGGTGAAATGCATGTTTCTTGCCGAAAATCACTGCTGGTGCGAAAATCACTGCTGGTGCAGAAAGCAAATATCATTATATCAATCAAATAACACAGATGTAAATTAGTTCCCATGAAATTTCTGTCGTTAACCAAAAATGCTGTTATCTCAAGTGCTGTTATAACAAGAGTTGACTGTCTATGTATCAGAATCTTGAAGACACATAGATCTTTATATCAGAATCTTGAGGCCACGTAGCTATTTATATCAGAATTTTGAAGACACATAGATCTTTATATCAGAATCTTGAGGCCACGTAGCTATTTATATCAGAATCTTGAAGACACATAGATCTTTATATCAGAATCTTGAGGCCACGTAGCTATTTATATCAGAATCTTGAAGACAAATAGATCTTTATATCAGAATCTTGAGGCCATGTAGCTATTTATATCAGAATCTTGAAGACACATAGATCTTTATATCAGAATCTTGAAGACTATCACTGGTTACAATTAACATACAAGTGTCTTGGAATAATATAAAATGGTGGTGTATAATATAACTTCCTAAGGTACATGTACAATGTACAGTAAATTTTGAATTGGCATACAGGAAACTTCAAGTTCAAAGTTTCCGCAAACTGAAACCTCATGGAAACTTGCGGAAACTTTATAATGGTTTCCATATTGCAGAAACCATTTGGAAACCCCAAGTTTAGAGTTTCTGCATGCTGAAACCCTGCAGAAACTTGCGGAAACCATATTGGGGTTTCTACGTTGCAGAAACTATACAGGAAACTTCAACATCAGGTTTCCGCCAAGTTTCAGTTTTGCGGAAACTGCTTTTTCCATCCAGTGCATAAGACCATTAAGCATAAAGTTGAAAAAATGACAAAATATTTGAAAAAATATATAATAAAATGCCTTTAAAAGGGTTGCAGTACGATGTAGATTTTTAGGGAGGAAAAGATCAGAGTATAAAGAAACAACAAAAATGTAGAAAAAGAGCCTGGGAAAAATACTTAAACTTCTTTCAAATTAATGTTTCTTGTTCAAAGTAATTGTTGAGTCATCTATATCTTTATTGTGATCAGAGGTTGTACCAATTGAGTGGATCAGAATTTGACTGTGAACTCCTAACATGAAGAGGATGCTTAATCCTCCATGGCACCTGATCCCACCTCAAGATTTTTACAAGCTCTATATTTTTCCATAATTGATGTGGGTGATACAGACTTTTAGTCCTCATGATTACCACTTTGATATTAATACTTTTTAAACTTTTATCATCTTTTCCGCCTACAAAACAAACAACAAATAAAAGAAAAAGAAAGAGAAAGAGAAAACAGACATCTATCTGATAAGCCTGTGTTACAATAGACTAATACCAGTCAGCCACAATCTATGACATGAAAATCTTTGTGTCGAAAGATTACGGCATTAACAGACCTCCACATAAAAATCTGACAAATATTCAACCATAACTTGATAACGATTAAACAGCATCAACAGACTGTTGCTGGTAAATTACAAATGCATGCCAATATAGTAATCGACTCCAGATAAAAAAAAAAGTGAAAAAAAAAAACAGGGATCAAGTCCACTTCAAATGGCTGACAGCTTATTGAACCATGATATTAGCTTGTAACTTGTTGTATAGAGATGAAGCTAGTAGGGCAGCTGGGTTGTTTCATGGCTTTTAGTTTGTTTATATGTTAGAGACTACAAGCCTAGCACTTCCTTTAATCTGCTCATCAGGTGCTCATAAAAAGATTAAGAATCTTCACCGTCAGGAACACAGATCTGTGTCTGGTTTCTGATCCGATTCTATATTTTAGAAACTTGTTTAATCCCTTCAAACCTCTGCCATTCAGGGCAGATATATACCAGCAGTGATTTTATTTACATGTTGAGTAAATATAACTTTTTTATAAATATAAATGTTTGTATTTTCTTCCTTTTTTTTTTCCCCCTGTACAAATGTTATTCTTGGGAAAATTATCTTGTTTGTAGTTTTACATCCTGCCAAGAAATATTCACCTATATGGACATTGTCACCAGCTTTTGGTGAAGTGATACAGATTTGGACCTATGCTATGGACTGATGCCAATGCAGTGAGCACTCTTTTATGTGCCATGCTTTCCACGACACAGGACCACGATTTTAAGATTTCCAAAAGATCCGTGATTTTCACTTCGCAGACAGAGCTCTTGACTAAGAACACTCACTACATACCATTTTTAAAGCTTTTGGTATGACCCGATCTGGGAATAAAATCCGAAATCTTCCACCTGATAGCCGGATGCTCTACCTATACGAGTCCTATAATAACTACATATACTACTGTATGTAATATGTATACAGGGTTATTTTCACCCCATGATATTTTCACCTTATTACACTTTCAAACGATTTCACCTTATTACACTTTCAAACGGTTTTGCCCCATTTAAAATTTGCCCAGACCTGCGGGGATTTTCCTAGGCCTATTTTGGGTCAGGTTAGAGGATTTGCTTTCAAATGCAAAAATGGCTTGTATTTTCCCAAAAATATGCAAAAATTCCCATGATTACATTTAAGTTATTTAGACATTTTTTCATGTTGTTTAAAAGTAAACTGGCAAAGTTTCTCACAAAAATCAGCTTAGGTTCCAGCGGGACTCAAAGTTGCACCGACAGGAAATGAGAGACTTCTTGGTTCAAAGCTCTCGACCACGAAGGCCCTAGGGGCTAAAATGAAATGGGCAAAAATTTCCCTGTACATACAGTATACATTTCTACATGTACATGCACATGTGCACCAATCAATACTGGTATTACTGTATATATGGGTAGGTGATAACTGGGTGTGCAGGGGGTTGCCTAATCCAGATTGTGATATATGTACAGTAAAACCTGCTATAGTGGCCACCTCTATATAAGGATCACCTGTTTATAAGGACCAGTTTTTTCAAGTCCCTTGACTGCATACTTCAAGTAAATTGAACCTGTGTATAAGGGTCACCTGCACATAAGGGCCAATATTTACTAGTCCCTTGGGTGGCCCCTATATACAGGTTTTACTGTATTACCCAAGATGTTTAAAGTTTAGATACCATATAGGATTACCATAGAAACCAAACAGTCTATTGCATGTATAGCAGAGCTTGATAAAAATACATGTACATGCAGATGAGTTCAGATTTAATAGAGGGATTCTGACAACTAACTGACCCTGCCATATGGCTGTGGAAAAACAGAAAATCTCCGAAAATATCAGACCAAATGTTGTATCAGCTTGTTTTGTAAATAAGAACAGGCATGTAAACGATATTGCTGTTGGCCAGCTGTTTTATGTAAAAATAAATATCAGAGGCTAAAGCATAATTGTGTACCACATAAAGAAGTTTCAGAATGTCCTTCACTTTCACATTTTCCAAATTATTCTCTCAATAAGAATAACTTGCCCAATTTAATCTCTAACAGGTAGGCCTACATGTATAACAGAAACATGGACAAAAGATGGGACTCCAAAAAGATCCTGATAAGCTCCAGATAAGCTGCATATCTACGTATTTTACCATAAAAATAAATGGATATGCAAGCAAATTAAACTCAATGCATAAGATACCCAATGCAAATCAAAACTGAAGCATCAAATTAAACACATTGGATCTGAAACCTGCTGAGAGATAAAATATTGAGTTCACGTTCTGAATGGATCTTGGTCATAATGTGTGTTATAAATCTGACCCAAACCCAGATGTTTAAATTGTGGACTTAGATTGTACAGACAGTTAAATACAGATTAATTAATGGCAATTTAGCAATTCAACCTTTATAATAAAATAAATTGCAATCGTAATATGGCAACAGAATTGGAAAATACCCACTTGACAGAAATTTTGTGGGTAAAAATACCCACTGGATTTGGAAATGATGGGTATTATACCCAGGTGCTCAGAAAGTTATCTGGAGCACTGCTATATATAGTAACATCAATTGCGATTGGCAGCTATTTTGTTGTGACAGTGCATTGTTTCATGTAATGGATTCTTAACGGTGGAACATGATCTTACTCTTGGATTAATGGTCATGGCAGTAATGAAGATGGTCTGTAATATTGGGTCTTGGTCCTTCATATTTAATCTGTACCCTACACATGGGTAATTTGTTTATCGGTAACCCATTTAACCCTAAAGCCACATTTGGACTAATCTAAGTCTTTGATTAACAGAAGAGTCCATTATTTTTCAGGGGGTAATTTGTTTAAGTAAATTGTTTTATAGGGGTACAGTGAAACCTGTCTTGATGGACACACACACACACACACACACACACAGAGATTGAAAATGAATTGAACAACAATATACATGTAGATCCAAGTGATCCTAAGACTACTTGATACAGGAAGGTGATCATTTATTACAGACAGACTGGTCTCCAATATGATATGTCACCTGACCCAGAAGAAAAACAATTACATGGCAACTGTCTCTGGGAATTAAAGGAGTCTCTAGAAAAGGATTCAAGAAAGCCATCACTTGAGACTAAATCAACCGCCTATTGTAAACTTGATATTTTGCCCACTACACTGTATGAGATTTCTCCATCCAAAAAAAAATGGTATACAATATATTGATATCTGTATCAAATGTATGCCTTTGTCAGTGCCCAGACAGTTGTATCTGTTCCCCCTATTTCAGTTTCTTTCCCTTATCAAAAAATCTTTAAGCTTATTGGGAACACTGTAAAGTGATATCTTAAAACAGGTTCAAGTCAGTCACCACCAGATCTAGATCACCACATCTCCATGGTAGATTAAGTGGCATCGCAAGACAGATTCTACTACGACCATACCAGACCTACATGTAGCGATCCACATCTCCCTGACAGTTAAAGTGTTTTTTCGAGAGTGGATTCACTCTTTATTGGTGACAGGCTATTTCTGATGACTGACAACATTAATGTTACAATGGTTCTATCAAAATAATTTGGCGCATGTTTAGAAATACATACAAGAAGTCTATATTAAATCACAACATGGGTGACAGCTTAGTTTTGGCACAAAAATATTAGCACTTACAGTAATGCATGGAACGAGAGCATGGCAAGAATGTTTTACCTATACTCTCTTATGGTATTGTTTTGGTTTCTGACAGAAACCAGGTGTGCTACTCTATCTTGGTATACCTGTACATAATGTGCATCTACATTTGTACAATGTACACTGGAGGTATTATAATATAGGTATCAAGTTGATTTATTTATATGTACCTTCTAATACATAACTGTGACAATGTGACAAACTTACATTGTAGGTAAAGGCATTTTTTAAAACTGTTTAGTCATTTAGCTAGCTTTTGTGGCTGAACGGTTGGTGTTTATACATTCATGTACCTGGACAGATGATCGTTTGATGCCAGTACTCTGGTACCCACCATGTCTGGTGGCAGGGAGAGAGCCCGAGATCAAGGATGGACAGCTGGAGGCACGTGTAGTTAAACAGTCTAGTCCATTAGTTAGCTTCTGTGTCTAGATGGTGTGTTTATATTTGTCCTCTCTGTACCGCATGCTTTCCGACTTATATTACATGTATGTATTGTATTGTATTTGTGCTTATGTTGCTCACATATACAGCAGAAGTCGAAGTTCAAGGGACCACCTGGAAAAGTTCGAAACATCAGGACTTCGACTCATGGATGGTAACCATGAATCATAATTTTTTTTTTAATTTCAGAGTTTCTATAAGGTGTATATGACTACCTCTAAACCATTTAAGACATACACAGTCATTATAATTATTAATTAGTGCTAAATTCAATTTGATTTTTGTGAAATTAAAAGATTGAAAGTTTATGAGAAGGAGAAGAATTATCATGTGGCAATTTTGTACACATGTAAAATTAGACTTAGACTAAAGAAATGGGCCCAAAAATTCATGAAAGTTTGAATTATAAAATGTCTATAAGTAGTGTTGAATAACAAAATTATTCAGGACTCTGTCAATAGTTCGAAACATCGAGAAACTCGACTCATTGACGTTGACTCATCGAAGTTCTACTGTATGTGGACCCAAGTTTTGAAAATAAAAATTGAAATACTGAAATATTGTACCAAACTTGCTCTAAATTTAAGCAACAACATTTGTGGTTACATACTTGCCAGTCTCCCCCATAAATAAGGAGACTCCCTATTTTTTATGTAAAATTTTGATAATTTCTTCAAGAAAAATGCATATCTCCCCCATGAAAAATTGATATTTTCCTATTAATTTTTTCTCATATTTAGTGTTTCCCCTAGGAGATTGAAAAATCTCACCCATGAAAAATTTTCAAGTTTGGTAAGTCTGTGGTTAGCAACTGGATGGGTGACCATTCGGTGTGACGTACTGGATATCTGTTTTATCACATGATCTGTGTGTTATGCAGCTTCATAACAGATTACATAAATATTTTATATGTAACATGTATAATAAAGCCTAGCGGCAATTTGATTGGCTAATGTGCAGCTAACTGAACTACTTTTATTCACTACATACGCAGACTTCATTCATCTGAAGGTTGGCAAAGACGTCACTTCATTCATCTGAAGGTTGGCGATGACATCACTTGGTGTTTGTGTCGTCACTTGAACTTGAATGGGGACAATCAAATAAAACATATGGTGTAGATGATTTTTTTTAAAAATTGTTGTATTCAAGTCGGCAGTTTTGCTAATTTCAACATCTGATAAAGTATACCTAGATGCAACTAGCAATTTAAAATGTAGGCTAAATGTGTGTATTCAAATATAGAAATAATTACAATATGTTTTCTGTACTTATTTCTGTGCAAGTATTTTACTTATTTGGAACAATTTGGCCAACTCAACAGAAAGGAGAATATAGATTCTCATCCCCAGTCATCAGATAATGTCGTTTTTATCGCATATGTTTGATATGATACAAAGAATCTGTCACGAGTTTCCAATCATATCACATTTATGATACAAGTTTTTGAATTTTCCATTTTGCAAGCCTCTGGCGAGCAAAAATGGAAAATTCATAACGAGTATCTTAAATGTGATATGAATGGAAACTCCTGACAGATTCTATATATATTTACAAAAATGTACGTGTGTATATCAAAATATATTCTGCTTACCTCACAACAACTGTTGAGTAGCCTTTCACATCTTCCAAATCATTATAAAACCAATGTGTCTTTAATTTGACTCCAGAGTAATGTGTATTTTCTTTGATTTGATCACACTTTTAATATATGATTATATCTGAAACGATATTAAAAACAAAATTGTTTTTACCATTCTTTCTTGCATTCTTGTGTATATTTGTGTATTGAGTCATTAAACAACCCTGTTACACTGTAGGATATATAATTACATGTAGCTAAGAATAACAATTATCACTTACATGAAATGTATGATATCACTACACTGAAATGTCAGTTGCAGAGATTCATGAATAAATTACAAACCACGCAGCAAATTTTGTTTTACTGTTGTTTAACATGGTGATGTCATCAGCTGTGGGTGACATGCCAGAATTTTATACTGCGCTAAAGACTGCTTACAATGATGTGTGGGTTCTTTTATGTCCTTTACTTGCAGTGACATGACGAGGCCTTATTGAGATGGTTCACCCTAAACATGAGTTGGATTTATTTGACATAGATTATATCTTCCTGTTGCCAAAACTGCAAAAATTTCTTCTATGGGGGGGGAATCCTGGTTCGTGATGTATATATCACGGTTACGGAAAAGCCAATCGGTCAAATATATCATATGCAATCTGTAATACTTAATGAATCATAACCGTTGAATGGATGTTTTGATGTTTTCCTTCAAAGGACATCCAAGATTAGTCTTAAAAGAATGTCTTTGCTGAGTTCACATGTCTGGTCAAATGTCCATTTATAATTATGTTTATTGTAACAAGCAACATGACACTTCATGTATTTTAAATTAAATTTCATTTTAAAACATATGGCTATATATAATGTTTCAATATCAGTAGAATTCAAAATCTGAAAAAGCATGTTCTGATGTTAATAATAATTCAAAATAGGCCTAAATGTATGAATTAAAACATAAGCAATATTTAAATATGTTTTATGCAAAATTCTGCGCAAGTATGTTGTACAAGTATTTGACCTAGTAAAAACAATTTGGTCAACTCAACGAAAAAGAAGAATATATGTTTTCATCCCCAGTCCTTAGAAAATGCCTTTTAAATTGTATACAAATGTATATTAGATCATATGGTAAAAAGAATCTTTCACACCTTTCAATTCATATCACATTTATGATACTTGCTTGAGGCAAAAGGCTCACAAAATGATAAATTCAAACTCTCTCTCTCTCTCTCTCTCTCTCTTTCGTGAGATTGGGAATTTTACATAGCAATGGGTTAAATTTGGCAAAATAAAAAGTAACTATGGTCAGTTTTCCAATAAAAATAAAGATACAAAGCTTGTAATTCATTTAACTTTTTTTTATTAAACTGACAACATAATGTTCATCTGAAGACATGGAGGCTTTAATTTAGTAGTACTTTTACGTTGTAATTTTTTTCTTTGTCTGCATACCAAAAGTGGGCTATATGATGAACACAATAGGGAAATTTTGGCTAAAAATTGGGAAAAATATAACAAATTTTGCATTGGGAATTAAGGGCCTTTTACAGGATCCGTACAATGTATGTTGAAGATATTACATGTAATCTCTGCAAAGAGAATAACTGCAAATTTTAATTAAAATCAGTTTTCTTGAATATATTGTGAATACCGTATTCAACCCAATAAGCGCCCAAGGAACTACCAAAATAAGAAAAAGGGGGTGTGCGCTTATTGGGACTTATAAATAGTCAAACTCACATAAAGCAGTTACAGTGGTCAAGTTGTTGTAGTTAATACAGTGGACACCTATCCATATTCTTGTGTTGCATGGGGCTAGAGATATACTGTTATTTACATTTTTCCGGTCCACATCACCTTGTCAACCAACTAAAAGATACTTGATTGTGTGTGTGTGAAAAAGGGGAAGGGGCGCTAAATATAGGGACCTGGGCGCTCATTAGGTCAAATACAGTCTACAAACTATCTCTTATCAGAGCAAATACCCATTTTAAACTTCAGATTCAGGTTAAAGAGTATGTGATTCTTGAAATTTTCTATTTTTAAACCAGCCTCTTATCATAGGGGGGGGCCTATCCAATGATCAGACTTTGGGGTTAGAACACAAACTCTACCACTTGTGTCTCACTTGCCAGTTGGACTCGATGGAAAGAAATTTTACTAGTCCTGCAACAAATTCACTTGCCCCAAAGTGGTACCATTTTTTGTGTTTAATACTGTCATAAGTCAAAACAACTATAATTACCTTTGTTTGGGTTAAGAAAAAAAATAATAAAGACCTGCTTAGGTAATTCTGATGTTAAATGTACATTATAAACTTTCATTAATCTTTGCTCATCTTTACACTGCAATAATTACGTGTACTGTAAATCCGGTTTTATTCGTGAGAATTTTATTTATGCATAATTTTGCGAGAGCTCATGCTCGCGAGAATAAAATTATTTTGTAATGAAGTATGATAATAACATGATGAGAAGGGCATACAAAATCGCAAAAATATTATCTCGCGAATGAATCTAGAACTTGTGTATCGCGAACATTTCCGGATTTATAGTATACCGATTTTTTACTAGTCAACCGGACTACCTGATGCACAACTTTGACTAGTCCGCTGCAAAAGTACCATACATTTGTACTAGTCTCGGACTGGCGGACTAGCGCTAATTTCGAACAATGATATATTATACATACTGTATACTGTGCACGAGCATTTCCTCAAAGTTCACTCCAATAAAGGTAGTCCAGTCAAAGGAAATAATGCTGCGTTATTAAAACTTTACAATGTGAATTACATTTGTACGTGTATAAACATTGTATGTGTCCATGGTCAGATAACCCTACCACATTCCAACTTCAAATCTTCGTTTTGTTTCTTAATATCAAAATTCCTAAGAAGCAGTGCATGTAGAATCTACAACATGGATTCTTGATTAATTACTCAAATACAATGTAGACCAGATCAAGACTGAAATTGGGGTAAATTTGCCAAAATGATACCGATTACGATATTGTTTTATTTAATTATATTTGGTTTTACATGTTCTAATCTCCAAGGAGATAAGAACAAACGTTTTGTTTATACAGGAGAATTATAATGGCACATCCTAGCACTTGTCTCCTGGATAACAAGAGGTATTAACTTGATCACCCTTAAATCTCAACGCAACTGATAAAAACAACAAAACTGACTTTAATCAAGGCTTGGCACATCCTCTTTCTGATATTTCTGTCAGTATAAAATTCTGACACACCTGTCCTACTGGAATATATATAGTTTTAACTGATCAGTATCTCAATTAATAATATTATATAAAGACAGTGGAATCTCGTTATATTGAAATCGGTTGAGTTGAAATTCCGAATATGTCAAAGTTGAAAGTCTGGTCACGATTTTTATACATGTAGATATAATAATATATCAATTAAAATTATGGTTATCTCAAATTACGGATATCTCAAAGTAATAGGGGCGGTCCCATGAGTTTCGAGATAATGAAATTCCACTTGACATCCATTGGATGTTTCTGGGGAAGGAGTTGCGGTGGTTGCAAACCCCCTTTGAAAAATTCAAAACAAAATAAAGAGAGAGAGCCATGGCCCCTGACCCCTCGCCTCTGAAGGCACGCACCTTCTGTGCTAGTATTTCATAATGATAAAAAATCCCACCCACCCCTTTCAAAAGATCATGGATTCACCCCTGATACCCATGTTGAAACACACCTATAGGTTTAAAGGGGCATTCGCTGTGTTTATTTTTTTGTTTTTTTGTTGTTTTTTTTTAAAAATCCCCCCTTTTACTACTTACATTTGTAGATTGATATACATGTAGGCTTACAATAACAAAAGAGATATACACATGCAAAAAATTTCTTGTATTTCTTTACATGTATATTTTGTGAAAATTGTTTGAGAAACTCAGGTTTGGCACTTTTCCAATTGCAAAACTGATTATCTCCACATTAATATAAATTTGTATATGAATACCACACCTGAACTTATTTTCACAATTATATAGGAATGTAAGATTTTTTATGCCAGTGTATAGCTCTTATTACTTATTGCAAAACAAGTGCAGGTAGTAAAAGTAGAAATAATCGAAATTTGAAATTATTCTTTGGCTAAATACTGTTAATGCCCCTTTAACTCAGTAATCACAATTTATCATAAATGTATCTACAGTGAGCACACCTATAGAACTAATTCAGTAATCACAGTTATACCTATAGAACTAACTCAGTAATCACAGTTATACCTATAGTTTTAACTCAGTTATCAAATTCTACCCACAATGAAATCCACCTACATGTATAAAACTAACTCAGTTATCACAACTCTACCCACAATGAAACCCATCTACAGTACTAACTCAGTTATCACAATTATATCCACAATGAAACCCACCTATAGAACTAACTCAGTTATCACAACTCTACCCACAATGAAACCCATCTATAGAACTAACTCAGTTATAACAATTATATCCACAATGAAACCCACCTATAGAACTAACTCAGTTATCACAATCATAACTACAATGAAACCCATCTATAGAACTAACTCAGTTATCACAACTCTACCCACAATGAAACCCATCTATAGAACTAACTCAGTTATCACAATTATATCCACAATGAAATCCACCTATAGAACTAACCCATGATCAGTTATTACAATTATAACTACAATGAAACTCAACTACAGGTTTACCTCAGTTATAACTAAGTTAGGTGTGTTCCATAATAGATTTAAATGTGATAACTAAGTTATACCTGTAGGTGTGTTCCATTATAGGTTTAAATGTGATAACTTAGTTATACCTGTAGGTGTGTCCTACTGTAGATACAATCAATATTGTGATAACTGACTTATACCTGTAGGTGTGTTCTACTGTAAATATAATTATGATAACTTAAATTACAATGTAAACATGTAGTGTAAAGATTCAAGGAGAGAGGAGCTGGAGTTGAATCTTTCTGTTAAATTGATCAAGTGCAACCTGATGATATGCAATGTACAATGTACATGTATATGGAAACATTTGTGTGGTTTTGTATTCATTACATGCCCCTTATATTTATTTAATTGTGCACACAGATCCAAAATCCATTTCTCTATTAATGTTCATACAATAGGGCAATATACTCTTGCTAAATGCTATATGTATGCTGTCATTAAATGTTTTGGTGAGTGGAACTGACATAGAGTTTTTGAAATTAACCGGTCTTACCAGAAAAACCAGTAAATTTAACAAAAGTCCGATGAAATCTATCTGATAACTGGTCCAAATGACCAGTAATTTTCCATTTCATTTCAATTGTGTATAAATACAGACCAGTAAAAAATTTTCTTTGACCAGTGAAATTCCTTTATTAACTGGTCCGGTTGACCAGTAATTTTTTATTTATTTCAAAATGGCTGCAGTGACGTCATCAAATATTTTTGATGAATGGAATTTTATTAGAAAAGTAGTTCCAGTGGAATTTCTGCATCCAACCATCTTAAGTATTGCATGGGTGTATTGACGTACATGTATGTTTACACATGCATGTAATAAGGTTGTATTATCAAATTGATCTCTGTACTCTGATATTAATGCTAAAATTTCATATTTGTCTGATCTCTGTACTCTAATATTAATGCTAAAATTTCATATTTGTCTGACAGACTAAGCCATCATCAGAGAGATCATTATCACGAAGTTCTGAGTTTACTTTACACATTTTCATAATTTTTAACTTTAAAATATTCATAATCATTTATAGGAAATTCATTTTAATCTAATTTCAAAGATGTATTTTCAAAGTTTGATAAATCCCAGGGTGAGGTGGGGGGGCATTTTACCAAAATAGGACCTAAGTCTTAGATTTGGTCTTAGAACATCCACACTTACAAAGTGCGAACATTTTACAAATAATTAGCTAGTACTTGTGACTTACCGCCAATTCAGGTCAAGTTTTCGTGACTATATATACTGTACATGTATACAGAGGCAGTGTGTAGTCCTAAGGTTTTGTAGGAAATAGTATAGCGATTCCGGAGCGTGGTTTTACGAGGATAGGGAAGATAGCGATTCCGGACCGTGGTTTTACGATGATGGGGAAGATAGTGATTCCGGACCGTGTTTTACGATGATGGGGAAGATGGCGATTCCGGACCGTGGTTTTACGATGATGGGGAAGATGGCGATTCCAGACCGTGGTTTTACGATGATGGGGAAGATGGTGATTCCTGACCGTGGTTTTACAATGATGGGGAAGATAGCGATTCCGGACCGTGGTTTTACGATGGTGGGGAAGATAGTGATTCCGGACCATGTTTTATGATGATGGGGAAGATGGTGATTCTGGACCGTGGTTTTACGATGATGGGGAAGATAGCAATTCCGGACCATGGTTTTACGATGATGGGGAAGATAGCGATTCCGGACCGTGGTTTTACGATGATGGGGAAGATGACTTAAAGGAGCATTAGTTGCGTTTTTTCAATTTTTTTTTTCTTTTTTACTAGTTAGATTGATATACAATAACAAACAAGGGATCCCAGAGGGATCTTGGTGCCCACCATGGAATGTTCTATGTCTGATCTATGACAGACTGTTCTTTCCTCTTCTTTTCTGTTATTTTGTGTCTCAACATTGAATTTGAACTTAAATCCATATTTCAGTGAAATACTTTTTTCACAAAATTATAGCGAAACTGAACATGATCATGCACTGAACATATTACACTTTCAGAGAGAATGGAATTCAAAATGGCCGTCAGGTGTCCATTTTGGATTTTTATCTCTCTGAAAATGTAATATGCATATCTAGACCTTAGGGGGAAGGCAGCCCTTATGTCAAATTTCAATGAGATTCCTACAGTACTTTTTGAGGAATATAAATGGTAACAAACTTCCTTTGGTCAAAATCTAAAATGGCAGCCTGTCAGCCATGTTGGATTTTGATCTTTCTGAAAATGTTATATGGCCAACTAGACCTCAAAGGGAAACTTCATGTCAAATTTAAACAATATCCCTTAAGTACATACTGAGAAATAGGGGTAACATACTTCCATTGTCAAAATCCAAGATGGCCACCTGTCAGCCATGTTGGAATCCAATCTCTCTGAAAATGTCATATGCACAATTAGACCTCAAGGGAACCTTCATGCCAATTTTCAAGGAGATCCCTTCAGTCCTTTCTGAGAAGAAGCGGTAACAAACTTCCTTTGGTCAAAATCCAAGATGGCCACCTGTTGGCCATGTTGGATTCCGATCTCTCTGAAAATGTAATACAATGTATGCACAACTAGACCTCAAGGGGAATCTTCATGTCAAATTTCAAGGAAATCCCTTTAGTCCTAGCTGAGAAGTAGCGGTAACAAACTTCCTTTGGTCAAAATTTGAGATATCAAAAAATAACCTCTATTTTCTGATATCAAGAATTCGATTTCAAAATTCGATCACAAAATATGAATTTCTGATATCAGATAATATCATTTTTTGATATCAAAAAATACCCCATAACAACCTAAATAAATTATCCCTGTCAGGACTGGGGTAAATTCTCATATTAGTTTAATGTGTATTTTAAAAAAAAACCATAGCTATAGTTATTGATTGTTTTTAATTTTAGATGTAATAATTAAATAAGTTAAGCCCATCTTGAATGATAAATCTTGAGCAGTAGGCCTAGCCCCCCACAAAAAACATGGCAGATGGAAGCAAGGGTAGACCAGCTGCTATGCAAAACATATTGAACACAATCAATGGTAAATAGGGCTTAATAACACATGGTCTAGTATCTGGCGGGAAATCTTAGGGAGCAGTAATTGTTGTAGGATACAATTCTGATAGGAAATAAAGACAATTTTTTATATAAAAAAATCAAATTTCTGATATCAAAAAATTTATTTTCTGATATCAACAATTAAAAATGACTTCTTGATATCAGAAATCAACTTTCTTAGATAAACAAATTTAAAGTTGTAATATCAAATAATACTACACATTTTTTTATATCAGAAAATGATTTTCTGATATAAAAAATTCGAATTTCTGATATCAAATATTAATTTTTTAATATAAAAAAATCGAATTTCTGATATCAAAAATTCGTTTGATTTTTTTATATTAGAAATTGGATTTTTTTATTTAAGAAATTCAATTGATATCAGAATATTATTTTTTGATATCAGAAATTAGATTATTTTATATCAAAAAATGAATTTTTTATATCAGAAAATAGTGAATAAATACTAAAACAGTGCCCCATAATTCAGTGAAGAATAAAACATTTTCCCCATACATGTATACATGTACATTGTATGCTATTGTCCTAACTGAAAATTGAGTAGAATCATCCATAAGATAACAGACATTTTGAAATTAAAAAAAAATATACTGGTCAATAAAGGAATTCCACTGGTCAAAGAAATTTTTACTGGTCTGTATATATACACAATTGAAAAGAAATGGATAATTATTACTGGTCATTTGGACCAGTTATCAGATAGATTTCCCTGGACTTTTGTAAAATTTACCGGTTTTTCTGGTAAGACAAGTGAATTTCAAAAATTCTGTGATAATAAAAAGGTAACTTTGTCTCGCCATCTTATGTGAATCAGACAATATGAATACCACACTGGACCTGAGCTTATTTTCACATAATATATAGGAATATAAGATTGTTATGCTTGTGTATAGCTCTTATTTGTTATTGTACATACATGTATGTACATCAAGTACAAGAAGTAAAGGTAGGAAAAATGGAAATAATTTATTTTGGTAAACACAGCTAATGCCCCTTTTAAATTAAAACTTACGACTTCTTGATAAAAGACACCTTTGATTACTAACAGATATATATACAGGTAAAACAGTAATTGTCGTATTACAGTGAGACTTGTATATAAAGACCTCCTTTGGGACACAACAAAACCAGTCTTTATGGGGAGGTGGTCTTTATATAGAGGTTGATATGAACACAAATAGTACTACTGGGGACAGCAAAAAAGGGTCTTTGTGACCAAGTGGTCTTTATACACAGGTGGTCGCTAAAGCAGGTTTTACTGTACATGTAAAGGCCCGATTGTACATGTATGTTAGATACATATATCATGTTTTGTTTATCTTATGTAATTATAACCTAACTTTACAGTATGCCAATTATTTCCTTAAGTCTTTTACATTTCTTTCCATCAACATTCACTTCAAATGTGCGATTTATATGACCCACTATATGCGTACATGCATACCAAATTAATGCACATGCATACCAAATTAACGAGTGCAAGTATCAACCTCTCCATCATAATCCATATGCTGGATGTTTGTGTAAATACACTGTATGTTTGTTTTGCCAAGTTCTATAACACTGTTAATGTTATATACTACAGACTAAATATTACTTAGCTATTATGTAAGGATTAAAGCTGTCCATTGGAAATGTAACAAGATACTGTTCTCCTGATACACAAGTATACAGTCAAACTTACTTTAAAGGCCACCTCTGTATAAACTAATAAAGGGCACCTGCCTACAAAGACAAAATCCATTCACATATAACCTTTGTTGAATAAACCTCTTTATAAAGGTCACCTGTTTATAATGGCCACTTTTGCCTTGAATGGCCTTTATAGAAAGGTTTGACTGTATATCAAATTACCTTAAAATGCAGTCTGTACATAAACTGTACTCAGGAACAACATGACCACCCCCTCCCTCCCATTGGTACAGCTGTCCTTGTCTAACATGTACAGCCATAGATTTGAACACAATACAAAGGGTAGGGTGCTCCATGGCCTAGCAGTTGAAAGCATACTTTAAGTCAAATACCCCACTCAGGGATTTTCCTGAGCCTTTCTTGGGTCCAGTTACAGGACCCATTCCCAATGCAAAAATGGCTTGTATTTTTCTTCAAGATACATGTATGCAAAAATCCCACAATTTGGAGTTCCAAAATAGAAACAAAGTTTTTTTTAAACAAACATCTCATAAGTGTATCAAGTTTTTCAGTTTCAGTTAAATAGTTGCATATTTTCCCAATTTTTTGGACCCTGGCACCAGAATTTATGTGGGTATGCAACTTCTTGATACATGAACCACTCAGAAGTGTTTGTGCGCAGGTAAGATTAGAAACGCAGTTATCATGGAAGGGTCTTTAATGTAGGGAAAATTGCTATTTGGTAAACAATGGTGACATTTTCCTGGATAAGCTTAACTCATCAACCCCAAAAAACAATGGACTCTTCTGTAAATCAGTGACTTAGACCAGTCCAAATGTGTCTTTAGGGATGAATGAGTTAAACTGAAACTACTATTTCTCTTCCATAATAAAAACTACACAGTGTACATACAATACATATACATCTTTTTTTTCTTTTGTTTTTGTTTGTTTTTTCTTATTTGTACACTATAAAATGATAATACATGTACATGTAATGTTATTTTTTTCATGTCCAGGCAGGTACCTGTAGATACATTTTTATACACAGTCCTCAGAGAACAAAATCAACATTATAATTGGACTCATTTTAATTTCAGATTAAAATATTGGTACATGTACATATTTTGAAAATCCTGAAATAACAAAAGATTCAATAAAAGATGATTCATCAATGGAAAATTTTGCAAAACA
This sequence comes from Atrina japonica, assembly GCA_030159075.1. Classification (NCBI taxonomy): domain Eukaryota; kingdom Metazoa; phylum Mollusca; class Bivalvia; order Pterioida; family Pinnidae; genus Atrina; species Atrina japonica. The sequence continues at coordinate 695,760 of BROG01000297.1, read as the reverse complement.
TATATAGCCTACACCCAAATTTATAAGATGAAATGGTGGGTATGGTTACAGATATATTCAATAGTTTTTAAAAAATGTTTGATTTTCAAATTATTGAAGTAATTAATTAAGCAAAATTTGCTTATAATATAAATATATGTTATTGTATACATTTGTATGCCCCATGGAGTTTCTTTTATAAACATTTGAAATTTATCTAAACTTTAATAATTTTTCTATTAATTTATAATCCATCAGGCAAGATACCAGGATTCGGAAGTTACGGAAGTGCTGAAACTCATCAAACTTTTTTTTATGATTTTCAGATGAAATACATGTACACAAATTTGATGTCGCAACTGGACATTTTTGTACATGTATATTCTTTTAAACCTCAATTGAATTATGCATAGTAAATACGTGTAGAATAGGGCCTATTTTATAATGTTTGTATTACAAATGGATCGGCTCTAAATTTACAAACAAAGTCGCGTAGAATCTATAAATAAATGAATCGTATATTCTCTGCATACCTCTACAAGCATCATGTGCAGAAATGATTGAAACAAAGGAATTATCATCTACATGTAAAATACTTACCTTAATGATAAAAATATATATATAAATCCAAATGATAAAAAACAGAATATCAATAATAAGAGTCTGTGTACATCCACAAATATCTTAAGTTCGGAGGGCAAACAGACCCCAAACTGTTACCAGTAAACCAAAATCGGTGCAGTTGTCATAGAAACCAAGATTTGGCCAACTTTACTCATTATGATAGGTTGCAGTTAGAAGGGAAACACATGAACTGTGAAGCTGTGTGTGGCGTATTGTAAAATATAGGTTACAAAAGTAGTATGGTGCCCCTTCTGCTGAGGGGATTGGCGATTTTGTATTTTTAGCGACTTTCAACATAAATTGATCTTTCACGATATTTTCTGTCATATTATTGACATAAAGTTATAGATTTTGAAAAATATTACACATTACGTTGTTATTACAAATTGCTTGCCGGCAAAACATTGTAGGCCTATAGGGATAAATTCAAGATTATTTTTTTAATATCCTCACAATCGACAGATGTATATATTTTTTAAAAATCTCAATTAATATATCTATAGGATTACCGGTTTGTGTACAAACAGCGATATATAAAGCCAGAAACATATATAACTCAGTGTTATACATGCATAGGCGTCGGAACCGGGGGGGCTGGGCGGGCTAACGCCCCCCCCCCCCACTTTTTTGCAAAGATCGACATAGGTGTTGAAAATTGGGGCTTAGCCCCCAGACGTTTCTGGCGTGTGTGTGTGTTTTAAGTTGGTTTAGCCCCCCCCCCCCCACTTTCAATTTGCTTCCGACGCCAATGACATGTATACATTGTATGTCTTTGATAAAGTCTAACATGTAGTTAGGCTCTATCAGCGATATATAAAGCTAACTCGCTGGCTCTATATATCGCTGGTACAAAGTGTAGGCCTACTTTTGACATTTGATAAAAAAAACTGATTGAAACAACTCTTAATATTTTAAAAATGTAATAGCGTTTGTGCGTGGGTATATCAAGTTGCTAGATTCTAATTCTGAAAAAAAAACTGGTAATCAAATTAAATTTACCAGCGAAATATAAATATTAAACTTAATATAGAATCTAACACTGGATATAATTAGTAATGTAATACATTCAAAAAGATCTTCAAAAGTCTCAGATCTGTTAAAATCTATAATTTGCTATACGCCATAAGATTGTTCGCGGTAAAGTGAGTGACCTTTGATAGCAGCCTCCCGCTGATCCACGGCGCTCCACCAATAATAGCATTTATGATAAAGAGAAAGACGTGTGGTGAAGTTGAATGTTGTCAGGCTAATGTATGTTAGTAGAGTTTGTATACAAAAACAAACAAACAAACATAAGAAAACAAAGTGTTTGAGTAAAGTGTGTTCAAGACGGTCTGATGATGTAAACAACCCTGTTTACAACAGTAGAGTCTACTGCAATAGCCTAGATCCATGGAACGTACCTTTCCGATTCTTATCTCCATGTACGATAAAAATAATGATAAACGGAAAGAAAGTCACAGGAAAAAAAGTCACAGGAAAATAAGTCACAAGAAAAAATGTTTTTTAGAAAGTAAATTTGATTACTGTATATTATGTGTTAAATAATTGCATAATTTCAAAAAGTATGATTTATTAATATTCAGCTTGGATGCTCTAATTAATTCATGAAATAAATCAAATTTTTGACAATATTAAGTGTATGGTTTCCAATCAAGGGACATCAAGAAAATTCATATACCCATAATTAATCAAATTGATTCCTTTAACTTACAGCTGTAAAAACTAATTACTGCTGATATACCTTTAATTGTTTCTTTAACACTAAATTTGTACATCAGAATTGTTCACAATAGGAAATGCTAAAACAAACTTAACATATACAAAAGCCAGACTCACCATGAAGGAGCAGGCTACCAACACCAGGGACAAACCAAGCCAGATATTTGCCCAAGTCGTAGCCAACTGCAATGATGATGTTCAGGCCATGATGCCCAGAGAAGAAAAACTGCAAAAGAACCATAAGATACCAGAGACCAACACCTGCAGTACCACAGTCTCTTGCAGATGTGACTCTTACAGAGGAATTCACCAAGACTTCTCATAATCAGCCCATTTCTACTATATGACAATGGTCAAGGTGCTGCTAATAGATTGCTTGTTTTCTGCACTGATGCCCCCCAGTCTACATCGACTAGCTGATGCACACACTTTTTTCATGGATGGTACATTTGCCGTTGCACCATATCCATTCAAACAACTCTACACCATCAGGATTCCATTCAGAGATGTGACCATCACTTCCTGTCTATGCTTTCCTGCCAAACAAGAACCAAGACACTTACAGAGAGCTATTCCAGGCTCTGGTTGACCGTTGCCAAGCCAGTGAACTACAAATGGCAGTACAAACAGTTGTTACTGATTTTGAAGACAGTGTACTGAGAGCAGTGACTGCAGTCTTTGGCCGACATATTGACCACCAGGGGTGTTTTTACCATTTAACTCAAGCCACTTGGAGAAGGGTACAACAACTTGGTCTGGTACCCTTTTACAGACAGAATGAAGACTTCAGGCTTTTTTTCCTACATTCAAAATAATAGATCAAAATACATGCATGTTTCTAATATATTTGCTCCAAGTATCGGTTTTTGTTGAAAACAAAAGACATATACTTATAGGGGAGGGTGGGGAAAACTGGAACAATATCAGAACTTTGCAAAGTTGATATTGAGCTTTCCTTAACACGGTTAGCCAGCGATCCCCGTTTTGATGCGAATGATTTTTTTTTAATGTACATGTATAATTATTAAGTAAGCCTACTCTCTTCTCTACCTAGGAGATGTACATGAAGGAAAGTAATTCGGGCTACATGTACATTTGAACATATATAATAAGAGTCTTTTAAGCAAGCTTTTTTTTTCGGATTAGTCGGTACAGTTCAACCTGTGTCATTAGAGACCACCCTTTGCCACTGAAATGTGGTATCTCAAGACAGGTGGTATCTCAATGGAGGTTGGTATATAAAGGTTTATTTTACAAAATTCTGTTTTGATTAAGGTCCTGTAGGACATGTAGTTGCTGATAAGGGTGGTCTTACACAACAGGTTTTACTGTATATGATAATGAAAGAACAGTGTTTAATCCTTTAACCCCCAAATATTTAAATGGTATGCTCTTTTCTATTGTTTAGACCAATCTATTATGGTCTGTAGGGTTGAAAGGGTATAAAATATGGGTAAAATTTTGATTGTACTATTGCACAATATAAACATTTTGAAATACAAAAAAAAATTACTGGTCAACTGGACCAGTGAATAAAGAAATTTCACTGGTCAAAGAAATTATTTACTGGTCTGTATATATACACAATTAAAATGAAATGGAAAATTACTGGTCATTTGGACCAGTTATCAGATACATTTCACCAGACTTTTGTAAAATTTACTGGTTTTTCTGGTAAGACCGATGAATTTCAAAAAACTCTGACAATACAGAAGCAATTATTTGATCACCTTGATGAACACAGAAGTAATATTTCATACTGGTATATCTCTGAAAGCAGTACCAGAGTGACATATTGGAATTACATGTAGGCTATTATTTAGAAAGTATTTGGCAGAAATGGATTGGAACCTGTCTTGGGAGACCACCCCATCAGCCACTTAAAGTTCTTTGTGAACTTACAAATACTAGACAAGTGGCCTGTTAAAAGAGGGTTTATTTAGAGGATTATTTAACCAATTCAAAATCTAACTTTGGAGAGCAGGTGGCCACTTACAAGAGTGGTCTGGCAAGACAAGTTCCACTGTACAAAATTACAGGTAGCTGTATTGGATATTCTCATTTGCTTAGTTGGTCACCAACCAAATAATGAGATTTGTCCTCAAAATATGAGCCCATTGTCTGCCTTATTACATAAAAAGAGATCAAAGATGACAATGATCATGTCCCAATGAGCTACCTGTAAATAATTGATGATAATGTTATACAACAAGTGACTTCTGTATGGGGAATACAAAGATTTATCTCTTTGAAAAGGAAATTAGGATAATTTGCTTTTGAAGGTAGATGAATCATTTTATTAACACAGATGAAGCCAGTGTTTCCAACTGTCAGGTTTACCTAAACCTTGATGTGTACATGTATGTGTTGGTGTGACCAACTGTCAGGTTTACCTAAACCTTGATGTGTACATGTATGTGTTGGTGTAACCAACTGTCAGGTTTACCTAAACCTTGATGTGTACATATATGTGTTGGTGTGACCAACTGTCAGGTTTACCTAAACCTTGATGTGTACATGTATGTGTTGGTGTGACCAACTGTCAGGTTTACCTAAACCTTGATGTGTACATATATGTGTTGGTGTGACCAACTGTCGGATCTACAAAATGTACAAGTGTGTATGTGTGGGTGTTGGTGTGACCAACTGTTTGGTCTATCCAAATCATGATATGGATGTGTTGGTGTGACCAACTGCCAGGTGAGGTTTATCTAAACCTTGATGTGTACATATATGTGTTGGTGTGACCAACTATCAGGTCTACAAAATGTACAAGTGTGTATGTGTGGGTGTTGGTGTGACCAACTGTTTGGTCTATCCAAATCATGATATGGATGTGTTAGTTTGACCAACTGCCAGGTTTATCCAAATCTTGATGTGTATGTGTTGGTGTGATCAACTGCCAGGTCTATCCAAATCATGATGTGTTCATGGGTGTGACCAACTGCCAGGTTTATCCAAATGTGTTGGTGTGACCAACTGCCAGGTCTATCCAAATCATGATGTGTTTATTGGTGTGACCAACTGCCAGGTCTACCCAAACCCTGATCCGTGTGTGTTGGAGTGACCAACTGCCAGGCTTATCAAAACTGATCACCTTTGAGACTCTTTTCAATTGCATGATTGACTTTATACATAAAGTAATCCATTAGGGCAATTGATTTATAAGTGGTCTCTCTACATACTACATGTACATGTATATCAACCATAGAGACATAGATAAGCTTTCTAAATTACAAATAGGCTGACACTGAGTCTATGATTTATGTAAATGTACATTAGTACAGTACGGCTCACGTGTTTCGTAATTTTTCCACGGATCACAGTGGGAAGATGCCCCGTGTAAAATCTGAAAAAACACTGTGGTTTTTGTCCCATGGTTGTGTATAAGGGGTCATAAAATATTGTGAGCCAACACTTGTCGGCACCTCTCATCTCATCGGAAGAGAAGCAAAAATCACTGAGGCGTGAAGACTGACTTGTCTTATCGATAATCTACCTGTAAAACTGTTGTCCACTAGATTTATCAAAAAAATAAAAGGGTGTTAGTAACAGGCAAAGAAAAGTTTGAGGAATTGTGTTTTTATTTTTTAAGAAATTATTGATATTACGTGTATATATATTTTTTTACTTATTTACATGTCTGATTCTAGCACCCGTACTAGGCTAATTAACATCACGTGTATACTACTACTAGCATACATACGATTGTTAAAAGAAAACAGACTACTCTACATTTACTTTAAATGAATTAATCGGGGAAATTTTTATAACAATATATTATTTTCGTTTTATTATAAATAAATTACTCGGTAAATCAAAAAATCTAAATGTGACGACGTTGGACATTTCGGCCTACAGTCCGATGGTGAATAACATAGATCTATTTCAACTTTTGTCATGATTTGAGATTTCTGTCGTCGAGAGAAACCAAAAAATATATAAATAAAAATCATAACAATGTTTTCTCAGTTGAATATATTTATTGTGCATCTATAAGTTCGTATAAAGTAAAGGACTCGACTTTTCATGCGCCGAAATTGACAACCGTCATTCGAGCATTGACTGGGTAAAACGACCGCCGACATCTTCATTCCGAGAACCATTGTCGTCGAAAGAAACACAGAGTTAATAAATTAAATCATATCTTTGTTTTGCTCATTCGAATATCTGGTAATATAAAATACAAAACTCGATTTTCCACGCGCCGAAGTCGTTCTAAGTTACGAGTGATGTACCGCCATATTCTCCCTTCCGAGAATCACGTGATCTACCTGTACCATGTATGCTGTAGCCTACACGATTCATGACTCGGGTCGCCGGGGAAAATGATTTACGTTTACGGCTTATAATATCAGTTTCTTGTATTGAAATATCAAGATTCTCGACATTTTTTGAGATAGATAGTTTTCAAGAAGGAAGAATATAACCGACCCCGTAGCACGAGCAGGTTTTTTTTTTTTCAGGCGGATTTTTTTTCTGATTTAAAAACATTGAGTCCGAGAAAAATTAGGAAATATCGTCATTTTCTGATTAGTTTTTTAGCGACGTATCTGTATTTTTCCATCACCAAAATATCATGATGACTGATGTAACTGATTTTATTCATCATTAATACATTATAGAATCTAGATCGAAGTCAAGTTCGTACCGGTGCGCCCAAAACTGTTGGCTACATATCAGTAAAAAAAAAACTCGCATGGATCGTAATAAATTAATATATGTAGTTCACCCGGATTATCAATGTCCTTTGTCTTTAAAATGTTGTTTACATGTACTTCTTACTTGTCTTATTCAAAACAGAATGTCAGGAAGGGTCGCTTGGTTGAGATGGCCAGGTAGGTTTCACGCATGGATGATTTTTATTGTTTTGGGGGATGTCATTCAAATTGAAGATTAAAGTTAATACACTGTCTCTAATTCCCCAAGTCCAACCAGCTTGTTGATGCAACTTAGACATGTATGAGTTACATGCATTTCCAAATTAAATTATTATTAATCTATTGTTACAGTAATTAATTCCAAATTAAGTTTGCTTACTATACCCCTAAATAGATAAATAAAATAGGAAGTTAACAACAGATACATAAAACATGAAATCATTAATTAAGCAACAGAGACTGGCCATACAATGTAATTTAAAAAAAATAATATTTCTTAAATTTTTCCTTCCTACAACCTCCCTTACATTTTATGTATATTATTGTTGCTATTTTGCAACATGTACATGTATATTTAAAAATAAATTAGAGGATGTTTTAAGCAATATTTTGTTTTTCTATATATTTGTAACAATAGAGTTTTGGAAAACAAAATTCAAAAATAAAATAAAATAATAGAAATGAACAACAGCAACAAGTAAACAATAGCATAAATCAACTGTATTAAGACTGAAGTCTTTCTATTATGATATATCACTTTTTCAGATACTGTGTTTGTGTTAATTGTTCTTCAGTAGAACTGCACAGATCATTATTAATTTTATTTAAATTTGAGCTAGTGAATTATTAAGATTTAGGAGGTTAAAGTTCAGGATATGTACATGTAAATATAACTAAACTTTGTAAAGAATTTTGAATAAATTATAATTTATTTATTTAGATTTAATCAGACACAGATTACATGTCTGTGAATTTAATATAAATTTTAGATTACAAAATAAAATTTGTAAAATAAAACATCACCATCAAACATGTCAAACCCCTTTAATACATTTGAGAAAAATACTGATTTACATTGAAATAAAAGTGAAATAGTTACATGTAGCATCTCTGAGTGAGTAAGTGCTGTTCCTCAGGTAAATTACCTGTAGAGTGGGATGACATCAATAAACAATGAACCACACCAGGGGGTATACCTGTACCTTGAAGGTGTGAACATTTACACAGAAAACCACTTGGATTCCCACAGTGTTTTCAGGTGATATGCCCACTGTGTTTTGTGTAAAATCTACAAAACACCTGAGCTGTACTGTATTATATGCATGTACATGTCATGAATACTTAATTAATTCAGGGGTGGATCCAGAGAGTGTCACGATGGTCAGCTTTCTGGTAGTTTGTTTTATATTTTTAATGAGTAATTATTGGGAGAACATGGTCAAACATAGGTCGAACTTTCTGCCCCAATTTTAAGGGATTTTACAACAACAACAAAAAATCGCTTAAAATCAGGGCAGAAAATTTGGCCTTAGTCAAACATGACCAACAAAGAAATACAAAAAAAAAAAATCAAGATAAATTAGTCATTGGGTGGTTACGTACAGACAGTGACCACCGCGTGGATCTACAGCTGATAAATATCATAATTGTATATTTTCATGTAAAAAGAGTTTGGGGGAATCACTCTTATCATACATGCATATATTGAATGTGTCTATAGACAGATACAATGTATGTAGTCTCTCTCTGTCTCCTTTTTATCTGAACATAACATGAAACGGGGTAATATTGATAGCATCACAAATTTCCCATGAGCATGTCCAGCTCCTACGATTTCCATGGCATTCAGGAATGAACTCATTGAACCCTAAAGACACATCATGTGGTGGAGTCCATTTGTTCGTAGGAGCTATTTGTTGGGAGATGAATCATGGAGATATGTAAACATTTATAATTCTATTTCATTTATCCAGAGATATATAAAGCTAACATATCACTGATTTAACATGTAATATTTCTCAGTTGTTTCTTTCATTATTTTTTTAACTGAATTCTAAAAAAAAAAGAAAAAAAAAAGAGATGCACAACCTCTTTGTAACAAGAGCATATTAAATATTTATGTACAGTTTTTAAAACAAAAAAAATCTGATGAACTGTTTAAACTGATACATGTATCAGCAATATGGATAGCCTACATTGTAGATTAATTTATACTTTATATATATAAAAATGGGCTAGTTATCTTATACCCCATACTGATGACACTCTACATTATGTTTATTGCGGTATATTGGCACATGTATCTATATCTATATACTTGTATATTTGCTGAATTATACTGTCCCACACAGCTCTCCCTAATCAAGTACATTATTCATAAGAAGTGTCCATTGAAACCTACCTTTTTTCTTTCATCACCCTAAGTCACTATAGATTTCCATTATCCTCCTATTTTTTTTGGTCACTCTTATTAAATTGTTCCTTTAAGTACATGTAACTTGTAAGCACATACAAAATCCAAGATTTGCATCTCTGGTATAAATATAACACTGCTGTCCTATACCCTCCATGTTATAAATCATGATCTTAAGTGTCCCTACTTGAGCAGGAATTCTACACTAGTGACTGACCACCTACTGTTTCTTTGTCCAGTCTCTATCTTAGATAAAACTGACCACTTGTTTCAACAGACTATTAAAGCTATAAAATCAATATTTGCTCAAGTGTTTCTGTTTGGTGTGACTCTGATGCCATCAAGGTGTTTAGATGTACAGGTGTAGTGACATTGGGATTTTTTGTTTATGGACAAAGACCTCTATTTCCCCACAATTTGTAAAGCATCATTTAATATAACAATGTAAATAATGGAAACTGGGAATTAAATTATATTTTTGATATTTGCATGATTGTAAAAATAAAAATCGAGAATGCCAAAGAATAATTGAATGGAGGAAATAAATTAATTCTTGGTGTTATAGAATAATTGAATAGATAAAAACTTTAGTGCTGTATTATATATATTATTGATGAATATTGGATGGAATTTACATCTGCCTTTTTTTTTTCACAAAAATTCACTGTGTTACAAAATTTGCAGAAAACCATCATCATCAATTTTGCTGAAAATTATTATCCCGTAAATATAGTCAGAATATACTGTCTTGTCCGTGGGAAGTTAGAATTTGGGGTCACATATATTATTACGAGTCTACATATCTGAGATATTGATGGATTTTACAACTGAGATTTTACAATCTGTTTCCACTGCAAAATCAGTCCTGTTCTTCCCCCCAAAAGTTAAGTCAATCCATTCTAGAGAGGGACCTTTTTTTGAGAGACCACTCAGTCTGCCACTGAGTGGTGGTATCTCAAAAGTTGTTTTATTGATAGGAATATTTTATTTGACTTAATGCAAATAATGGTTTTAAAATGTTTTCACAAAGACAGGTGGTCTTTTATGACAGTGGTCTCTCACGACAGGTTCCATTGCATTACCAGTTTATTATTTAAATGTGTTGAAATATAGAATGCAGGGGCACTTCTTATTATGCAGCCATTGCAGGGGCAGTTCTTGACATGCAGGGGCAGTTCTTAATATGCAGGGGCAGTTCTTAATATGCAGGTCTTAATATGTAGGGGCAGTTCTTAATATGCAGGGGCAGTTCTTAATATGCAGGGGCAGTTCTTGATATGCAGGGGCAGTTCTTAATATGCAGGGGCAGTTCTTAATATGCAGGGGCAGTTCTTAATATGCAGGGGCAGTTCTTAATATGCAGGGGCAGTTCTTGATATGCAGGGGCAAATTTTAATATGCAGGGGCAGTTCTTGATATGCAGGGACAGTTCTTGATATGCAGGGGCAGTTCTTGATATGCAGGGGCAAATTTTAATATGCAGGGACAGTTCTTGATATGCTGGTCTTAATATGCAGGGACAGTTCTTGATATGCTGGTCTTAATATGCAGGGACAGTTCTTGATATGCTGGTCTTAATATGCAGGGACAGTTCTTGATATGCTGGTCTTAATATGCAGGGACAGTTCTTGATATGCAGGGGCAAATTGTAATATACAAGGGCACCTATTCATGTGCAGGGGCATTTCATAATATGCAGGAGCACTTCTTAATATGCAAGGGCACATTTTGATATGGGCATGACAAATCACTGCATGTGACCATACTTTTTTTCTATGTGAGTTCTACAATAAATAGCTGAAGTTAGGTGATATAATTAAGTCAACACCATTGACTGGATCAAAACGGCTTTACAGATTTGTCCTAGATTAAATAGAGAGGGAAATAATTAGATTAGTCATTTGTTTGTATAAAAACATTTACATATAAGTACAAATGTAATCATGTATATGTAATATAATCTTGTCTGATATAAGACCATCCTTACAAAATTGTTGGTTTGCAGTAACAAATTTTTTACTGTGAGTAGGTAGGTAGGATTTTTTTTTTTGGAAAATGTAAACCATATATGGAAGTACAATATAAGAATGGGAAATATTGGAAGACTAATGAATAAAAAAGAACTGCAATAAAAAAAATTTGAGTCTTGGGGTTTTGAGTGAGAAGGTTGCGTTACAGCAAACCAACATTTCTTTATGGATGGCCTAAATGAGATATATTTACTTCATCCCTGTGGGAAGATAGCTCATGGCAATGTAATTAGGAATATATTTTATCAACATTGTCTTGCTAGGAATTTTTGTTGGATTTTCTTTTACCTAATTCAATGTTGATATCTGAAAACAAGAAACCGCTAAAGGCAATACGGCCGGATTGCGGGGCCTTGACAGAAATTGAAAACAAGTATCAAGTGTGTACCTCCTTCCACTCTCAAGAATTTACCTCAACCTGAAACTTTAACCAAAATGTTGATCGCCACCCACATTACTACTTTGATCCACCCCTAAAATTCAAACCCATATAATTCAGTTGTACTTGTCACAGGTAATCTACAGACCAAGTATGAGTCTCTACCTCTATCCATTGCCGAGAATTTGCCTCAGCTGAAATGTTGATCCCCGACCCCTTTACTTACCTATTTTTATCCACCCACCAAAATTAAAAAACAAAGGCTGTGATGGATATTTCTCATCAGGTCAATCTACATGTGAAGTTTCAAAGAGATATCATCTATAGTCTTCCCACAATGTACCTAACTGCAAGAGCTAAACCAAATTGCTGACACTGAGAGTCCACCCCCATTATTACTTTCATCCCCCTCCAAAATTCAACAAGTAAATACACAATTATGTATTTAACTTGTTTTAAACTATATTAATTTCAAGTTATAATGAAATATTAAAAATTCCCCATATGTTCCTATAGTACATATGTAAACCAAATCTCCACCCCTCATTACTTCTTTGATCCACCCAACAAAATTCAAAAACAAAGGCTGTGATGGATATTTCTCATCAAGGTCTATCTATATGTGAAGTTTCAAAGAGATATCATATATGGTCTTCTCACAATGGACCTAAACGCAAGAGCTAAACCAAATTGTTGATGCATACGGACAGACAGACTTCGCCATTTCATAAGCCGGATTTTGTTTCACAATCTTTCCAAAAAGCAGTTAAACAGTACTTATTGTTTCAGTCGTATTTTACTGAATTTACCGGAACACAACAACAAAAGGCCCAAGTGGACTTTATAGCTCTCACATGAGCGCGGTCAGTACATGTATGTGATGTGCATATGAGAACCTCATTTCTGATAAGTTTCATAAGATTTCATGTAGTGGTTCGTCAGGAAAAGTTGAAAATGCATTCCAATAAATGAATTAGTGCAACCCCACCCACCCTACCATTTTTCGGTGAAAATCTCACAAAATCAATACACACTCGGAACCATCATGTAAAATCAATTATTAAGATACATGTGCAGTTTGTTTTAAAAAGTGCATTTCAATCAATTTACCATGAGCAAGTCCAAAAAAAATCCATAAAAAATGAAAAAGTCCAAAAAAACATTAAAAAAGCATCAGGTTTGACTTCAGAATTGAACCAAAATCCACAATACTTCTCTCCACATCCTTTTAGACCACTCTGATGCACTCAAATGTCACTTTATACAGCTGGTCTGAAGAAGATGCTTGTCAGAGAATGGAACCTCCCAGGTCTGTTTTACCCCACTCTGAATTCACCCTTGGGTGGATCTGGCTGATAAACAGCAACTTGCGTAGGGAACTAAGAGTAATTTAATCTCTATCAAGTTTTATCAAAATCCATCAAGCAGATTCTGGAGTTGTACATGAGAAGATGTTGAAAATGCATTTCAATATATGCATTAGTGCACCCCTTCCCCTTTTTTACTATAAAATTGTAAGATGATAAAGTTAACATCAATATGCATTTGAAGCCCTCATAAAACATGTTGTTTACAGATATAAATGTAATACATTGTACCGGTAATCTACTTACAATGGAAGTTCCCATAAAATTGTAAGAAAATATGCTAAAGTGGCAAAGTCCAAAAAAATAAAAAGTGAAAAAAACGGTTAACCAATTAGACATTGGAATAGAAAGAAAATCAACAACACTTCTCTCCACATCCTTTTAAGTCACTCTGATGTATGCAACTTGTTGTTCTATGAAGCCAGTCTGAAGAAGACATTTGTCAAAGGACTGGCCCCTCCTATACATATTTCGTCCAACCTTGAATCCACCCCTGGGTGGATCTGCCCAAAAAACAACAACTCCTGTTGGGGACCATAACTCCTTTATCCCTATCAAATTTCATCAAAATCCATCAAGCTTTTTTTTAAAGAAGAAGTAGAAAATGTGGAATTTTTATGCTGACGGACAGATGAACGTTCTGTATGACAGTAGCTCACCTTTGGCTCAGGTAAGCTAACAATTTATTTAGAGTTATTGATGGTTTCTGTATCAAGTTCAGAATGAGAGAAAATCACATGTGTTTTAGATTAGTATTACAACAAAGATGTAAGAGTAGATACATGTATGCAGGTAAAAAGAAAAAGCATAAGTCCAAATTACAGGTCAAAATTTTGTGGCATTTGACCTATAGCCAGTGACATCTCTGTATAAGTTAAAAATTCAGGCCAGAACATAAAACTATAAATAGTAAAATAGAGGTATCGACTTTCTTTTAATCTTTTCCCCTTTTTTCATCACTGGAATGTAGTTTTTTATGTAGTAGATACTGAAATCTACACCTGCCATGGCCCTGTTATCTGCCGACTTGATTATAAAGGTTAATCTTTATAATTACATGCCTAGAATCTGATCCACTTTATCAATATACAGCCAGTGAACTGTGTGTTGTACCAACATTATCCAGTTCTGATTGATATACCTGTATGTAAGTATGGGAGATATTTATTGACTTCTAGTACTATATATACTTGCACTGAGTAATCTAAAAAAATAAGTACAGTATTCCCCCAAAATGTTGTTTACATTGAAAGACAGAAATAAAAGAAATACAGTAGTTACAGTACAGAAATAGGTTATACATGTATATGCAACAATCGGAGAGTACAGTAAAACCTTTTTTCACTTGTATACAAGTTTTATCTACATTGTACATTATTGTATCAAATTACCATCACTTCAGGGATTTTCCACACTTTTGCATTGGGTTGGGGGGGGGGCGAAGTAAGGCCCATTCCCGATGCAATATTTTCCAAGTTTGAGTCAAGCGACAATGAATTTGAAGAGAATCTTGTATTTTCAAACAGTTTTGTGTATTTTTTTTAGTTTTCCCAATTTCAGTAAAATGTTGCTTAAGTTTCCAATTCAAAAGGCCCTAAGCCCTCATTCCTGAAATAGTGTGGAATTCATTCCATTTTCATTTTCAAGAACAAATCAATAATCATGAACTTCAGGAATTTACAGCTGTTTCCTCCAGGAAAGTCTACATGTATGTTCCAATTTTTTCTTTAAATGCATAATATAATTTTAAGATACTCTAAAATCATTTATTTTCATGAGTTTTAATTTCCTTAGTTTTTCCTTCAAAAACAAATTTATTAACATTACGTTGTAATTTTTTTCTTGATTTTTAATCATTCTTTTGCTCACCATTCAGTAAAAAGTTTTAGTCATAGATTTATTTTTGTTGCTTTTGGTTATCCATAGAATAACGAAATTAATTCCTCAAGGAAAATTAATGATTTTACAGTACAATGTGCATGTATATGCATTTTAAGAGAAGTTTGGAAAATCGACTCCAACAGTACCGGAATTTTCCCAATTCAAAAAGACAGGGGCGCCATAGATAACAGAGATGTATTCGGTCACTATAAGTTTTTAGTACATGTACATATTTCATAAAACCACTAAAAAAAAATTATTGTAAAGTCATTTCTTATGACATTTCAATAAAATTTTCACTGCTGAATGAAGTAAAAACAGTTTTAATATATATTTGGATATTTCATTTTTTGAATTAAAAATGAAAAGTTATATTTTTATAGAGAGAGTCTCATTTTTGTGATGAAAGCTCGTCCCTATATAGATTTATATGTAAGTAAAATTGTGATGTCTAATTTTGACTTTCCGTTTAAATTGTCAAATTTTGGAAATACCAAATTAGAAAATTACATACAAATAACAAATGAAACTTAGAAACATTTTCTGTTTTATAGTGAAAATTTAATTGTAATCAGATCAGAAATAACTTCACAATAATTTTTTGAAAAAATGTGATTTTATATGAAATAGAAAGTAAAAAACGACAGTGACCAAATACTTTTGGCACATCTCTGTACTTGTGGATGTTATTGACAAATGTCGTATTGTCAAAGTTATTTAAATTTGACACCCTCCATCATTGACCTTAGTTTTAAATTGTAAATCAAATTTATGGTCAAATTATGTCAAATTAAATTTCTTTGGTATTACAGAATTTGCTTGTAATGTGATAAACAAAATATATACTGTAAATATATAGAACGGTTGAAATGTATATCTAGTTACACATGTTGAATCGAACAATGTAGTAGTAATTTTGTCTGAATTATAAGGATTCTCTGACAAAGTTCAGGTGTTAATTATATACATTACACCAGCAATATATAAAGCTAATAAAATATTAGCTTTATATATCGCTGATTACACATATAAACACAAGCCCCAAAAATATGAATAAAATCTGAAAAATTCTTTTTAAAAATCACCATCATAAGATAAGATTTGATTTCATTAAATTATAGGGAATTATATATTATTTTTTTTAGAGTTTTTGAAATATATATGTTCCATTGCCAAGTAGTCGTCACATGATGTGAAAGTCACAAGTCTAATTCAGGCCTTAAAAGTCACCAAATTTACCCAGTTTTGTGAAACTTGTCTTGTAAGACCACTGTCATTAAAGACCACCTGTCTTTTAGGGCCACATTCTGAAAACCAATCAGTTAAATGATCCTTTGAATTTGAATTTGAATTTTGAATAGTATTTCACGTCACACTCAACAATTCAGTTACATGGTGACAGCCCGTTTTTAATGTTGGAGGAGAGAACCTGATTACCTGGGGAGAGACCACCGACCTTCCCCAAGTAAACTGGCAAACTTTCTCACAAAAATCATCTTAGGTTCAAGCGGGACTCAAACCGGTGCTGACAGGAATTGAGAGACTTCATGGTTTAAAGTGCTGTGCTCTAGCCACTCTGCCACAGAGGACCCCATCCTTTGAAAAAAAAACCCTCTTTTTTAGAGACCACGTGCCCTCAGAGAAATCACATTTCATTGGCAGATTAGAAGAAAGTTCCAATGTGTTCAAACACTTGCTAACTAAAGGTGAGAGACTTCATGGTTTAAAGTGCAATACTCTAATTACTCGGTGATGGAGGCCACACGTGTCATGTTAACCCATTCACCCCTAAAGACACATTTAAGCTGACCTAAGTCATTGATTTATAGAAGAGTCCATTGTTTTCAGGGGTTGATGAGTTAACCCATTTACCCTAGAAGACATATTTGGACTGGTCTAAGTCATTGATTTATAGAAGAGTCCATTGTTTTTCAGGGGTTGATGAGTTAACCCATTTACCCTAGAAGACATATTTGGACTCGTCTAAGTCATTGATTTATAGAAGAGTCCATTGTTTTTCAGGGGTTGATGAGTTAACCCATTTACCCTAGAAGACATATTTGGACTGGTCTAAGTCGTTGATTTATAGAAGAGTCCATTGTTTTTCAGGGGTTGATGAGTTAACCCATTTACCCTAGAAGACATATTTGGACTGGTCTAAGTCATTGATTTATAGAAGAGTCCATTGTTTTTCAGGGGTTGATGAGTTAACCCATTTAACCTAGAAGACATATTTGGACTGGTCTAAGTCATTGATTTATAGAAGAGTCCACTGTTTTTCAGGGGGCTGAAGAGTTAAAGTCTTGGAGAGTGCTAGAGCTTATCATAATATCAATCTTCAATGACAGTCTCAATTCCATTTGCACTTTCTTCTAAATCAGAGTCTTACATCACAAACACCTGTAGAGCGTCAGGGTCATGTACAGTAATCCTAAACATATTAACATTTATTAAGTTAGCACCCGAATCATGCTAGCTATGCAAGCTATGATAATTACCCAGAAGTATCAGTAAGCAAATTAACTACATACACATAGATTTTCTATTTTTGATGGACAGCTTACGATTCTCTTGGAAGAATGAAATGAAAAAAAATATGTGAATTCAAAAAATGGTCAGCTATCACAAAAATTGATTTTACATATGCAAACCTATGATGCATATTTTGATGAATTTTTTTTTTTTGAACATAATTTTGCAGATTGAATTTATCAGGCACTAAAATAACAACAAAAGAAATTCTTGACTATTTTTAGATTATAGATCTGCTGTGATGTCTGTCCAACAACTTAATTAAGTAAGCATCATTCTGTTTTTGTAACTAGACTATAAACTTAGAAATATATCTATTGACTTAAATAATGCAAAAAGATGAACTTGTAATGACAATCTTGCATGTAGGCCTAGAAAAAAATCTAGGGATAGAAATTATTGAGCACCAAAACCTCGCTATATGTACTTTATACGGTACAACTAACGTGCCTTGAGTTGACCTCTATACACTCTGAAATCATGTCGGTAAAATGATTTCTTTCATCCACATCTGAGAAAAAGACTTTGTTTGCTTATAAAGAGTTACCGTAGTATACAGCATATGGGGTTTATTTCCGTTCAATGTCCTGAAATAGAAATAGGTGAAGAAATGTGTTTTTGTTGACAGTATGGTGATGGACAGATCTGTATCAGGAAGACAAATGACAGCATCTGGACTTTTCTTAACATTTTTTACGAGGTCAACAAATGAAGTGTTAAAGATTGGTTCCTTCTGATAAATATGAAGAATTAGATATTTTTTTTGTTTGCGGTTTAGAAGCCATGTTTCTCTTGTGTGGTCATGGAAACATATCCAATCATCCTGCTAAGTCATCATACCATAGATTCTTTTTGAAGCTACGTTGTACGAACAAATGGCGATCTGATGGAAGATTTTGGTCCTTAGATACAGAACACCTGGTTTTTTACCCTTTTATGTCAGAAAATATTTTCACCTCGCCTTAAATTCGCCCTAGATCACCATAGTTTCATGAATGACATGTATTGCCATGCTTCAGTTATTTGGCTTGAAAATTTTGCTTTCATTTTAAATTTGCCCTCTCATCTAAGGGCGAAAAATTAAACAGGAGCAAAAATTTCAAAATATACACTAATCTTAAATGTGCCAATCACATTATGTAATGGAACAAACTGTTCTATTAGCTTGCCTGGAAAAATAACCTGAGATCTAATGTAATACCTGGGGGGAGGGGTTGTCGTCTGCATCTATGGACATAAAATTGTTGGAGCATATATCTATATATGAATACATAAGCGTCGGAACCGGGGGGGGGGCTTGGGGGGGCCCCCCCACTTTTTTGCAAATATAGACATAAGACATAGACGTTTCTGGCGTGTGTATGTGTTTTAAGTTGGTTTAGCCCCCCCACTTTCAATTTGCTTCCGACGCTGATGAAATATATATATATATATATATATATATATATATATATATATATATATGTATGTATGAGTAGTGCTCTAATTTTTCACATGTACAATTCATATGATCAGCCCTTTCAGAGAGTACTTTGACCTCATGACCTAGACAATGCCATTTAACCTAAATCCTAAAATCAGTCATTTTTTCAGTATCTGAGATACAATGCTGTCGAGGGCAACATGTATGTTGTCATCTGAAAATTCTTGTTTTGTAGTGTGTAAAAAAAAAAAAAAATTTAAGATAAAAAATCTTGATCCCTGTTAATGTTATACTGGTATAAAAACATACACGCATTTCATGTCAGCAAACAGTACTTTCTATATACATGTATCTAGTCTTGTCTGAAAATTATCATGATTATATGATTCCAAACTAAGGGAATGTCTGTATTATTTAAGAGATTATGAGATGACCCCCCCCCCACCCCCTCAGACATTCAGGTAGACAACAATTCATCTTGTGAGCAAAATCACCAACAAGATAATTCTGATGATAAAGAAATAATTCTGATACAGAACAGGTATTCTAATCAAATGTAGGCAAAACTGTAATTAATATTTTATTTGATGTATATGTACATGTATACACTATATACATGCAATGGGTATTTTTTTTTTCTTTTTTTTTTTTTTAGTATCTAGAGTTGGACCCGACATCAATATCAGGACCCAAAGTCACCATATTTTCTCAGTACTTAAGCTCAACTAACTTTTTGTGATTTTAAGGTAAAAATTAACATGCAAGATCTATTCTGTAACTTGACATGTTTGTATATTGACGGCATATAATTGTAAATAATGATAAAAATTTGAAGAAAACTTCAGAAATATTAAAAAATTGTTTGAGTACCATACTCAACGTATAAATACATTTTTTACTGGAAAATCTTCATTGTGATGCAAAAATTTATATGAGAATGACGAAAAATAATAATATGTTTCCTAATTACTCAAAACTAAAAGTTTAACAAATGATTATAAAAGTCAAAATAATGAAATAAAAATTGAGCTTGAGTATTGAGTAAATTTGGTGACTTTGAGTCCAGGTCGAGTTGAGTTGAGTATTTATCTTATGTGACCAAAATTTGCAAATACCTAAAAAAAAAAAAAACTGAGCGCCACCATATGACTGAAAAATTGTTGAGTTTGGTGTAAAACACCAAACAAACAAAATGAAAAACAAATCCGTATAAAAGTAATCAAAATCAGTCTTGACGATACAGTAAAACCTGCATTAGTGACCACCTGTATATAAAGACCACCTGGTCACAAAGACCATTTTTGCTGTCCATTATACCATTATTTATGTACAAATCAACCTCTATAACCTCAGGCCACCTCCCTGTAAAGACCGGTTTTGTTTGTGTTCCTAAGAGGTCATTTTATACAAGTTTCATTGTACTTTAGAATATATACATTGTAGGTATGTAGGTATATCAAGATAAAATGACCTAGGCAATTCTGTCACCAAAGCAAAACGGTCCATTTTCCAAAACAGGGTTGTATAGGCTAGGTAAACCTGTCTTCATCTGTTACTGTAGCTCTAAAAACTTTGTGCCTGAGACTAAGCTGGCATCCGTGTTATGATTTAATTACATGGACCATTTATTTACCTGGGTAAAACTATACATCTGTACATAGGTCATAGTTCATACACTGCCAATATGAAAACCATAAAATTTTAAAATAATCAAAAACTCAGAAATGTAATATAAAAGTTTTTTAAATTTTGTATATATTTTGCAAACAGTTACAATATAAATGATTTATAGCGGGATTTTTTTCTACAGGCATTTTAATAGTATCATTTCTGTGCAAATCAACCTCTATATAAAGACCACCTCCCTATAAAGACCATTTTTTTTTTTTTTGTGTCCCTAAGGCAGTCGTTATATACAGATTTCACTGAACTTACAGGGTAAAGCATGAAAAATAAAAACAGAATTAATCATTTTCTCCAAATATTTGGAATCTTTTTTGAAATAATTTTGTCAAAATTTTCCATAATATGAACAAAAAGCAAAACATTCTTAATTGATTTTAATTGGAGGAGGCAGTGCATGGTGATCAAACCATCAGTATAAAAATTCTGATAATTAATACGAGTTTATATTTGTAAAATTGACTTACCTTATATAGGAATATCTCGTAACATGTAGAGGATATCATGTGCTGTGTAATTAAGAACTCTAGTTTATACACCGAGAATACCTTTGTTTTGTTTGTTACATAAAAATGAAAAGAAAAGGTTTGCAGGAAGTGCGTAAGCATGTTATCCCCAGCATCATTTTACTCTTGTGTTTTATTTTACATGTGCATGAATATATATCATCCTTTGATCTTTTATGTAAGAATGGGTGGTAATTGATTAGATTTTAAATCAGCTACTAAACTTCCTGAGGAAGAACGAAAATATTTGTTATTGATTTTGCATATCCGGTGATGAGAGTCAAACATTGTACTGTTGTCTAATGATACCTGTAAAATCACGGATGAATGACAACAGAAGAGATAATGTCATATGATATATATGTTATTTATTTACAGTAAAATCTCTTGATAATGCCCCTGGTTTCATTTGCCATCTTGCTTAACACCACAAAATTTGAAAGTCCACTTTCCCCTATAATTCCAGTTTAGGTTACCCTCAACCTTTTCCCAAACCCCTTTATAATGCCAAATGTGGGTTGAACAAATGTTGGCAGTATAACAAGGTTTTACTTTACTTCCAAACTGAGATACTGGACTTGATTTATTGTAATGTCATTTGATAACTAATTCCCTACCCCCCTACCCCTTTATAATACCAAATGTGGGTTGAACAAATGTTGGCAGTATAACAAGGTTTTACTTTACTTCCAAACTGAGATACTGGACTTGATTTATTGTAATGTCATTTGATAACTAATTCCCTACCCCCCTACCCCTGGGGGTAGGGATGGAGCTACTGTTTTCTTTTGTGTCTGTTAATCCATCTGCCTGTCTGATTAAGGCTATGGTTAAAGTTTTGTAATTTCTTACCCTTCACTTAATTTTGGTTTTGACAGGTAGGGGATGTGTATTGATTCATTATTGTCCATTTCACGTAAGATGACGGGGCGGAGTAACATTTTGATTATAATATGGATGAATCTACTGACTTTTCGATTATGACAAGTTCCACGGGAAACACCTTTTGTTCTTCACTGGATACTCTCTTATATATGGTGACATTTTAGTAGGAACGATTACTCTAGTCAGTGTAATTTCAATGTTATTACGGGTACCTAAAATTTAAACTCGTCCAGGTCAAGAAAGGGTTCACAAGACCCCACCCTGCCAGGTTATTTGGATTTTACTATAGTACTCTCACAAGTGGTTTTAATAACATTTCCTCATTGCAATAAATGACAAACTGAAATTGGAATGTGATGTAGCAGTCTGTTAGTGTAATAAGTTAGGCTTCATTTTGAGATGTGGACACTAATGTGAAGAGGATGAGTGTCAAAGATGATACACTTATATAACAAAAAGGCTATAACTTACTTGGTGTCTTGATTTTACCAAGTAAGGGAGCTCCATTGCTGAGTGGTTAGAACATCGTGCTTTAAACCATGAAGTTTCTCACTTCCTGTCAGTGCAAGTTTGAGTCCCGCCGGAACCTAAGCTGATTTTTTGTGGGATAGTTTGCCAGTTTACTTGCGGAAGGCCAGTGGTCTCTTCCACAGTACATTGTAATTGGGTAATCTCTCCTCCACCATTAAAAACTTGCCGCAACCATATAACTGACAAATTGTTGAGTGTGGTGTAAAAACGGTCCATTCAAAATTCAAAACAATTACCAAGTAGCACAAAGGCAAATGATGAAATGATCAATCGTGGGCACATTTTTGGAACTGATCAATTAATGGCCTCTTATCTATCAACAGTCATCATCACTAGCTTACATGTAGGGTTACTGTTCAACCGAAAATTACATAGAAAAATACTTAGGTCAGGAAGTGTCTGTCCTGTTTTTTATTCTGTCCTTTGCCAAGAGTTAATCTATTGATTTCATGTCATAAAGGTATGTTTCTGTGAATCAAAATTAAACATCTCATAGGCGTCGGAACCGGGGGGCTAGGGGGGGCTTAGCCCCCCCACTTTTTTTGCAAAGATAGACATAGGTGTTAAAAATTGGGGCTTAGCCCCCAGACGTTTCTGGCGTGTGTATGTGTTTTAAGTTGGTTTAGCCCCCCCACTTTCAATTTGCTTCCGACGCTGATGCATCTGTTTGTAGTTAAATATAAATGCAAAAATGTCTTTTAAAGTATTGTACTTTTTTTCAGTATTCAAGAAGATTTTATATGAAAAATGATAAAGGCTTTCCGATTTCCAAAATGAGCTGCACAAACAGTAAATACATAAATCTACATTTCCATGTAGCTTAACTTTGTGAATGAAAACTTAACTCATAGCCCTAAAAGCTTAGACAACTAAAACCTCTGTAAATTAAACCCAAGAAAAAATAACAACTTTTTATTCTGAGTTAAAAACAGCCTAAGAAATGATAACAATTTTTTTCTGAGTTAGAACCTGCCTTTCTTTTTTTTCTCTGTAAAATATTGTATTTAAACACCAGTAATGTGGATAGTTGTGATCTGTAAAAAAAATGTCAAAAAGAAAAGGAAAAAAAAGTTATCTCTGTACAAAGTTGGTCTAAAGACTACCTCTTGAAATAAACACATGTATGTCACAGATACATGTACACTCACATATATACCACATGTACAGCCACACATCCTTATGAACAAACCCAATTATTACAGAGATAGTGAACTCAGTGCCCTCTTATTACACTGTGGTGTCCATTACAGACAATTTTGATAACAGTGTTCAAGAGCATAGATAAATCTGATATGTACAATGTACACCAAAATCACATTAACTAAAGCCCTGATAAGACAGTACAACAAAATGATTAATTACTTCCAAAGATTGAATGTACAACAATACTGTGTGTTATATACAAGATGATCTACTGGTTGTGTCCTCACTGGACAGTTTGTGTGTGTGTGTATGTATGTATATATATATATATATATATATATATATATATATATATATATATATATATATATCTATATATCATTATTTTCATTTCTGAACCAAATTTAAACCATGACAAAAATTTTACATCAATGATACCTACATGCACAGTGAAACTTGTATATAATGACCTCCTTAGGGACACAAGAAAACCGGTCTTTATGGGGAGGTGGTCTTTATATAGAGGTTGATTTGTACACAAAAGATACTATTGGAGACAGCAAAAAACAGTCTTTGGGTCCAGGTGGTCTTTATACACAATATGCAGGTGACCCTTATACACAGGTTCAATTTAGTTGAAGTATGCAGTCAAGGGTCTTGGAAAAACTGGCCTTTATAGACAGGTAATCCTTATATAGAGGTGGCCACTGTAGCAGGTTTTACTGTATATATATATATATATATATATATATATATATATATATATATATATAAGCAGTGGTAAAAGTGGCCTTCATGACATTTTGACATTGAGAGCTAGAAAATAGTTGATAAAGTTACATCATACTAAAAACAATTGTACAATTAAAGAGCACCTACGAACTTAAGCTTGTATGGTGTTTCAATGCTTTATTTACTGTGGGTTATACCACAAATTGAAAACATGACACTGTGGGTTTTTACCACAAAGTGAAGACATGATACTGTGGGTTTATACCACAAAGTGAAACATGATACTGTGGGTTTATACCACAAAGTGAAACATGGCACTGTGGGTTTATACCACAAAGTGAAACATTATACTGTGGGTTTATACCACAAAGTGAAGACATGATACTGTGGGTTTATACCACAAAGTGAAGACATGATACTGTGGGTTTATACTACAAAGTGAAAACATGATACTGTGGGTTTATACCACAAAGTGAAACATGATACTGTGGGTTTATACCACAAAGTGAAAACATGATACTGTGGGTTTATACCACAAAGTGAAGCCATGATACTGTGGGTTTATACCACAAAGTGAAGACATGATACTGTGGGTTTATACCACAAAGTGAAACATGATACTGTGGGTTTATATCACAAAGTGAAACATGATACTGTGGGTTTATACCACAAAGTGAAACATGATACTGTGGGTTTATACCACAAAGTGAAACATGATACTGTGGGTTTATACCACAAAGTGAAGACATGATACTGTGGGTTTATACCACAAAGTGAAACATGATACTTAACCACCAGCTATCTGTTAGTTGTAAATGTATGTGTACTTTTGATTCCTTTGAAGATAGAAACTTACAAAAACCAGAATTGAATCGAATTATAAATACCAATATATCTGACAGCTGATGATGAGCAATCTATAAACCTGGAAATTTTTGCCTCTGTTTATTTTTTTCGCCCTTTTTTGGGGGGGAAAAAATATTGACCACATCTTAGATTTGCCCTAAATAAAGAAAGTGTCATGGATGGCATTCATGCTTCAATTTTTAGCTTGAAAATTTCACTTCCATTTAAATTCACCCTCACAAATATGGGCAAAAATTAAACAGGAGTGAAAATTTCCAGGTACTGTATTTTTAAAGAGGGATACCTTATGGAGCCTATTTTGTCCCACCCCCACCCCGGATCCACCCTTGGACCAATCTGAAAACTATAATCTTTGTAGAGGACTTTCAGTACTTGCTTCCTGTAAGGTTTTGTCAGTGGTTTTGAAACAAAAGATGATAGTGTGAAAAATGTACTCCCCTTGTTTTCTGCAGTCTTAAAAATTCATAAAAGATTCTAGAAATTGAATTTTGGCAAAATTCTTGCACAAAAACATTTCTTCACCTAATTACAGGTAAAACACATTAAATGGATGCATCAAATTTAATGCTAGGGGAGATAATTGAGGAAATCAGGCAAAAATGAATGAAAATGACAGTCTGAAAAGACCTAAAAAAACACGCCAAGAATTAACATTCCGATTTCTATGAAAAATACAAACTAGAATTATACATCCATGTCTATCACTCAGAAACAATCCTTTTTTTCAATTCATGCAGTCAGTGGTTCTGGAGAAGAAGATTTTTAAAGAGGGGTACCTTTTGGGACCTATTCTGACCCGCCCTGGATCTATCCCTGGACCAATATGGCTGAAAACTATAAACTTCATAGAGGACCTTGAGTTCTTGCTTTCTGTAAAGTTTCATCAAAATCTCTTCAGTGGTTCTGAAACAAAAGCTGATAGTGTAAAAAATGAAAACTACAAACTTGATAAAGGACCTTTGAGCACTTGCTTCCTGTCAAGTTTCGTTAAAATCCCTTCAGTGGTTTCAGAGAAGTCGGAAATATGAAAAGTTTACAGATGGACAGGGAGTGATCACAATAGCTCACTTGAGCCTTTGGCTCAGGTGAGCTAAAAACACCAATGAAACAAAACAAATAATATACATATATATGGTATTGGTATCTTTCTAGACACGGTAGATCTAAAATGAATTCCTGTAAATTGGCAAATATTCAGTCATCAGCAATGCATACTAGAGTTTTTAATGTCTTATGGTGTGAAATTGCATGTTTTTACATACACAATTATCTTTGTAATGAATAAATGTCGGACACATGTGGAGACTGATACGCAAAAGTGTTTATCATATCATAAATACTCCGCAAAAAAAGGAGAACAAATGTAACGGAAAACTTTAAAATATATGTTCAGATGGAAGATGATATATTTGATAAAGAATTAAATTCATAATGCTGCCATTTTCTTCACATTTGCTGGAAATTCGAGCAACGATTTAGAAATAATATGCAAATGTAGTCTTTTCAAAAGTAAAGATTCTGACATCTGCGATTTTTCATTTGTAGAGGAAACTTACATAGAAGATGATATGTCAAATCTTTTTTTTTTTTTATCCACAAAACTGTACAAAGCAATACCAATAAACATACAGAATTGATATCTTAAACAGCTTCCTGTAATCAGTCGTAAATCTAAATCTAAAACTTTAGAATCTCTTATCTGACTCCATGTGATTTTGCTTTATTTATTCATTTCTGGTTCCAGACTTATTTTCGGGGCGTTGTTTTAAAGATATTGCACTTTATACTTTAGTTCTCGGTGATGATGCTCTCCCGGTTCGGTTTGGTTCGTTTTTGTTTAGCCCACCCAGAAGGGGTCACTTGTAAAACAGATGTACCATGTATTGCGAGTTTCAATATTTTATGCCAAGACAAGAATTTTCATATTGTTCCAGCTATAGCTTAATTTTTCAACCCCTTTGTTCAAATTTAGACTCACCCAAATCAGTAACGGTAAAGTCTATTGACAAAATTTAGGGGTGAACAAGTCAATATGGCATGTTAAATCATTTTGAAATTTGGATTCTAAATTATTCACTCTTGAATTCTGAAAGTGATCTTTACCTTTGGTTGAATTGGATGAGTCCAAATGTCAGAGGTCATCACCATCAGCTGAGACCAGTATAAATGTATATAGGGACTACATCATCTGAGACCAGCAAATGGGAGCTATATTATTTGAAACCAATAGATAGGGCCTACATCGTCTGGGACCAGCAGATAGGGTCTACATAATCTTGAGTCCAGCAGAAAGGGCCTATATCATCTGAGACTAGATACATTTAATGATACATGCAGAATCTTAAACATACATTTGGATGCATCATTAGATGTGTGTAGGTGGAACATGCTTATATACATCTAGAAAATGATGTTTTCAGTGTAAATTAAAAAAGATATAAGATACTTACTCACCTTTAAAATCCAAGCTCTGTTTTAAATAATTTACAGAGGACTAAGACACACACATAGTTACTTATATTTTACAAGTTCATAAAATATCATATGACACACAGGATTTTAAAATAATGATATCCTTAAAAATGAAAAAAAAAAAAAACATGAAACAAGAATTTTAAAGAGCCTACTTAAGTGTAAAAGTGACTTGTTGACAATGAACATAAACAAAAAATACATACATGGCCTGAGATGATGTAGTGTTGATTTCCCATGAGAGATGCTGGCCAAAGTAACTCACATTTTTTTTATTAGAATTGAGGATATCTGCTAGACTGTCAAGAACATGTGATCAGTTTCATAAAAAGTAAAAGAGAGAGAGAAAGAGAGAGAGAGAGTGAGAGTGTAAAACTGAACATAATACAGTACAACTCTGGTGAGTCAAACTTCAATGAGTCAAATTTCTTGATGTTTTAAACTACAGTGAAACTTGCATATAAGGACCTCCCTAGGGACACAACAAAACCAGTCATTATAGGGGTGGAGGTGGTCTTTATATAGAGTTTGATTTGTACACAAATGGTACCATTGAGGACAGCAAAAAGCAGTCTTTATGACCATGTGGTCTTTATTACACAGGTGGTCGCAAAAACAGGTTTTACTGTATTGACAAAGCCTGGGATAATTTTGTTATTTAACTCAACTTAGTAGTGATGATAGTGGAGGTAGTGGTAAAATAGCTGATGATGTAGAAGAGGTGCTGATTGGGGGGAAAGGTGATTGGAATAATTTTGATAATAGTTAAAGGAAAGATATTTGAGTGGTGTTGATGAAGGTAATAATAATTAGGATAATGGTGATAAAAAACACATGATGAAAACAGTGAAGATAAAAGTAGTGGTGTTGGAGATGTTTTTTGTAAGAGGTGATGAGAGCAGAGATAATGGTGATGGAAGTGGCACTGGTTGAAGTGTTGATTGTTGAAGGGATGGTGATAATAAAGATGATAATGCTTAGCTTGATTAAGGCAGAATACATGGTGATGGTGATAATTATGCAGATAGAGATATGATGGTAAAAATGGTAATGTCAGATGGACAATGGTATTGGTGAATAGGTGATAATGCAGATGGTGATAGAAGAAGTTGTATGGTAGAAGTGATGATGAAAAAAGTGATATAGAATTGGTAATGATGGTGAATATGTTTTTTGAATTTATAAAGATGGTAATGGTAGGAGCCATTATTTTCAGAAATGGGGATGGTAGTTGTCATAATTTTTCATTATAAATGGCAGTGGTTAATGATGGCAGTGGTTGATGATGGCATTGATTAATGATTGCAGTGTTTGGTGATGGCAGTGGTTGAAGATGGCAGTGGTTAATAATTACAGTACCGTAGTTGATGATGACTGAAGTGGATATGGTGGTAGTATTGATGATAAGAGTTGTGTTGGAAGAAATGGTGACAGTAGTTACTATAATGATGATAACTGATATTGATTTGTTAATTATGGAAATGCTGCTAGTTAGTGGTGATGTCAGGCCATTACAGTGGAACCATTGATGATGAAAGTTTTGATGGAAGGAATGCGGAATCCGGAGATGTTTGAATAGAATTTGCTCTCAAATGTACATTTTGTATTTTATTTTTACAGAAGCACTTACTTTGTTACCCGAAGGTTGCAGATTAAAAATCAGACATAGTTAGAACTGGAATAACTGCACTAGTTACTGTACTGACTACACATTGTTGGAACTTAGAAGTGAGATATTTCTTTATTTAGAAGTCAGGTCAGTATTACATTTAGAATGTCATGATAAGGTTCATGTAAAACCAGAGATGTCTCTGTAAAAGTAAAAAAAAAAAAGAGATCTCTGTGAAACAAAAACCAAGCTGTATGACATGTATCTGTTATCAAAACATGAGAAATATATGTACAAAAAGTCAGGAATTTGAGGTCACATGCCAACCGTGTAGGTGTACATGCCATCGAGTAGGTAAAACATGATGTCAGTTTGTGCTAACATGCCATTAATTAGGTAGAATGTGCCACAAGTTAAGTTGGACATGCCACCAGTTAAGATGTAAGGACACAACTGAATGTTTATAACTTTAATGGGAAGACAATTCCTCAACTGTTTCCATTAAACAGTACGAAATTGTATAACTCTCTGTACACACTATACATTTACATACAGTGAAACCTGTATGTACAGTGAAACCTGTATATAGGGGCCATGCAAGGGACCAGAAAATATTGACCTTTATGTGCAGGTGACCCTTATACTCAGGTTCAATTTAGTTGAAGTATGCAGTCAAGGGACTTGACAAAAATGGCCTTTTTAAATAGGTAATCCTTATATAGAGGTGGTCGCTATAGCAGGTTTTACTGCATATACAGTCATGGGACATATCTATTCGTCACTTTTTTTATTTTCTTCCTTTGTTTTATATAAAACCAACAATTTTTAAATGCCCAAAAAATACATTAATTTAAAATATTTTATTTTTACATGAAGGAAATTGAATACATATTTTTAATCTTTTGGAAATTTAGATATACTCTTTGTTTATTTTGAGAAAATAATGATTCTGTGGAGGATGAAACTATTTAATGTAAATTTTGACATATTTCATTAGACTGAAAGAATAATTACTGAATTTATAAAATAATTGCATGAGAAAAATACTGACATTTCTGTAAATAAACATGATAATTCAAAAATGTATATATTTTAGAAATATAAAATTATCCTACTATAAATTTGTACAAATTTGTCAAATTCTGGTATGATTTGTGGATTTTTTCAGAATTTAAGAATTGTTGGTTTTATATAAAACAAAGAAGAAAATATCATAAGTGACAAATATATATGTCCCATGACTGTATATAGACCGGTCTTTATAAGGAGGCGATCTTTATATAGAGGTTGATTTGTACACAAACAGTCTTTGTGACCAGGTGGTTTTTATTCACAGGTGTCGCTAAGCAGATATTATTGTATTCTGTTAATATTACTGTATACCTGCTGATTTTCGCCCCCGTTTAATTTTCGCCATTTTCGTCCTTTAAGATAAGAGGGCGAATTTAAAATGAAATTGAAATGTTCAAGCTGAATAATTAATGCATGGGCATACATGCCTTACATGAGACTATAGTGATTTAGGGCGAATTTAAGACAGGTGAATATGTTTTCTGTTGTAAAAGGGCTAAAAATTTGAAGGTATACAATAACTGAAAGTGTCAAAAACTTTATAAATCAGCAATGTTTTTAGACATAATTTCCACATTTTATATGTGGTCATCATGCAATGATCTAATCAAATGGTATAGGTAAGTTAAAGAATATATCTGTAATGGAAAAAATATTGATGGCCAGTTTTTGATGTTAGAGGAGAGAACACAGTTACAAAACACCACCAGCCTTTCACTAGTAAATTGGCAATTTTTCTACAAAAAAA
This sequence comes from Atrina japonica, assembly GCA_030159075.1. Classification (NCBI taxonomy): domain Eukaryota; kingdom Metazoa; phylum Mollusca; class Bivalvia; order Pterioida; family Pinnidae; genus Atrina; species Atrina japonica. Next base: position 664,502 of record BROG01000297.1, on the reverse strand, counting down.
TCAGATTAGGTTCCAGCAAGCCTCAAATGATAATAATAATGATAATTGTAATCATAACAATGATGATGGGGATTATTGAATTTGATACCATTTAAGCAGAAATTTTAGTGAGGATTCAATTTTGGCATTATTAGCAAGGTTGTTGAGATTGCTAAAATTGAATATCGCTAACAATTCATTCCTTGTCGTAGGTAAAAATTTATTTTTTTTTAATCATAAAATCACTAAAATACATTGGTACTTGTACCTGTCCAACATACAGACCAAAGCATTGTACCTAGGATTCTCGACTTTGGTGTGCATACTCTTTATGGAAAGAGAGAAACACCAATTTTTTATCAAAGTCAGAGATCAAAGGTCAAGGTCACAAAACAGCACTGAAGGAAAAACGTACGTCCAATTTTTACCTTTGTACCTGGGATTCTCAAATTTGGTACATGTACTTCTCATGTCGGAAGAAAGAAACATAATGTTATTCTAGGTCAAATGTCAAGGTCATGACCTAATTTTGAAGGAAAAATTACATAGGCAAGATACTAATAAAATCATTGTAACTAGGGTTCCTTTATTTGCTGTATAATAAATCCTGATGGCCATATTTTTGCAATTTGAGCCAATTACTGTTGTTAAAATCTGAAGTAAACAATAATGATTGTAAGTAGGCAACGTTTTCTAAGCTCACCACTAAGTCATCAAACATCGCTTAAAAAAAAAAAACGTCTTGAAACATTCTTTGAATACAATTGACTTTGAGAAATGCACGAGGTCCCGCCCCCACCACAAGTCATCATTGATTTTAATGAACCTTTTCCTCTGTTTGAGCCGTTAATCGTTAATCGTGCCTCAATGGTTTTACAACAGAGACTATACAATCACATGTCTATTTATCTTTTTAAATGGTCAAGTGATCCTACAATGACGAAGTAAAATTTATTACACAAGGAACCATTTGTTTCTGAAGTTAAATGGATCCTGTTACTCATATACAAGTATATATAGTTTTACTACTGTTCTCCAATCATGTGATAATTCACCATTCATATCATATTTGTGAATGAAGTCATTCATTTAATGTTATGTAAAGGATTAAACTGAAGTTTGTGTATTCATACACTTAACCATGTACTCTTGACAATCTTGTTCATTTTGTATGTTTGATAAGTTCACTTTGATATATCTCTTGTATTCATTTTATAGTTGTGTTTTGGGCTGGTCTAAGTCATTGATTTACAGAAGAGTCCATTGCTTTTCTTCTTCTTCTTCTTCTTCCTGTTAGACACCCAGCAGAATTCAATGGATTTTGTTGGCTGTATTGAAGTTACTATTAGGCCATTCCAAGTTTTTTTTTATGTTTAGTGTCTGCCTTAAAGTAAAAAACCTACCTTTCTATCAGGAAAAAAACACACAAAACGACACCAATTGCAATTTTATGCACATTTAAATATTTCCTAATATGTCAACATGAGAAAAACAAAATTACACGTATAATAACCGTATCTGTGGAACATACTATAATAAATAGCGGTAACTTATGAAATGTTAGTTTTCACAATGGATGAAAATAAATGTTCATGTTTAACCATTCATTTTAGGGCTATGTTCAGTATTTTTCCTCAGATGTTTTTTTTTTTTTCTGTTTTATGATCTCAAAACCAATCTGTCCTGTACTCTAAACAGAGAAAAAACTTGGAATGGCCTTATATGAAGGACTCATTCACCAACAATCCTTGATTGAATGTAATAGCCTTCTTGGCGAGTATATTTCATTGCCCACCCTCTGCTTTGTATGTGTGTGTTGTGTGTGTTGTGTGTGTGTGTATGTGTGTGTGTGTGTGTGTGTGTGTGTGTGTGTGTGTGTGTGTGTGTGTGTGTGTGAATGCTGGGAGTGTGTAATAGATCTGTTTTTTTCAGGACTGGATTTCCACCGCCCATTTTAATGTGCCTGCTGACATAAGATGTACAAACACAGATAATCTGCATGCCTCAGCCAGTCCTGTTTATATACCCCTGTATCATGCATGGGAGATGGGGGTGTACATGTAGACAATAAATGCCAACTCAACTGATGAGGTAAATGCCATAAAGAATTTAGCACTTACATGGAAATGTGACCAACTACAGGTGAATCACCACACATTTTAACCTAAGCTATGGAGATTTTGCTATTACAGTGAGGGGTGCTTAAATATCCCCTTGTACTGTGACAAGATAGCCATCAGCAAGATCTGTTTTCTTTTTTATGGGGAAAAAGTCAAATTTTTCTTTGAAATTTTTGAAGGTCAATAGGTCACCTAGATTTTAATATGTGACCATTTTAACATCAAAGTTTCCTTGATTGGTCTGTTGAACAGGTTAGACCTTATAGATCTATTAATTTTGAAAAAATAATAATTAGTGAGACAATTATTTTCATTCTAATTACAGAGGAGATGTTTCGTAACCAAATCCCTCAAGTTTTGCAATCAAACCCTTATGCTTCGTAACCAAACTCCTATAATGTTTTAGAAATATGAGATCATTATGTTGTCAGTGTATATTTTTACAATAATTACATGTAAACACCAGTCATATCCCCATCATAAATAACATATATACTTGAAACTACTGTCATACAGAATTCTATGAAGCCCTTAAAGTTAAAGAGAATGATTTAGTTTTTGATATAATTAAGCTGCATTTCCGATTCTATTTCTGTTTTTTGTCAAAAACAATATGCTTTTGAATTCGTCAGAGAAAACCTAATTCCATTAAATAATGACGTAGATAAGTTTAAAGACACGCTAATGAAGTAACCAGAATGGCGGAAGAAGATGGTTAATAACGCTTCATACATGAAAGAAGACGATATACAATCTATGTGTCTTTAAATATGTATGTATTTGACCTTGAAGAGATATAAAATGCTAGTACACACAGACTAGAAACTGCTACAAGAATGAAAAAGTACTAATTACTGTACCTTGGAGTAAACATGATAAAGGAATGAATAGATTTTGCTGACTTGTAGGTCAACATGAAAGTAACTCCAATACACCTCTCTCTCTGTCTGTCTGTCTATCTGTCTGTCTCTGTCTCTCTGTCTGTCTGTCTCTGACTGTCAGTCTCTGTCACTGTCTCTCTTTCTCTCTCTCTCTCTCTCTCTCTCTCTCTCTCTCTCTCTCACTCTCTCTCTCTCTCTCTCTCTCTCTCTCTCTCTCTCTCTCTCTCTCTCTCTCTCTCTCTCTCTCTGTGCAAGTATCAGATATCATACATTACATTGCATGTATTTAGTTATGTCAGAGGAAGCAGGAAAAAAAGGTTGAACAACCTTCAGACAAGTTTGTTTATGATGCACACTGATAAATCTGACATTTACTGGAAAACTGTAAACTGTTTTTGTAGATGTAGTGTTTTTGTTTGTTAACAGTAAACCTCCCGTCACACTACCCACACTACCGTCACACTTTCCGTGTAATCTTTGATGATACAGAGGCAAACAGTAAACCTACTGTCACTCTATTCTAGTAAAAGTCTGTTCCCACATCTATAGTTAGGTGTAGATCGCTATCACACTTCCACAGAGATAATATGAAAAGTTATACTAACTCCCTCCCCCCCCCCTCCGCATGCTTTATGGTTAGTTGATAATGCATGTTCATGTATGCAATTACATTCTGACTGTTAAAAAGTTCCTGTCACACTTCTGTAGTTGAAATTTTTAATATTTATATATGGTAGTAAATGTCAGTCACACTTCTGTAGTTGAGATTTTTTATATTTATATAGTAAATGTCAGTCACACTTCTATAGTTGAGATTTTTTATATCTATATAGTAAAAGTCTGTTACACTTCGATCATAAAATATGTTAGCACTTCTATAATGATAAAATCCATCTCTTCTAATAGGCCCGACATTTGTAGAAAAATCCTCAACACACTTCTTTTGGGAAAATCTGTTCTTTGGCAACTACCATATGTCTTCATTATAATCCCTATTCTACCCCTGTAGGCCCGATCATTCCAGTAGAAAAAAGACTTCTGTAATAAAATCCCTATCACACTAGTATAATCCCTATCAGACTTCTGTAGTAAAATCCCTATCAGACTTCTGTAGTAAAATCCCTATCAGACTTCTGTAGTAAAATCCCTATCAGACCCCTGTAGAAAAATCCCTATCAGACTTCTGTAGTAAAATCCCTATCAGACTTCTGTAGTAAAATCCCTGTCAGACTTCTGTAGTAAAATCCCTGCCAGACTTCTGTAGTAAAATCCCTGTCAGACTTCTGTAGTAAAATCCCTGTCAGACTTCTGTAGTAAAATCCCTATCAGACTTCTGTAGAAAAATCCCTGTCAGACTTCTGAAGTAAAATCCCTATCAGACTTCTGTAGTAAAATCCCTATCAGACCCCTGTAGTAAAATCCCTATCAGACTTCTGTAGTATAATCCCTATCAGACTTCTGTAGTAAAATCCCTATCAGACTTCTGTAGTAAAATCCCTATCAGACCCCTGTAGTAAAATCCCTGTCAGACTTCTGTAATAAAATCCCTGTCAGACTTCTGTAGTAAAATCCCTATCAGACTTCTGTAGTAAAATCCCTATCAGACTTCTGTAGTAAAATCCCTATCAGACTTCAGAAGTAAAATCCCTATCAGACTTCTGTAGTAAAATCTGTATCAGACTTCTGTAGTGAAATCCCTGTCAGACTTCTGTAGTAAAATCCCTATCAGACTTCTGTAGTAAAATCCCTATCAGACTCCAGTAGTAAAATCCCTATCAGACTTCTGTAATAAAATCCCTACTTCAGTAAAATCCCTTCAGACTTCTGTAGTAAAATCCCTATCAGACTATCAGAAGTAAAATCCCTGTCAGACTTCTGTAGTAAAATCCCTATCAGACTTCAGAAGTAAAATCCCTATCAGACTTCAGTAGAAAAATCCCTGTCAGACTCCAGTAGAAAAATCCCTATCAGACTTCTGTAGTAAAATCCCTATCAGACTTCAGTAGTAAAATCCCTATCAGACTTCTGTAATAAAATCCCTGTCAGACTTCAGAAGTAAAATCCCTATCAGACTTCAGAAGTAAAATCCCTAACAGACTTCTATAGTAAAATCCCTATCAGACTTCAGAAGTAAAATCCCTATCAGACTTCTGTAGTAAAATCCCTATCAGACTTCTGTAGTAAAATCCCTGTCACTCTTCTGTAGTAAAATCCCTATCAGACTTCAGAGATAAAATCCCTATTACACTTCTGCAGTAAAATCTCTCTCAGACTTCTGTAATAAAATCCCTATCAGACTTCTGTAATAAAATCCCTATCAGACTTCTGTAGTAAAATACCTGTCAGACTTCTGTAATAAAATCCCTATCAGACTTCTGTAGTAAAATCCCTGTCAAACTTCTGTTGGAAAATCCCTGCCAGACTTCTGTAGTAAAATCCCTATCAGACTTCTGTAGTACAATCCCTGTCAGACTTCTGTAGTAAAATCCCTATCAGACTTCTATACTTTTATAGTAAGATCCTCATCACACTTCAGTCTACAGTAAAATCCCTCCTAAACCCTAAAGTACCAGTAAAATCCTAACTACACTTCTGTTACCAGTGAACCCTCCTTCGTATATCTGTAGTATAATCTAGATACATCTTAATAAGTTTCACACTTCCTTCCAATTTCATTCACACTTCTACTCACAGCAAAATCGATCAGCATATCTTTCATTATTGCCAAAGATCTTTCTTAGATCTTCAACAGTATCACTATTGGCAGGTGAATTCCAAAAAGTGTTGACAGCTGAATTTTGTTTGATTTAAGCCAGAGAGTGCATGTCAATCAGTCCAGTTTTGTAAATGATACCTGAGTGAGGCCTACGTGAATTTAATGCATATAAGAACATGAATCTCATTATCTTGAAACTCACAGGACCACCCCTATAACTTTGAAATATTAGGAATTTGAGATCATCAAAATTTTCATTAATATACATGTAGCTATCCATCCATAAAAATTGGAACCAGCAATTCAACTTTGACATAACTGTAACAGTCATGGATATAGGCAGATTAACTGTCTAGTCCATCAGCTAGCTTTTGTAGCTGGACGTTTAGCGTTTATATCCATGTACTGAAGTTAAGCATCAGTGAGCGTGGTCAGCATCGGGATGGGTGACAATCTGATGTGATGCGCTTGGCACATTACATAACCAGAATTTCGACTCATCCTTAATCGCCAAAGTCTCATGGATGGGCATGTATGCTCAGGCTTCAATTATTTAACTTGATTTATTGAACTCATTTACCCTTTCACCCCTGAAAATCCAAGTGGTATGCTCTTTTTATTGTTGAAGACTAGACCATTATGGTCTGTAAGGTTGAAAGGGTTAAGGGTGAAACAAATGAAAATTAAACAGCAGTGAACATGTCCTGCATTTTTAATTCATCCTCTCGTATAAGAGTGAAAATAACGAAAATTAAAAAGCAGCGAAAATTTACAAGTATGCAGTATGCCTGAAATGGATAGAACTGAAATTAACTTGTGAAATATAAGTCATTATGTTATTTGTAATTTTACACTCCATCTGAAGCTGGTGCCAAAATGGGGAATATTGTATGGTACATGTAAATATCTTAGCTATATAAGGGGCAGAGTTGACCCATTTAGTCTGTTCTTTCTTTATGGGACATGCCCCATCAGGACCATGTCGGTGCGAGTGATGTGCATCATGGGTAAACTCTCCAATATTTAAACTTGACAAAACCCACAGTACCAATTCTTTTTAGCTCATTCACTCCTAAAGACTTATTTGGACTGGTCTAAGTCATTGATTTACAGAAAAGTCCATTGTTTTTCAGGGGTTGATGAATTAAATTTGACTTGTTGTATCTTTCAGGTAAGATAACAATATTCTGAATTACAAAACCTTTGGGTTATAGATTATGTATATAGGGCAGTGGTTCAGGTGACTGTTAACCCCTTTTGACCACCCTACTTTACCATGGGTCCCTTTGTGAAATATACCCAATTATGGTTTATTGAAAAGTTGTGAAAACGCTGATAGACAGAAAAAGATGTGAGAACAGGTCTTGAAATGTGAATATTTTGTGTTCAAGTGAAGTAGAAATATAAACATACAAGATTTCTTCATCTTTTGCTTTAGGGCATATGTGATCTACGTTTTGTATTATCTTCCTAATTCCTATAGATATACTTTGTTTTGACAGCTTAATCATGACATGTTAGACATATTACTGGAAACAAAATTAATATAGTTAACTAGATGGAATCCTTTGTTTCCATAGCAATCTACCCATAATACACATGGGCCTGAAAACACCAGATTTACTTGTAACTGATGCTCAACATTTTTTCTACTTGAACTTAAGATGAAAAAAAATAATTTATGCTGAAACTGGACATTTTTGCATATTTATTGCATAAACTACAGTAATACCAGCTTTAGTGGCCACCTGTGTATAAAGACCACCTGGTCATAAAGATCGTGTTTTGCTGTAGTAGTATTATTTGTGTACAAATCAACCTCTATATAAAGACTACCTCCCTATAATGACTGGTCTTCTGGTGTCCCTAAGTAGGTCGTTATATACAAGTTCCACTGTATTTTCAATAATGATGACGTTCATTGCTTGTTTGGAGAAAATTTCAGGAATATAAAAAAATAGTTTAAGTACATACTCAAATTTGGATTACCAACTCAAGAAATTTTTCATATTTTATTGGGAAACCATAAGATTTGCACAATGTTTTTAATATGAATGAAAGATTAATGATAATTTGTTTCCTGTTCATTCATTTCCAGAAGTTGACAGTGGCACATTCAGATGGGGGCACTGTGCAAATATTTTTGGAATTCAGTCGTTAATTTTCCACCTATTTATATAAAATAAAACAAAGTTTTGCCAACTGAAGCCACCCTTGCATGCATAAGTAAGTCAGTACTGCTAACTTTAACAGGGAGTTTAAAATGGCTACCAGTTTAATCAGGGAGTTGTGAATGGGTACATTGGAACAGTTTCGAGAAAGATTACCCCATCTGCCATTGAAATAAGGTCTTTACAAGACAGGTGATATCTCAAAAGAGGTTTTATCTAAAGGATTATTGAACCAAGTGGTTTTGAAAATGTGGTTTCCCAAGACAGGTGGTCATTTACAACAGGTTCCACTCTACTGGATTTGATAGGGAGTTGTAATAGACTAGGTGTAACTAATGATGTCCAGGGGCCAAGGGTATCTACCACACCAATCATCTGTTAACTGGGGACAGACACCACTTCTGTTATATCCCTGATAGTTCTGAGTTTGCCAAACACACAGAAGTAGTCTTGATTGCTTATAAATTATAAAACTACAACTGTGACCAAAACAGATGGACAGCGCAAAAACCAATATAACCCCTGATAATTAAATATGAGGATATGAAAATCACCTTTTCCATTAGCCATTCTCATACTGCATACCTGAAAATTTATTTTTCGTTTATCATTCGCCAATTTCGTTTTAAGATGAGAGTGTGGATTTAAATTGAAAGCGAAATTTTCAAGCTGAATTATTGAATCATGGACATATATGCCATTCATTAGAGTATGGTGATTGAAGGTGAATTTAAAAAGGGGCAAATATGCCATCTGTTGAAAAGGGGCGAAAATAAACAGGGGTGAGGAAATCCTATATCCAACTTGCCGGACCTGTTATGTTTAACATCCGGACAAGTGACATTTTTTAGTTTGGTTGTCTGTGGACAAGTGCATTATACAGAAAAAAAAAACTAAATCTAGAGTTCAAAGTCCTATTAAATTATTTTTGTATATGTAAAAAAAAAAATTTCAGTAAATATTGGACAAGTAAAAATCTACATCTGGCAACCATTTTTTTTTGCATTTACTTGCCTGGGGACAAGTGTATGAAAGTTTTATTTTCACACTCCCTGATTTGTACAGTGTGCACATGAGGACACATGTACGGTCTACCAAGGTAAATTGGCACATGTTTACAAACACAACGAGTCTAAATCAAATTATAACAGGGGTGACAAGCCACTTGTCGTCACAAAAGTATCAGAGATTCAGTAATACATGTATTCTGTGCAAGGCAATTATGTTTTAACTGTGCAACCTTTTTTTGGTATCGTTTTGGCTTTTGACTCTACCTGGATGTGCCACTTTAACCTTGGTACACCTATAGTCTACATTGCCAATGATACTTGTGTATTATATTAAACAAATAAGAAACAAATTATATTTACCTAACTTTAGACACAATTCTGCATAAATCCAGTGGTCATTTCATTCACTTCTTTGTAATATTTGGCAATTACTTTTAGATAAGTAACTCAATTTCCTACCTGCTCATTTTGTAGCAGTAGTAGTAAAAAGAAAAAGACCAGACGCTATAAAGGCAGGGTCGTCTGCCTCAAGTTAAGAGTATCGCTTTACTAGCAGATTAACTAATTGATCAGAATTTTGCCCTGAGCTCATTTCCTAACCAACTAAATACAATGTTAAGAACTTATCTCTCTCTTTTTCTGACACTTTGTATATCCCCTAAACTCAATTGACCATGGGAAGTTAATGATAGGAGAAGCAACAAATGAGGCTCCAGAGGGGAATCTGATGTGATACACAGCAGCAGCATGTGGTTATGGGTTATCCATTTAATGATGGGTTGAACTCGGGGCCTCTAGTAAAGGATTGTTTTAGTGGTTTTTATGTGTGAATTTCAGATTAGGTATCAAGCGAATGTGATATATTTATTATAGATAAAATGTTATTTTTACTTGTATTTGGAGAGTTAAAAACGTTTGTTGAACATATCTTCTGTGTGGGGAAAGAAATTGGAATATATTCCAGTTGCCAAAATGTGTTGTTTTGTTGTTTTAACTCACCAACCCCTGAAAAACAATGGACTCTTCTGTAAATCAATGACTTAGACTAGTCCAAATGTGTCTTTAGGGATGAATGAGTTAATAGTAGCTTAAATTCAGATCATTTTGTATTATTCTTACTAACTCACCCTCGTGTGACTGTGAAAACTTCATTAAGGTGCTTTTCGTTGTTTTTTTTTTTAATATTCAGAATTTCATCAGCAATAAATTGTCTAATATATAATGGGATAGAGGCTACTGTTCCTAGCTGGTTACTGGTCCCTGACCAGTAGATAAAAAATATTTGGTGCTTTGGGTTTTAAAATAACAAAGATATAAAACATCTCAGGATACCAAAGTATAAATCTTTAGGATGTCCAGGACACAGATACAAATCCGGCAAAAAATGGACAAACACAGACCTCTTGAAAACCAAGAGGTGGGATCAGGTGCCAAGAAGGAGTAATGAATGACTAGAATTAATAGAAGAAATAATGATATGTCTACTGAAGTTTATATTGAGGACTTAGGAAGATTCACATAAATAAATAATTTAATTACACACATTCTTGTCTTGCTATTGACGTTTTTTTTTTATATTGATTCATAAATATATTTGTATATACACGACATTCATCACATTGCTATACTTGGTAGGGAGAGATCAAGCTTCTTTAACTTTTAGCCCAATCCCATTCATTTCTAGAAATGAAATATATTCAAACTAAACAAAATTTTTAAAAAAATTTAAACATTTAGAATAAGTAACGATTATTGTGTGATCTATCAACAGAAAATTGAAATATAGGAAACAGCCGTACAGGGGGCACTTGTTTCAGTTAGATCACTAGAGACAGCAATCAACAATGATTTACTGAAAGCTCCATCTTCATTAGATCATAATTATTTGTGGTATCTCTGAGTGGTATTAGTGAAGGCTACTCTTCTATTACTGGAAAATGGTCAGCTTTTCAAACTGGCGCCTTCAGTTGTACAGTAAAGTCCATATAACCTGGCATGGGGGAGTCTTGTGAAATCTTTCTTGACCTGGACGAGTTTAAATTTTAGGTAATAAAGCATAAAATTAGAATAACACTGGCGAGAGTAAGCATTCCTTACTACTCAACATATATAAAAGTGTTTCCATTGAGAAATAAAATGTTTTTGTTGTAACTGAAAATCATCCGTATGATATCTAAAGTCACGTAGAGTGAATCAGAGTATAGCTGTAACAAGGACGGCGACCTCATCTAGAGGCTCAGTTGATAGATCATTTACAATGAAACTAGTAAAAATTTCACTTTGACTATCAACTCTTCAGCAAACCTGTCCGCCTGTCATTCATTTTGACTCCCTGATAGTCAACTTTCCACTTTCCCTTTTTGGCCTGCATATATGGTGTTTATAATCTAGCAGTTGATCCAATATGCCTGATAGTCAACTTTCCACTTTCCCTTTTTGGCCTGCATATATGGTGTTTATAATCTAGCAGTTGATCCAATATGCCAGTGCATGTTCAACATACATGTATGAACATTTCATATACAGAGGCAAACTACAAACTGATAAGTTATTGTCACAAGGATACCAGGAATAATCTTTAATGTTGTTTGTTGTTTATTGTTGTATTATGTCCCACTCAAGAATCTTTCACTCATATGGAGACGTCACCAAATGCCAGTGAAGGGCTTAAAATTTTGGCCTATCCTCGGCACTTACGGCCATTGAGCAGTGAGGGTTCTTTAATGTGCCAACACCTACTGCGACACGGGACTTCGATTTTTACTGTCTCATCCAAAGGACAGCAAACCAACCTGCCGTCGGCTGGACTCGAACTCTCAACCTCATGATCAAGAGTCGAGCATGCTACCGACTGAGCCAGGTCGGCTCTGTCTTTAATGTCAACATTTGACAAATTTATGGTGGTCTTTATGACCTTGTTTGCAATTACAGTGTTTCACTGAGTGAAATGTTGAATTGTCTGTTCGATGTTGGTTGTTGAATCATCTTACCGATTTCCATGCAGATTCATTCCTCATTTATTTCATTTGAATTTAACTGTGGACTCACGGCTATTGTGACCGGTTGTCAGGGGATACTTGGTCTTCCACGGCACCTGATCCCACCTTTAGATTTTCAGATGTCTGTGCTTGTCCAATTTTCATCTGATTTCTATATTGTCTCATGAACTTTCTTTTAATTAATACTTCCATACCTTTCAACGCCAGGGAAAGTCGTTAATCGTATATTGCTTGACGGACTGAAGGTAATCGGTGGACCAGAACCTGCTTGACAAACAAGCTGAATTCACAACAGACCGATCATTTCCTGTCCAGTTAACTGGAGCAATTCCTGGAATGGAAGTTGCCATTGTATATCGATATGAAGTTGCATAATGTTGTGAATGAATAGGGGCTAGGACCCATAGGGACTCCACAAAGGACAAAAAAATTTATATATTTTAAAAAATCTTCATCTCATGAACCAATGATCAGCTTATTCTCACTGTAATCCTACACTTCACTAGGGTGGGCCTCTGTGACCGAGTGGTTTACTTTAAACCATGAAGTCTCTCACTTCTGGTCAGCTCAGGTTCAAGCCCTGCTGGAATCTAAGCTGATTTTTGTGAGAAAGAGTTGTGGAAGGTCGATGGTCTCTTCCCGGGTAAATGTACATTATAACTGGGTTCCCTCTCCACCTTTAAAATATGGCCACCACCATATAACTGAAAAATTGTTGAGTGTGGCGTAAAACAACATTCAAATTGAAATTATTCACTTAGGTGCCCATTAGTGCCCATTAGGCCTATTATTTAAAGATTTGATTTACTCTGGGAGAATGATTTACAAAAATGAAATCAAATGAAGAACTATATATCATTTCACTGATTTAAGTCAAACAAATATTTTATATAGGCTTACACATACACCCCTTCAGAACCCCTAATTTCTGGCCAAGTCTCAAAAGCAGTTAAACTAGCGAAATGTACATTGAATCTGATACTTACAAGTTTAAGATGATTGGCAGTATAATGGGTAGCTCTCATGCTACAACACGTCAAATCATAGGATGCTATCCCTATCAAATATCCCTCATTTTTGATAAGCCACAGTTTAAACTGTTTCCCCATTGTATGGAAATTATACCCTGCATACAAAGATTGCTAATGATTATAAATTATTTTCAATTTACTTCAAATGGTACAGGAATTTAAAACTCTCTTTTGGTAAAAGGTTTGATATTACATTTATAATAATCACTTTTCTTGCAGTACAATTCACTGATTAATTGTGTATATTTTCAGAGTCTGAAATTAGCAGTAGTCTGTCAGTCCGTGACTAGTAACTTTTGAAACGTACTAGTCAAGATTGTGCTTCAGCTAGTTCAGTGACCAGTAAAACATGGGTACAAGCATTACAGTATAAACATCAGCAATGATTAATGAAAGTATGTATGTATATTTAACACCAGAATTACATGTAGGCCTACCTTATTAGCTTCTTTGATTTTTTTTTCTCAACTCAAACTAAGATAGACATAGTTGGAGTGCTTGGAAATATGAAAATTTAAAAAGCAGAAAAATAGATGACTTACTAATTTGGTAATTCTGGTGGTATAGATATGGTTAATATGTGCCAGTTTGGTAATTCTGGTGGTATAGATTTGGTTAATATGTGCCAATTTGGTAATTCTGGTGGTACAGATTTGGTTAATACGTGCCAGTTTGGTAATTCTGGTGGTATAGATTTGGTTAATGTGTGCCAGTTTGGTAATTCTGGTGGTATAGATTTGGTTAATACGTGCCAATTTGTAATTCTGGTGGTATAGATTTGGGTAATACGTGCCAATTTGGCAATTCTGGTGGTATAGATATGGTTAATATATGCCAATTTGGTAATTCTGGTGGTACAGATTTGGTTAATATGTGCCAGTTTGGTATTTCATTGTACCACTATGGGGCCAGTGAATTTGTCATAGGACGAGTGAAATTTGTTTCTAACTAGTTCAACTGACTAATGAGACAGAAATGTTAAATTCGACCCCTGAGTTGACCTATTTTTACCTGTTGAATTCAATTAAACTTTATTAATATCACATAATTTTTATTTTGTATATGTTTTATTCAGAAATGAAATAAGTTTGCAACCTGCACTGTTTTTGATGAAACATGATGTGTATCTTCAGTTAAGGAATATATAAAATCTTGATTCTCATAAAAAAAAAAAAAAAGCAGATTTTTTCTTACACGTTTACGTATATCTACAAGATACAGCAGTCAGGAAGTGTTGTGCCAATGTATTAGTACCCAGGAAAAACCAGTGACTAATCATCTGCAAGTAAACCGGCAAATTGACATCACAAAATCAGATTAGGTTTCAGTAGGGCTCAAACCCATGCTGACCAGAGGTCAGGGATTTCATGGGTTTAAGTGTGATGCTCCAACCACCTGGCCATATATCAGTCAAAATTCAATTAAACACCATATTTGGTATTGTAATTTTTTTTTTTTCTAAAAATAAAAAATGTCAATGAATAGTGTTTTAATCTATTATAAAATTTGATGATACATTAGATAAGCATCTATTTTTGAGGAAAGAATGTGTAATACCAGACACAGTGGCCAGTGAACAATTTAACCCTTTAAATTACCCCTGGATATCTGAGTGGTTCACTCTTTTCTAATGCTTAAGACCAGTCAGTTATGGACTGTAGGGATGAAAAGGGCACTGAAAACACTGGCTACCGGTATGTAAATCTGATCCAGTACTTTCTGGACAATTTTCTTTCACATGGAAATTTGAAACGGACCTTCTATTTTTACTATAAATCTAGAAATTTTTGCAGAACTTTTTTTGTGACACTGGTTCAAATTTCTTCGTGAAATGATATATTAGCAATTTTGAATGCCCATTTTGTCATACTGTTATGGTATTTCATTACAAAAGTAATCCTCTGTACACCTGTGTTCCAATGTGAACTTACAATAAATACATGTATTTCTAAAACTTGTCATTTTTTCTTCTCTGTCAATAGTCTAAAATCAAGCTCAAGAACACTGCATTGCGATTTTCAGTTTCACTTTCGGTATCAGGTTAGAAAATTGAATGAGAATTTTATTTTTGCCTGTTAAGAGCTCTCGAGAAATCATGCGTAAATAAAATTCTCGTGAATAAACCTGGATTTACATTGAAAAATAAAGTACATTGAAAAATAAGAAAATTCTATCCTTGGAAATTTGATTGGTTGGAATACTGTTGAAATCAACAGTAAAGTGTAGTAGAAAAATCAGGCACACTACATGGAATGCAATACACATCTCCACATATTTCAGTACCTTTTTAGCTATATATTTTCCCAGTTTTAACAGATTTTTCATGAAGACAGTTTTATACAAATCAAATAACTCTCTGAGGTATATAAACTTTTCAAATTTAAGCGCAGACAAAAATCTCACTGATTTTAGACAGATAGCTATTAAAAAACAGTAAATTTTGCCGTTCTTGTCAATTAAACCATCGTAACTGTCAACAAGAACTCTTGGTTTGGCAATATCGTGTGGCATTTTAAATTGATGCTTATGTTCGAGTTATCTGTGTTGTTTATTTGATTACTGTACAGTTTACTTTAATGGTTTAAATTTCACTGAAGATTACTTTTCAACTTTCCTCAGTGTTCCATTGTTTCTATGCATGTTTATTTACCTGTGTGCAGAATATAAGTGTCCAGAGCCATTTTTCTGGTGAATTTGACCATCGCCATCTTGATGGATGCAATGTTACTGGTCTTAAAATTGTCGGAAAAGAAATTTACTGACAACCTACTACAACTACAATGTACAAAATAATGGTATTTAAAATTGAAAGGAAACAATAGTAAATAAAGTATCGCTATCCCCAGAATATCTAATATAAAGCAACATAGAAAACAAAAACAAGGTCTGTAACATTTACTTACAAGAGTAGTATTTTAAGGTGGCTCAGAGCATGCACAAGTTTACAAGACCAGCTTTGTCTTGTTTTTGTTTTTTATATTTTTGGGGTGGGGGAGGAGGGGGGGGGCCACCAAGGACATGTACTTACAAGCATAGTAGGCCTATTTTAGATTGACCCAGATTATGGACATACATATACAAGACCAGTTTTTAGAGATGGCCCAAATAACACATGTGCCTAATTCTTGAAGAAATTAATAAAAGATGACCCATATAATTGGTTGGCATGTCCAGTTCAGTTGTTTTAGATGGTCCAAATTACACATGCACAGGCCCTATTTGAAGTTTAAGGTTTGCTCATATCATTGGCTGGCATGCCCAGTTCTATTGTTTGAAATCGTCTAGATTATAATTCTTGAACTTTCTGTTACGTCAGGATTCCAGAAATGACATACAATACTATTTGTCATAAATTTCACACATCAGAGATTTTGTTTGTTTTTTTATATATACTTTATAAGGCACATTACTATAATTGTTTATTAGAAGAACTTGGGTTTAATACGAATTCTGGAAATCCTACATACACACGTAGCTCACTTTCAAAGTTGTTTTAAAATCACGTGTGGTATTACCATTTGATATACCTACAACATACCGATTTCGAGCTACCACATTTATACTGGCCTAAACTTCATAAAACCCCATATAAGCAAAGATACATAGCAGGATCCAGCAAATGTGCTACCAAACCTTTATCTTTATCCTTACCAAGATATTGACAGCCATTAAGCCCAACAATACTCTACAGTTGCTTTTTCCAAAGCGGTGTAAATCAGATGTGGATAATTACTTCTAAACAGCTTTCTGAAAATTTGAAGGCACACAATTTTTCTCGAATTCACAGTATCAAAACTTATGACTTCTCTACTCTTTACACTACTACATAAAAAATTAAAAGAAAGACTTTTCAGCATCATAGACAACTGCTTTTTTCACTAAAGGTGGTACCTGAAAATTTAAATATCTAGTGATTGGCTATCAGGATACTTATTTCGTTTCTGATACACATATATACTTGGATATAAAAAACATGCTGGAATTTCTAATAGACAATATATTTTTTAATGTTCTTGGTCTTTCAACAAACTATCGATTTATGGGAACCAATTGTGCTCCTTTATTGGCCGATTTCCTTTATTCATACGAAGCAGACTTCAGTCACCAAACTGCTTTGAAGAAAAAGTTAGGTGTCCTTTAATTTGACATTCAGATATATTGACGACGTTTTTGTGACAATTTTTAGAACTTATATCCCAGCGAACTAGAAATGCAATGAGGGCTTCATACTTAGACAACTTAAAATAAACACAGACGGAAAATTAGCTAAGCTATACCATAAACGATGTTTTCGATTGTAAATTTTCCACATTTAAGTCATAATATCCCTCAGTCACCCCGCATATGGAGTTTTATATTTCACAAAGATCCGATATCCAGGGCGTGCACAACATATGAAGATATTCATATACAGAGGTAACTACTCACTGACAATGTTAGTGACACAGGGATATCGAAAAAACCGCGTTTCCATGTCAACGTTCTGCAAATTTTACGGTCGGTATAATAGTCTTTTGCGAGTACTCTGTTTCACTAAGTGAAATGTTGAGTTGCCTTTTCGTTGGCGGTTGTTTGAGACGTCTGTACCAATGTGACGAGGATACACTCCTCACTTGTTTCGTTGGACCTGACTATGGACTCACGGCGGTGTGTGAACTCGACAGGGGATCTTACTCCTCCATGGCACTGATCCCACCTCTTGGTTTCCAGAGGTCTGTGTTTGTCCATTTTTACCGGATTTGTATCTGTGTCCTGGACATTCTATTGATTTATACTTTGGTATCTGAAATTTTTATATATTATGATTGTTGTACTTCTCACCAAGATTTTTCTTTTTACATTTATGTGCTAGTCACCAACTGTTTGTGAGGTGCCACAAATTTTGACCTGTGTTTAGACTTTTGCCAGTGCAATGAGGGTCACTCAACTTATCAGGCTTACCAGGATGTGGAACTATAGTCATAAGACTCAACCAAACAACAGTTATCTCCCCTCTTATTCTGACCTCTTACAAAGTAGTAAGTATGTCCTTGGAGTGCCACAACCCATGTTATCTTTTGCTGATGAAATGAGGGTTACTCAACTTATCAGGCCTACCATGATGTGGAACTACAGTCAAAAATTTGTCTAAACAATAGTTATCTCCCCTCTAATTCTGAACTCTTACAATGCAGTAAAGTAATGCTTAGTCACTATTTAACCCTTTCACAACCCCAAGTAGTTTAACCCTTTCACCCCCAAAGTATCTGAATGGTATGCCCTTTTCTATTGTTTAACGACCAGTCTATTATGGTGTGGAGGGTTGAAAGGGTTAACTATGTTCTTTTCTGTTGCATTGAATCAGTCAGTGATGGTCTGTGGGGCTTGCAGAGTTAAAAAATGTCTAAAGTAAGACCAGAATTGAACAAGGAGCAGCCCCCAAAAGATGCTGTTTCTGATACCTGATTGGCTCTGGCAGATTAGTCACATGACAAAAAATAAATAATAAGATAATGTGATATACAGATCTTTTGAAAATAATTAAAAGTTTCACCCATTTTGAAAAACATAATGACAATATCTTGATATTTCACTGATATAGAGCAATTAAATAATGTACAAGATATTTTCCTACATTTTAAAAATATGAATTCTGAGAAAATGGTTGTCAAAGCTGGTTGTTAAATGAATCAAAAATCAAAAAATTAATGGATAAAATAAACTGTGTTTACCTTATCTAATAATTAACAGATTATAATTAAGATTGTTTTATTTTGTATTTCAGATATCCAGCATGGCTTTTCTTAAAAAAAAAAAAAAGAATCTTAAATTTGACCTGAAAGGTCATTTTCCATTAAATTGGACTTTGATTACTAATCACTTGCATTAAACCACAATGTCATGTGACTGCAACTGCTAGAGTGGGTTACATATTTGGAAATACGCATGCATTTGTGGTCAGATCAAATGCAATCTAATTAAAAACCAATCTCTCGCCATTCCTGTTTTCTGATATGTCACACCTTTATGTGACATATCAGAAAACAGGAGCGATTAGAGATCGGATTTTTAATTAGAATGGATCAAATGGTTGTAAATTTCAATATACTATTACATTCTGTTTTGTTTCTGTGATGCTCTCTGTTTTACTACAATGATATTAATGGGTCAGACTGTATATTGTTGGGTGACCATAACTTTATTCAGGACAATTTACACTGGTCGCACATGAGTGATCACAAGAAAGATGGAGAACATCAAACAAACATTCTGAAGCCTTGAGCCACCTATGACAAGAAGCTAGTGATATATGCGGTCACCTTATTTTACAATGATGGCAGCCACCATAATATCCACCTACGATACTCATAATCTGAGCTGTTTTGTTTACTGTACTTTATTTTCTGGTACAGAGAAACTTGTATATAAAGACCTTAAGGACACAACAAAACCAGCCTTTATAGGGAGGCAGTCTTTATATAGAGGCTAATTTGTACACAAATGGTATATAAAGGACATCAAAAAACAGTCTTTATGACCAGGTGGTCTTTATACACAGGTGGTCGCTAAAGCAGGTTTTACTGTATGTTAAAAAAAACAATGTAAAAATATTCACAACATATCAAAGTAGGGATGATCCAAAGGAGCCCTGGCATTTTATCTCAGGTTTAATTAAGTGCAAATATTTCAAATTTCCTGTCTTGATTTGCTTTGAAAAATAAAATCTTGTCATGATAGATGAGCAGAGAAAGTTATACACACACTGTGACCTTCAGACACACATGTTGACCTTCAGATATGGACTTTGTACTGTTTGTCTTTACTCTGTTTCTCATCACATTCTGTTTTTCTGTTTTGTCACTAACTCGAATAAATCAGCGCCCTTTATCCACTATCATATATCGAGGATGGAGTGAGCTGGCCTCAGGCTCAGTCGGTAGCGCACTTGACTTTTGGTTGTAAGGTCATGAGTTCGAGTCTAGCTGGCAACAGGTTGGATTCCTGTCCTTCCTGAGACAGTAAAAACCGAGGTCCCGTGTCGCAGTAGGTGTCAGCAAGTTAAAGAACCCTCACTGCTCAATGGCCATAAGTGCCGAGCATAGGCCAAAATTTGAAGCCCTTCACCAGCATTTGGTGACGTCTCCATATGAGTGAACGATTTTTGAGTGGGACGTTAAACAACAATACAACAACAAAATCAAGGATGGAGCAGTTGGAGATTGGTGGAACATACCATCTGGTGTTCTTCAGGTAGTTTTGTTACATACTGCCATAGAAACCGTGTATTCTGTTCCATAGTACACACCGATTTTTATATGCCAATGGTGGGTACATTGTACAGGGTTGTTTGTCTTCATGTCTGTCTGCCTTTCTGTAGCTTATTTGAGGCAAGGTAGTAAAAGACCAAACTGTTGCAGGTACATGTAGGATTCTCATATTTAGTACACATAGTTCTTATAGAGAAAAGGACACCTATTGTTTTCAAGGTCAAAGTTCAAGATCTAACTTTGAAGAGAAATAACATTTAGACAAGGTACAGACCAAAATATTGTACTTAGTTCTGTATTGTCACACACTTCCAATGACAAACCTTATTCTGTTTCATAGCACATGATTTTCTGTTTTGTCACATACGTCCAGAAACACACTTTATTCTGGTTCAACGCAAAATCGTTTTTCTGTATTGTCAAACACTTCAGTGACATCCTATGAGCCAGTGATATTGTGGTATAAATAGTTCTGGAGAACATTTTATTTATGTAAATATTATAAATATCTCTGAGGAATATTAGATAATAATGCAGGATCTTTTTTTTTAAACTTTTTTTTAAAAAAATATTTTTGAAGTTTTCTTCAAATGAGGGATAATTTTTATTATTTTTTTACCATTGTATGCCATCAATATACAAACATGTCCAGTCACAGAATAAATTTTGAGTGTTTTCAACTTAAAGTGATGAAAAGTTAGTTGAGTGTGATTAATGAGTAAAATGGTGGCTTCGGGGACCTGGACATTTTTGCTTCAGTTTAATATTTGGCATTTCTGTCCTTAAAAATGACGGCAAATTTAATATGACAGCAAAATTAATTAAAGCACATATATATACCATCAATGAGAATGGTGATTTTTTTCTACCATAAAAGGCAAAATAACCAGAGGTGAAACAAATTTTTATGTAAACCGTATATTTAAGTTTTAAAAGAAATAGATTCTTCATTTTAAATTGTCAGCCTGACAATATAGAAATAACACTTAATGAATGTTTTGGAAACTATAAATAAATCGTCTTACCTGAGCAGATTTTTACCTCCAAACACCTGTATACTGTACATAGGTATATCCTTACATACCTTTGGCATGGAAATTGATGAGGGCAGGTATGAACAACATGAATAAATATGACTTTCTTTTGAGATCAAGATATAAATTATTCCCTAAGATAAATTACCATTTTGTGAATATGTCCGAGGCTTTTTGACCGAGTAAAAATATATCACACCTACGATATGTATCATGTACATGTTTTATTTCGGTTGTACCGTAAATCTTAACACCTTGGTCCTAGGGTAGGGCTCCAATAGTTTTCTGTTATGGCAATAGCCTCTGGGATATTTCGTTACCTGAGTCGTATAAATTAACAATAAAGTTCGGAAATTGGAAAAAATAAAAATCTTTGCCAAAGACCCCAAGCTATAACTACCCGTGTTTAGAACGACAAGATTTACAATTAAGATTGTAAACAGATACAAATATTCCTTATCTACATTTCCATCTAATCTGATGTTCAATCACAAAAAGACAGAAATGATGAAATGAATTACTTCAGATGTGTATGTTTAAAGTGTCAGTTTCATAGGTAAACATTACCCTGATGTAATCACACGTGAAATCAACGTTACAAATGTTGTAGTGTGAAGTAACAATTATCTCTTTTGGCGTATAAAATGTCCCTTTCATTTTTTGCCGTATCTCTATATATTGCAATTTATTTTTGTTTCATCCTTGATCCTTTTTCTCGGAGTTTTTTGGATATGAGCAGTAAACATGCTCAGGTTGAGTCAACTTTTGATCTATCTAATTGTCCATCCATCCTTATATCTACCTACTTACCTACTTGCATATTTATCTATCTATCTATCTATCTATCTATCTATCTGTCTGTCCATCTGTTCATCTGTCTATTTATCTATCTATCTATCTATCTATCTCTGTCTGTTTATCTATCAATCTATCTCCATCCATCCATCTACCTATCTATTTATCTATCAATTAATTAATTAATTAATTAATCTACCCATCCAGGTAAAGTACACCTGTCCATTAGGGACAATTTGTCTATGCCCCTTGAATGTCCTTTATTTAGGTTTGATAGTCACAGTCATGAAAGACCACCTGTCTTTTGAGATAACTCTTTGAAAACCACTCCGTTTAAATATATCTGTAAATAAAATTTCTCTTGAGAGACCACCTGTCTTGAGAGACCATAAGGGGCAGAAAGGGAGGTCACTCAAGACAGGTTTTACTGTATTTTGGTTTTGTGAATGAGAATTTCTCATACTAAATGAGCACAATTGATATTTTTAGGTGTACAATTTTTATCTGGGTAAATTAGTTGATGTGTAGGTACATTTTAAGCAAGGTGGGTGGGGGAGTAGTTCAGTGTAAATTGTTGCTTTGGCTTGGTTTAACGAGCGACTTGACAACTTAAAGCCCTTTCCATTCATCCCTGTGAGGCAGGGAGAGATGTTTGATTAGTTTGTGTTCTTCTTGAGTGGTCCGTATTTCTAATGGCACCAGTACACTTGTACAATCCGACGAATATATCAAATTACACATCCTAGACAATTTAAGCCTCGAGCTCCCTCTAGGTACAATGTATGTGTGGACAGAAGATGGAAACTGACCTCTGAAAATTTGACATGATCAGAAATCGAACCAGGGACCTTCATAACGAAGATCTGCTACTCTACAACCAGAGCTTTTCTGTCCACGAGTTAACACACTGGAAGGGGATGACTGAGAAAGCTCCCATTTTAGAATTTCTTAAAATCTCAGTTTTTTGTTAGTAAATTCTCTGGTTGTGTTTACTGTGAGAGGAAATTAGAGTTCCTGCAGAAAATGCCATGCTATCCTGCCTACTCCCTGGTCCAGTTAGAGGTACAAATTTAGGTTTTATTGGTGAGAAATGGGTTTGTTTATCACTGCACTAACTGAACACCTACCTAGTAGTGCTGTTGCCGAGGGGTGGATATATTTCATACCTGTTTAAAAAAACAAACTCTTAGATTTATTCAGGACCAGGGTTTTAGCCAAGATGCCACCTCCCCTCCTAGATGAAAGCTTTAATCATGGAGTAAACCATAAGTGACATACAAGTATAACCAGCTGGTCTGTGTCCATGTTAGCTATCATATCTCATATCTGTACTTTTTAAAAATGTTGTTATAATCATGGGGATGAAATCTCATGCAATTCTGTGAAAAATAACAGTCAGTTAATAAACTTACCTCCAAAGCTTTCAGCTCTAGTTGTTGTAGCAGAATGTGCTTGGAAAATTTTCCTGTAAAGTACATCGTAATCTACATCTCGATAAAATTGTGTAAAGTAACTTACATATATAAGCTTTTATGTGTATTTCCAGTTTCAGGGTTTAAATCCCGATACATTTCTTCCTGAATGCAAAACTAGCTATTTTCAAACAACAATAGCAAAATCGGTCGTTATCGTGATTGAGGGAGTAAATGGCACAATTGTGAAGGACTTGTCAAACTCCGAAATCGACGCCATGTCAAAATTTAAATAGACAAATACAGGTACGGAAATAAGTTTGATGGTCTGTTAAACCAAAGAAAATGGGTTGAAATTTGCAAAAATAAACAAACCTTTGTTCTGTTATCCCTTGATTTAAAAAACAGAAAGCAACACTGGAGTACAAAGCCTGGCTTCACAATTTCACATTCAGTGGTAGCGGTATTTGTGTTAAGTTACAGTAGCATTGGTTTTCACTAATAATAAACACTTGTGTAGTTTTAAATCAAGAACTTTGACAGTTAAATTGTAAATGTCCAGTAATTTGTATACGTTTTTTAAAAATGCATGAATTCAAAGTTTTTAATTTTCATTTTAATTTTAACGTCACATTCAGATCTTGTTTTAAATTTTCTTTAATGTTGTTTTACGCCAAATTCAACAATTTTTCAATTATATGGAGGCGACCAGTTTTAAGTGGTGAAGGAGAAAACCCGGTTACCTGCGAAGAGACCACTGGCTTTCAGCAAGTAAACTGGCAAACTTTCTCACAAAAATCAGCTTAGGTTCTAGTGGGACTCAAACCTGCCCCGACAGGAAGTGAAAGACTTCATGATTTACAAGTGTGTTGCTCTAACCACTCGGCCACAGAGGCCCAATCTTATTTTGATAACGACTCCCCGGTTAAGTATTTAACCCTTTCACCTCTGAATATTAGTGGTAGGCTTTTTTGTATTGTTTCAGACCAATCTGTTATGGCCTATAGGGTTGAAAGAGTTAAATGTTGACCTGAGGGATGATATTTTACATGGCACTTAGTTCTTAGTTTGTTTTTGTTTTTTGTCCTGTCATAAATATTTGTCATGCCACGACAGACATGACACATTTCAGAAGCCACACTTGATCGGCATACATCTGTAGTACTGGTCAAGATTTGTGGTAATTCACCTACAGCATGTGATCTCTCGATTTAGGGGAACAATTTTTAGTGTGACTATGTAAAACATGAATATCTCCATCAAACAAAGAAGCTTCTTGCTGGTGACATTTGTAATTAAGACATTTCCCCCTATGGTCACATTTAGACTTACCTCAATCAATATAAAGTAGGGTCTATTGTGATAATTCAGGGATGTACAAGTTATAAATGAATGGGAAATTATTGTAGAATCTGTATTCCGACTCATAAACTCTGATTTCTAACAGTGGACTTTACCATTCTTTAAATTGGGTGAGTCCAAATTTGGCTATACAGGGTGGATGACTTTATAAAATATACAATATTTTAATAGGGACATAAAACGGGTTTGGGATGAGATTCAAACTGAGGTCCTGTGTGACACATGAAAAATCCCTAATTGCCTTGGTGTCAGTTCATAGGTCATGTATCGTAAAGCTGGTGAAATCTTCATCAAAATGAAACCTTTTGACAGAATATAAAATTACAATAAAAATACAAATTACAGCAGAATCTCGTTATCTCCATATTCAAGGGACTACCTCTTTTATGTTGAAATATTTAGAATTCCATATAGTCAAACCTGCCTTGAAGGCCACTAATTTTCAACAGCCAGTTTCTGTTCCCCCAATCAATTTCACTATATAAACATACCTAAACCAGCAGCCTCCTGTCTAACATGGCCAACCTGGAACCAAAGGCCACCTGACCTATGCAGCCACTTTTTCAATTTCCCTTGAGTGGCTGCTGAAAACAGGTTTGACTGTATAACCAAAATTTTAATTAATGCGTCTGCATTTCTTTACTATTATTTCAGAAAAGAAAACAACTACTCAAGAGAGATAACTCTTGTGTGTGACCACCTTGATCTCTATACATGTATAGGTCTACCAAAGTAAAGTGGCACGACCTGGTTCAGTCAGATACCAAAACAATATGGTCTACTTTCCAAAAATAGGTTATACAGGTAAAATATATTGCCTTTCACAGAATCCACGCATTACTGAATCTCTAATACTTTTGTGATGACAAGTAGCTTGTCACCCCTGTTATGATTTGATTTAGACTCGTTGTGTTTGTAAACATGTGCCACTTTACCTGGGTAAACCTGTACTTGCATGCCAAATTTTTGGTTTGTGGTACTTTATGCCATGCTTAACAATTTTTCAATCATATGGTGGCCGCCATTTTGTAATGGTAGAGCAGGACACCTGGTTACAATATACCTGGGAAGATATCACCTGCATTCCGCAAGTAAACTGGTAAACTTTCTCTTAAAATCAGCGGGACCATGTCTAACTTAACCAGAATCTAATTTGTATAATAAGGGGATGACCATTTGATTCTGAAGGGGGAGGTGGCTGGCAGATTTCGGAAATATATATTCTGGCCTTGAAAATATAGAAAATAAGTAATTTGTCCTCTAATAGCAAGGCAATAAATATAATCCGACCTTAACTGGTGCTAAAGTTGTGGTGAAAGTTAATCAACCGCTTCGCTTGTCATGTTTCATTTCTTTTTAGCTTGCTAAACTCTCCATGTTGTTGGTTTTATCAAATATTAATATATAAAGACATTTATAAACATATTTCAGAACAAGAAAGTTTGGTTGCAGGCTTAATACAATGACTTTCTCCATCCATTTGTGTGTGTCTGGACACTGATCAAATGCCAGGTAAGGTTTCTAAATTATTGAAATGTGATAGCACTGCATGTTACCTTTCTTATCACAGTCTTGCCTCACAATAATCCAATGTGCAGTGAGGTATGTATTTTATAACACCTTTGAATAGTATATACCGGTATTACCCCCTCAACTTCCCCTCTTTTTAGATCCGCCACTGCAATATATAACATCTCTGACTACATGACAAAGGTAATAAAATAACTGAAGAAAACTAATAAAAAAATCTCTGGTCTGCTTGAAAATAAGTATTCTGTCCTCGATGGTATGAAAATAAATAATCTGACTCGACAAAAATTTGCCAGCCCCCTCCCTCCTCAGAATCAAATGGTCATCGCCTAAGATAAACATGAGTAGTACCGTGCAACCTGTCTTGATAGATCACTCCATCTGTCACTGAAATGTGCTCTTACAAGACAGGTGCTCTCTTGTAATAAGTTTTATATAAAGGATTATTTAACGTGAGTGATTTCTTTAATGTGGTCTCACAAGACAGGTGGTCTTTCATGACAGTGGTCTCTCAAGAGAGGTTCTACTGTATCACGAAGATACAGTAGTAATAATGTAGTTTGAATGCATTAAAACGACTTGCAGAAAGGAATGTTTATAGCTCTTTCAACAAATTATACACAATTGTTTAGGTCTACTGGCAAATTTTGTTCATGTGAAATTAACCTGTTTTTTTTATGAAAAAAATCATGTTGAATTTCACATTCATCAGACTTATATGTTAAACTCACATGAATTTCAAGTTAAATATTGATTCACGTGAATTTCAAGCTAAATGTTGATTCACGTGAACAAAATTTGACTGTGTATACTCTATCCACTGCTCTCATAATTTTTTCTTCTACTTTCATTCTTATTTGATTAAAAATAACCGCCTGTCCTGTAATATTAAACCTTGACAAAACTAAGCAGTGGAGGAGAGAACCTGGTTCAAATGAAACCAGGGACACACCGCCAGTTTTCTGCAATTTAACTGTCAAACTCTCCCCTCCCCCCCAAAAAAAATGTACGAAAATCTATGAAGAAGCACTATAGAAATACTTGGACAGTCATCATTTTTCTCTCAAAAATCTTGATATTCATAAACTTATCATGTTATATTTACTGTATATTCTTTGACAATAGTATTCTAGTTATCCCCCTTGCAAACAAGTCTACATTTGATATTAGAGTTATCTCTCTTACTTTTCACTTGTCTTGGATATAGGCTACATGTGTTTTGTATATTTGGTTCTCTGAACGATGGGATCACTATAGTTTTGTTTAATTCTTAATCAATATGGAACAAATATAACTATTCTCCATCATGTTGTACATGTAAACGATTTCCTCCTCAATATGTTGTTGTTGTATTTTAATATAATCCCCGGTTATAATTATTTCTTCATTTTTCACATTTTTTTTTTGAATTAATATACATTCAGTTGCTCTTCAAAAATCTCTATTAGAGTCTCTTAGTTTCTAACATGTCTAAATCTTTCTTAAAAATCTTATCTAAAATATTGGAGTTTCCTCTTTAAATTTAAACTCTATTAAAATCACCAATCTATTGTTCTTCACTCATCATTAATATAGCCAAACCCAGACCCAGAGTAAGAACTTTCACTTCCCAACTATCATTTACAAAGGGAACTAAAGATGAGTCTAAAAACTGATGTCACATCACTACTATCAGGGTAAGACTAGGTGTCCAATCAGAGGATTTTACTTTTAGATTCTTAACACAAAGGTTGAGATTTCCATTACCACTCATCATACATGTACCGATGCATGTAAAACTTGTTTACTTTTCTCTCCAATATTTGTTTACATATGCAAATTAAGTCAGACATATCTATCTATGCACTGCATTCTCATTTCCTGGATGCCATAAAAGCTCTACATCATAAATTGTATTGTGACATCATAACACCTGTAGCTTGTTAATACCTGAGGGGTTGACGAGGAAATTATTACCTAGGTGAGCAGAATAGACTCAATTTTATCAGCTGACCAACGGAAAAACTCCATTTCCAAGACTGCCTTTGGACTCTGGGGTCTGGCCTGAATGACATACCATAAGGATCATAAATATGCGATCAACTAAAACCTTATTGCCATACCTTTCTATGTTAAGTCAACCTTTGTCAAATGATTGGCCAACTCATATATTTGTTGAAATATTGTAAATTATCACACATTTGTGAGGAAGTGTATGGACTTTCTTAAGTGGTCTGTAATGTGTAAATATCTTTTTATGAAAATTTCATGTTTTTGTAAATGAAAGCAGCATTTACAGCATTATCTCCTTCTTTCATAGTAAGAGTCGACAAAAAAAAATAACTGAGAAAATTACAAAGAAAAATTGTTGCTTCTCAGAAATGGAGTTTCAAAGACATTTAAAACATAAGTCAGATGAAAATAAATATACTCTTTTTCTAAATGCTGTAGAATTTAGAACATTTTGTGGGGTTAAAATTTGGTTGTTTAAAAAAACAAATTTGATGATATTAAATTTCGTTAAAAACTGGCTGCAACTGTGTAACTGAAAAATTGTAGAGTGCGACGTTAAACAGTATTCATAATCAAATCGCTGAAATAATAGAATGTTTGTAAAAGAACCTATTAAGTACGGTTTTAATATCATTGATAAATCATAAAATCACGAAATTAAAACCACAACAAAAATTTCTGATTCTACAGCAATTTGAATTTTCACAAAAATTGATGAAAGATTTTTGAAGTTTGTGATACTTGCTAGAAACGAAAATATAGAAAGCTATGGGAAAGTGAAGGAACAGGTCTGCTAAAACCTGTCAAAAACCAAAACAATACAATTTTTTTTCTGCAAATAGGAATGCACAGGTAAAAGATGACTCCATGTTTTACTGCAGCTCTAATATTTTTATTGTCAAAAACAAGTCTGCCACCCCTGTTATGATCCAATCAAGACTGTAAGCCTATTAGGTATTTTCATTATCCAGAGTTACCACCCCTCATAGCAGGTATCAGTTTGTCCGTAAAATGAGAAAAGTTATCAATTGTGACGTCATATGTTTGTGTAAAAACGACATTTCCGTGATGTCACAATTGATACCTGCTGATTTGGGAGATAACTGACTGTCGAAAAGACAGAATAGCCGACCTGGTATGGCACTTATACATGTATCTCATCTCTATAGAAAAAAAAAAACAACAAAGAACAGTGACACATGTATTGCATCAAAACGTGATTTTATTTCACATGAAGTTGTCATGAGCTACAGTTACACAACACAACAACAGAGATATAACAAGTATATATTTGTTTGAAAGTATGGATGTTAGCTGCATGTTTGAGAGAGTTACTATATATAGAGACCAACAGGCTGATCTCCTGAAGTACAAACACTGTCCCCGGATTCTGAACCTCTCAGAGTATGCAGTATTTACACTATCTTATAACTGTTATAACGTTGGCAACATGACTGTGAGAAACAGAATTACCGCTACTGTCAGATTTTTGTCGCTGTTAATTATCAACAAAATTTTGTTAAATTACCTAAAAAGAATTGAAAAATAAAATTCCCAAGGCATTGTTTCAAACATTAACTACTAAAAGAATATGACTGTGTTATAAGAACCACTTATGTGCTAATTCACAGGAATTTCAATACATTAGTCAAATTGATACGGTAGGCTAAATCTAGTCTTGTTGATGTTGTACATTCCAAACACTGAACTGTCTTATATCTAAGATAATGCAAAGGTTTTTCTTTACATTTTAAAAATGAAATAGGATTTGAGTACTATATGAGCATCACATGTGAGCTTTTGTGTTATAGATGTAATAATCCTTATCTATTGAATCTAAAATGCAACTGATAAAGATTAAACAAGCCATTGTTTGAGTTCCTGGTTACTTTTGCTTCTTTATTCCTTACATTAGGTGTCTCTCAAACATGCACCTAATACATTTGATAACAACTCTGGTATATATAATTATTTCAATATATATATATTCATTTATGTTGAAGAAAAATATAGCTCTCTGAAAGATTAGAATATAAGTACATCAGCAAAAACATCAACAAATGTATCACAAACGTAACTAAACGGTACCGGTACTAAGGTGAAAAAAAGTCTCATTCAAACCATCCCAGCTCATCTTATTGGTAAATTCACTTCTACTGGCCGAAGAAACTGTGTGATCTGACTTCCTTCAAAAATGAGATTCTGTGTTAAACTTTCTTGGATGCTATTTTTAAATCAGTCCTACCTGACAAAGATAATTTGATGTATCCAGAGTAACCGTCAAGAGTAACCAGTCTGACTGATATAATGTAGAACAACAAACTGGTCATGTTAACCAGTCTATCCAACCGAGATAATTTAGAACAACAAACTGGTCATGTTAACCAGTCTACCCAAATGAGATAATTTATAACAACCAATTGATCATGGTTAACCAGTCTATCTGACTGAGATAACTTATAACACTGAACTGGTCATGTTAACCATTCTGTCTGACTGATATAATGTAGAACAATCAACTGGTCATGTTAACCAGTCTATCCATCTGAGATAATTTAGAACCAACTGGTCATGTTAACCAGTCTGTCTGACTGAGACAATTTAGAACAACCAACTGGTCATGTTAACCAGTCTATCCATCTGAGATAATTTAGAACCAACTGGTCATGTTAACCAGTCTATCTGACTGAGATAACTTAGAACACCCAACTGGTCATGTTAACCAGTCTATCTGACTGAGATAACTTGGAACACCCAATTGGTCATGTTAACCAGTCTATCAGAGTGAAATAACTTAAAACATCCAATTAGTCATGGTTAACCAGTCTATCTGACTAATATAACTAGGTATTTTGGTTGGGATAGTCCATCATATATGTATATGTATTAATAAAATACATATCAACTGTATAGCTAATTATAAAGTGAGGTAAAATTCAGGTAAAATCAATTTTATCCCTGTGTAACCATATCTTATATGTATTTTCCAAACTACAGATAATAAAGTCACAGCTATACAGATGACATGCAGACCTACTCGAGTTACCATAAGGAACTTTTCATCTTTTATACTACAACCAGTACCAGTATTTTCAGATAAAACAAGATCAAGTGCTTAAAGTGTTTTCTGATGTAGAAAAAAACAACAAAATACTGGTAACTGACAGTATAAAAGCGATGCTTGTCCATCCTTACTGAAGAAGTGCAATGTACTCCAATGAAAATAGAGTAGTGGCAGAAAGTATACAATCAAATCAAAATAGAACAACACACTTGGACATTGAACCCCATGCTCTCCCCCTAAAAGAGTTGTCTCCCTGTAACACATTTTTTAGATTAGAAAATACGAAATGGCTCCAAGTATTATATTTTTCAGGAAGATTTGAGGAAGAAAATTTGACAGATCACCTGTGATGGTTTGAATCAGTCAATTTTATAAATTAAATATAATACAATTCAGACTAAGTAGATAGCAATATCATTCAAAATCAATTCAAAACCAACATTATACAGTAGAAGAACTCTTTTGTGAATCAATAGACATGAAACACATCCAAATAAATAATTAATATTAAGTTGCCAAATTACATCTCACAAACAATAACATAGAGATATATTCTACTAAGTAAGACTTGTCCAGTTTTTTTGTTTTTCTGGGGGGGGGCAATGGTTTACACCACACTTGGCAAATTTTCGGTTATATGCTGGTGGCCTTTTAAACGGTGGAGAATTTTCTTTGACAATCTGAAAGTGGCAACTAAGTTAGAGATGATCAGGATGACACAAAGGTCCGTCTCAGACATCTGTAAATCGGTGGGTATTTAGAAATATCAATACGAGTTTAAGTGACAAAAACAAACAATTTGTTCTACTTGTCAATTAACATACATATTATTTTGTGACACAAGATCAGATTAAATAGAATTTTTCGCTCCTCTCCAAATTTTGGCAAATAAAATTGCTGGTATAATACAAATGATTTGGAATTATGCCAGAATCATAAATTATAATTTTAATTTTAATAATATGTTCAGAAAAAAAAATGGGGTAATGTAGAAAAAAATTAAACATCTTTCCAACATTTAAATTAATGCTTGTATAATAGAGACTCGTCACAAGAGAAAGATAATACGACATCCTATTAATCTGTCGAAAAATGTTGATCCCAAGGTATAATAATGAAAGCAACTTTTGAGAATGTTTTTGGCAATTGTGAGTTCTATAAATATCTTTAATTATTTTTAGAACATACTGAATTCCATGCAAAAAATAGTTTGAACCAAATTCATCTATAATGCGAAAGCTGTCAAACACATTTTAAAAGCCTAGAATTAAAAAAATGTTTCTTTTAATAAATTGCTTGAAGGAAATGTGTTTAAAAATAGATTTGGGAGATAAGTAATGGGAATCCAGTTCTCCCCCGATATATCATACTCCCCCCTCTGTTATAATGCAAAACTCGCATAACTCCACTATTTTTTGGGGAAAAAATTTCCTCTCATACAATTCCCATTATAACGCCTAACCCTGCATACTGCCACTGATTCTCCTGTACAATTGGTCATTTATGCATGTTAAATCCCTCGACCATATTGCGTGACCAGGTATAATAAAAACTGTTAGCCAATGGTTGGTAGTTTACTTCATATTATAATCGCGAAGGGAGATAACTCGAATATTGAGCGTCACAATTTTCAAATTTCGCTTCCATGAGAGTTGGAAACATTGTCACCCGTTATAATCCTGCATTTAGTCGCACAAGTCACATGAATTGTGAAAAATGTTATAAATAGATGGTCCCGATAGCACAGTTGGTAAGAGCATCCCGCTAGAGTTCCTGGGTTCAATTCCCGGTCTGTCTGCACATGTTACCGTGCTCGATACATTTCAGTCAATTGTCATTCAACTAAATAACCCACAGTGGTATGTTTTAAGATTCTGTTGGATTTCTTTACACCAAATAATATTAATTCACTAAAATATAAGGATATTCCATGTACCTTGTGAAGGTAAATATGAAAACCGGATGTAGCCCTACATATGAGGAACAAAATCGAATGGGCAGGATCATAGCGGTAATCTCCGGGCTAACTCAAAAGTTCCCTATTATCACACATCAAGAAATATTTAAAAGTAGATGGGGGGGGGGGGATATAAACATAAAACCTTGCATTACCGGCCTGTTAAAGATTTATTTTAAATAGAAACGATAAAGGTGAACATTAGAATATACAAATCTCTGATACTGAAGTATAAAAGAAATGTTTCTGGGTTAATGTAAGAAACAGATCCATATTTTTCAGCCATCGAACGCGTACATACTTTGGATGTTTTAATTTTGTCTATTTAAATGGATAGCCAAATAGGACAAACTTAAACAATGGCCAAAATATCCCAGTTTACAGTAGTGTTGTACACAGGATATGATACAGGCCTAGAGCAGGAATTAAAGACATGAAATCGACCACACCTTGAAAATGGTAAATCTCAATATATTGCCAAACACGTTATGCCACCAATATTAAGAAAAATAAAAGGTGGCGGTTTATCGGGGGAGAACTGTATATAGCGCGGCTTACTATTGAATTGAATAATAAAAGACAATTAAACTTCAAATTATAACAATGCAAATAAATCGGAAAGAAAGAGGATTTTTAAAACTTCTGAATCTAATACATAAACCAGAGACAAAATCTAGAAGATTGGGAAATTGCAAAAAAAATTCCAAGGGTAGGCCCTAGAAAGTCACATTTTCCTTTCCACTGTTTGTCAGTAGTACAATATTTAAGTTCAATATCTACAGATTTTTGCTGTTTTATATGTTTATGTAAACAGCACGAAAAAAATGTGAATCTGTTTGTTTAAAATTTTCTAGTAGTCACCAACTCTGGAAGATAACTTATAAGTAAGCAAGGCAATAAACCACTAATGAAATAAAATCCAAATATTTGATGCAAGGGGGCAGAAATTATGTAAACAATTACATATTAAATGTTGCCATGGGAACAGTCAACAAATCATTGTTTATCAAGTGAAAGTAAAAACAATAACATGTTTAATGTTACCATGGATACAGTAAACAAAAACATTGTTTATCAAGTGGAAGTAAAAAAATAAATAAACATATTTAATGTTACCATGGATATAGTAAACAAAAACATTGTTTATAAAGAAGTAATCTTACAAATTAAACTACAGTAAAACCTGCAATAGCGGCCACCTCTATATAAGGATCACCTGTCTATAATGGCCAGTTTTAAAAAGTCCCTTGACTGCATACTTCAACTAAATTGAACTTGTGTATAAGGGTCACCTGCACATAAAGGCCAATATTTTCTGGTCCCTTGGGTGGCCCCTATATACAGGTTTTACTGTATTTGTTTGACAAGTAAGAAAACAAGAACTATAAGATAGATTTAAAATGTTGTACTTGTCCCAAATTTGAATTTTGAATAGTGCTTTATGGCACACTCAACAATTTTTCAGTTATATGGTGGTGGCCAATTTTAGTGGTGGAGGGGAGAACCTGGTTACAATGTACCCAGGAAGAAACCACCATCCTGATTATTTATTTATGTATGCACCGGCAAATACTGTCAATTCCAAACCAATGTTTCATCACAACTCGCAAAAAAAATATATATATGCAAATGAAATGTAACCTTTTAATATCACATTCGCCTTTGTTGTAATCTGAGAGAAATAACCTTCACGTACATTTTTCAGAATTTTTCTTTTTGTTTTGTTAAAGCACTCAAAATTTGTCCCCTGTTACAGTGCCTATGATTAGACACAAGGTGTAGAAATGAGCAAAACTGGTGGTCATAGTAATTTGTAAAACAATTCATAACAAATAAAATATTGTCAAAAACTTAATAAATACCATGTGTAAACAAAAAATTCCATTGCACGAAAAGGCTGAAATCATATGTAGATCACAGTAAAAAAAAAATCAAATACATAGAGATAGCTACCTTTATACGACCCTCCCATAAATAATAATAATAAAAAAAATGCTTGACTAAAATTGTTAATGCAACTGATAAATTTTGAAATGTGGATTTTTTTATATATATATATATATATATATATATAAAGTAATGATAATAATATGTAAAGTAATGGTAATAAATATTTTTTAAATTGTTTTATAATGAACAAAAAAAAAATAATAATGTAACTCATGCTACAAGAAGTTTGGATAAATAACACAGTTGTAAATTTCACTTGTCAATCATTGGGGGGACTGTTTTGGATTAGTAAAAAAACATCTTTGAAAATGAAACAAGACATAGAATTTCAGATTCATCAACAGACTGAAAAATACATAGACATAAAATAGTTAAAAAAAAAAAAACACATTTCAAAATCCCCAAAACGGAAAATACTAACATTTTCAAACATTTATTTCTATAGCTTAGAGTTGTCCTTTATTTTTTAAATAATGTGGTCACATTATTGTACTCATAAATATTATCAATTGTATTTACATATCTTTAAAAAAAAAAAAAAGAAAGAAAATGCTAGATGTTATACTGGTATATATAGACATATTCAATGGAATGAAACAGATCTGGACAAAATATTATAATAAATAAACAACAAAACCGACTTGTTGTTAGGGCACAACATCTTTTCATGGACCATAAAATCAAGAATGACACACGAACATTCTCAGGTGATAATACCTAGTATGAGACAAACAACCACAATTTCAATTGAACAACAAGTATTTTAAAGTCACAAATTTCTTCATGATTTCTGCATTGTATGTGATGCGTAAATAGTACACGTTTAGGTCTATTTGACTAGATAATTGATATTTGATCCTGGGAATTCTGAACCAGTCAGACTGGGGTATATGTTGACTGTGTTCCACTTCATTTTCCTACACCTCACTGTGGTGGCAGGGCCTTCAAGATTGCATGTACTTCTTCTGCTACAGCTGCTAATGCAAACTGGAATTGTTCCTACAAATAAACAAAATGAATAATTAAAAAAAAAAAGCAACACCAAGAGACAAATGCATTTCAATTTAAAGAAGCAAACAAGATGTGTTTGTGAAACTCAAATGCCCCCAGTTCCAACAAATTTCTATGCTGGCAAATAAAATGACCCTAACCACCCCAAGGGGCATGTGATGTCCTATATTTTGACCCCATCCCACCCACAGGGGCATGTGATGTCAGTGAAGTGTGAGCAACCCTCAGATGAACTTACAGTCCAAGTTAGGTTACTGCATCACAATCCATGCTTGAAATATTACACTTTATATGAAAGCTGGACAGAATTATGGACAGACAGACAGAGGGACAATCCAAACACTATTTGCCCCAGGCAGACGTTTCAGGTCAGGGGCATGAAAATGTAGTCTATTGTACTGATAACAACACTTTTATAATCCAACATTTTGAATGCATCTCATTCTCCCTTAAAGACAAGTTGGTATGGCCTTTGTCATTGATATATGGAAGGGTACCTTGTTTTAGGGTACTGTAAATCCAGTTTTATTCACAAGAATTTTATTTTTGAAATAACTCTCACTCGTGAACGTATAATTATCGCATAATGAAGTATGATGATAGTATGACGAAATGGGCTGAAATTCAAAATCACGAAAATATCATCTCGTGAATAAATTTACGAACCTACAAGGGTTTTTAGATAGTCAAATGGTACAAATCTACAAAGGTTTTTAGATAGACAAATGGTACAAACCTACAAGGGTTTTTAGATAGACAAATGGTACAAACCTACAAGGGTTTTTAGATAGACAAATGGCAATGAACCTACAAGGTTTTTTAGAGAGTAAAATGGCAATGAACCTACAAGGCTTTTTAAGATAGTCAAATGTTACAAACCTACAAAGGTTTTTTAGTTAGACAGGTTTTTTTCAAGTAAAATGGCAATGAACCTACAAGGCTTTTTAAGATAGTCAAATGTTACAAACCTACAAAACTTTTTAGACAGTCAAGTAACAAGAACCTACCCCCCCCTCCATGTTATAATGCCAAACTTGTGTAACACCACTATTTCTTGAAGAACAAATCTCCTTCCATATAATTCCCCAACTAAACATTCTAGTACATGTATAGCTGATCATCTTTGAGTAATCCAAGAATGACCTGAATACAAAGACAAATTAATGCATCTGGAAAACAAGTAATCACCAAATGATGTGAATACTGAGACATTACAAACAGTTATGGAACACATGATCAATTCCGCTGTTTGACATTGAAGGCCAGAGTCTGATCCTTAATGCACCATACATTCTGCAGATGACCAAAAATCTAATCAAGTATTGTACATTTTGTGTATAACATGAAGTACCATTCAAGATATATAAATATACAGGTCTACCAGGAAAGGACCTTACAGCTACCATATTGGATCTTTAGGTATTTGTAGTCAAATAGAAACACTGTAGATGTTTGATCTGACTAGATGCTGTATTGATTCACAAAGACAATTTTGGTGGTTTTTATAAATGGGAATTACTGTTCTTGTCAGCCATTAATGCCATCAATAAACTGATTAACAGTTCTATAAATGGTAGTCTGCAATGGTCAACTAAAATCAATATAGAATTGATCATAAGAGATTACCAGCTTGCCACTACTTTTCACGAGAAGTACGTGCAGCCATTACTATACCTTTGTTTTCACCATGTTCATCCTCTGATCTCTTATATGCTCGAGTGTAGCTGCGATGTCGATTTCTTTGGCGCCTAAAGAAAAATATAGAATTTGTAATTAGAATCTTAATACATAATGCGACAACACCTGAGCATGCTGTGTCGACGATTAATATTCTTTGTTCTGAATTACATACACACAGCTGGGGCCGCTTATATTTATTATCACCAGCATTGTCTGTTATTGGCACTGCTAATCAATCAGGATATCCTAATATGGTGTATATGCTAACACGATGTTATTTTATATCATCATTTCTGAGAATGTAATTGCTATCGTAGACAGAAAATTTAGGAGAAAGAACAGAAACATCTGATGACTGAAACACACACAAGAACACTTGCACTTATGCTAAGATAACACTCAAGAACAATTGCACTTACGCTAATATAACACTCACATACACCATTCACTTATACTTGCTTACACGCAAACATTAATTCACTAAGATGCAATTCACTTGCACATGCTAATATGCATTCACTAACACACACCAACATGCATTTCCTTAAACACACCAACATACATTCACTAATATACACCAACATACATTTACTTACAGACCAACATATTCACTTAGATACTCAAATATGCATGTCCTTGCAACACAAACAGGCATGAACATACACAAGGTCAGAGGTGCAAATATTGAGAAAATATAAATTAATCTAGATAATAAAATGGAACATGTCTTGAGACATAATTGTCATTAAATGCTGCCCGTCATGGAAAACCAAATTCAGAAAATCGCTCCGTTAAATAATCTTTTTAACCAGACCTATACTTTGAGGGAGCACCTGTCTCTAGAGACCACACTCAATGGCAGAACAGGTGGTACCTCATAACAGGTTCCAAATAAAATGATTGTTTACGTCACATGAAGTATTTTCAGTGTACTTAAAGACTAAGAAATTAATATGTCAAAATAAAAACTAAATTTCCCAAATTATACAGAATATCCTTACCTTTAGCCATGCGATTGAGAACCATATCAACGAGACAGTATGTACCTGTTCTGCCACAGCCATCACTGAAAACGGGGAAAAATCACACATAAATCAAATACATTGTACATACATTGTCTCTATCCGTAAGATTCTACTATAATGACACATATAAATACTTCACATTGTGAGAAAATATATCCTGTGAATATACTGGCATTGCCTACATATGTACTATACTGTGTTCTGTCTGTTATATTTGTATGGATAGTACATTTTGTTGTTTTATTTTGGTATTACATTTCAACAAAAATATCAACTCATATAGAGGAGACATCACAAAACTTCAGATTACATGCCACAAATTTTGACCTATGCTATGGAATGACATTGATGCAGTGAGACCTCTTTCATGTACCACCCCTGTCATTACACTGAATTGTCTCATAGACATTTCCTTTGATGAATGTTTTCTATAAAATCTGATGGTCACCTATCTTTTAGAAGACATGAGACTCACAGAGATCATGGTGGTAGGTGTGGCTTAACCCTGTCAACCCTACAGACCACAAAAGACTGGTTTAAACAATGGAAAAGAGTATTCTACTTAGATATTTAGGGATGAAAGGCTTAAGAAAGAATCGGCAAAGCAGAATGATACGAGTCTGTGTCATAATGACGATTCACCTATACATGTATTTCATTTTGGTAAGTTTCCAAAGTAAGTGGAAATTTCTTGGCTCTAAGTTTCTCATTATCAATAAGATACAAATTCAAACAAGATTTGCATGAGTAATACTACAGCTCCGGGAGCTAAGAAAGCCCCAGGAGCTAAGGAAGCCATTCATAAGATTTTAAACTCATAACTCTTGTAAATATTACCAAATGTTGGTTATAATCAAACTCATCCGAGGTTTCGGTGATATAATACAACATTCCAAATATGACTAAAAGTTGAGGAAGGAAACGTGGAGTTATGTAATGAAATTGTTACAGATAGACCAATACGCACCCACCTTTCCCATCATCAATTTTGAAGAATAACAATATCAACTCAGGGCCTGACACCATAAAACTCAACTCAACTTTGACTAATCCTGAAATCTGATTGGCTAAGTAGACCAACTTGAGAATATTCTCAGACTTGTGTAAATTCTAAAGTTTTATGGTGCCGGGCCCTGGTTTATATTTTTTCCCATTTTGCTCTTTCATGGATTAGACTTTTAACTGATTCATCAAATTCTGACAATATTTTCTTTTTTCCCTTTTTGTTAATTTCCTGTAATTCAGTACAACTCTTCATCCATTTCTTAATCGCCATCGACAGTTATATCTTAATCATCACATATAATCAATGTCTTTTGTCCTTCTACTCCTTATTCATGATTTCAAATTCTACCATTTTCATTTCCTGCAATCGATAATATTTTTGTTTTATCATATTGATCATCAAGCCCGCTACATGTTATTTCATCATCTCTGGTATTACCTGCAGTGAACGACTATCGGACAAGATCTTCCTCTGTACGATTTGTTTACTTTTCTGAAAATAGAAGGAATTTTAAGATATGTAATCATATTTCTTACAAATTACAAAATTTTATATATTGTGCTTTGAATCAGTAATACAGTATGACAGATTCATTTTTCTCCCTTTATTTAGATTTTCCTGAATGCCATTGGTCTAAACCGATCAAAATCTTCAATTTCAGATCTTGATGATCGATGCATTGGTATTTATTATCCCTGGGAAAAAATTCATGAGGTGATGAATGTTTCCGAACTCAATGTATGGTCCCTTCATTATAATCGTAAATCAGATCATGTGATAAGATTGAGCAGCAGAGGCAGACGACAGAAACTTCATCCTTTACATGACGGCCGATTATCAATCTTCCAATGGCTCCCAACATTTTTTGTTTGACTGATAACTGCTTCAGCACTGTCCATTAATCTGACTGATAATTATTGCAAAGTTCATTAATTTCCACATTAGATAGCAAACCACAATTTGATCAATGGTAAAAGTCTGAGACATCAGAAATTTAGTCAGAAACAATCATCAGTACGAGACTCCGAAAGAATAATTTTTTTTCATTTCCTTTTTTGGTTAACTGATGTTTTACGCCATGCTGAACAATTTTTCAGATGTAAATTGGCTGCAGTCAGCATTTACTGGTAGGTGGTAATGTATACTGCACTGGGAAAAGCCAAAGGGTCTATTTACAAAAAGAACACACTTAGACTATTATCTTAGAAATATTATTTCTATTTCTTACTTCCCAAATGTCTACTTTCTTTTACACAAAAGCATCAACAGTGGTATTCTACAGATGTACAAGTTTCGCTAGCTTATGCGGATTAGCTTCCTTTCCAGTGGTTGATATTGATGCCTATTTCAAACGTTATTGGCACACATAATTACCATTGTAATATTAACTGCATACTAGTCCAACTTTCATACATT
Source organism: Atrina japonica (assembly GCA_030159075.1). NCBI lineage: Eukaryota > Metazoa > Mollusca > Bivalvia > Pterioida > Pinnidae > Atrina > Atrina japonica. Next base: position 623,114 of record BROG01000297.1, on the reverse strand, counting down.
TTAATAACCTTTCATCCTTTTAACACTTGATAAATCTTCACTCCACACAATTGCATAAATAGGTTAATCACTGGGTGTACATGTGTTAGAACCAGAACCATCGTTGTCATGGTAACTGTAAGTCAAGCAGGTGGTTAGTGGTTACGCCAACTCCCCGATCACTTTTGTGACTATGCAATTTGTGTAATGTACAATTGCCAAATCACAAAAGCTGCCTGGGAAGTTGACAAAAATGGCAGTTAGTGACGGCAGTTAGTGACAGCAGGCAATGATGAAGGTCAGCAAGCAAGCTGCTCATGTGTGAAGTTTGGCGGAAATCAGATTATATAGTGAAAACCAAGTGTTAGTTAGCAGGTACTACCATTCCCATACAAGCATGTATATTTATAGGTATAAAGTTTGGTGAAAAATAGATTAGAGAGTGATGAATAGGAGGCCTATGTAGTGTTAGCCAGCATCTCTCCATTCCAGGCAAGTAAGTATATAGAGGTATAAACTTTGGCGAAGATCAGATTATATAGTGAAAATCCAAGTGTTAGCTAGCATCTCTCTCCATTCCAGGCAAGTATAGAAGGCTACTATATAAACGGCTATGTCATTCTGAAAACCAGTTACCATAGTACAAAAAGAGTAAATACAGAGAAAAGGATATTGACATTTTCCACAGTTCTTAGCAGGTTAATATAACAACATGAAATTGGTATCATAAATCAACGAGTATTCACTTTCAGACTCGAGGCTGATTATCAACATATATCAAAACGTATGAAACTTAAGAAAATATGAAATGTGCCGTGTTTATAAGGTGTAAGAAAATACCCAGTTTAAAGCAATCGACTTCAAAAAGACTCGGCAAAGCCACGGGCACTGATCGTTTTATTATCCGATGATAATGAATAAATAATACAACCATTAATTTTAACAGACTTCGAAAAAACATTTTTACACAACAACAGTGTTTGTAGCAAAATTGAATGGATATTTCTCAGCAATTTTGGAAAAGGATTCAATTATTTGGATAGTGAACAAATACCAACACCAAATACACTAGCAATGAATGCTAGATTAACTTAAAGCCTCTATCTGACTGCCCATTTACACTCAGGTAGGGAGTCAATTTTGTTTTAACTTATAATGTACAATATATAGTCAACCCCACTTATAACAAGACTGTATACAGTGGAAACACACTACAGTAAAACCTGCTTCAGCGACCACCTGTGTATAAAGACCACCTGGTCACAAAAACTGTTTTTTTTGGGGGTTTTTTTTTTGCTGTCCCCAATAGTATCTTTTGTTTACAAATCAACCTCTATATATATATATATAAAGACCACCTCCCTATAAAGACCGGTTTTCTTGTGTCCCTTAGGAGGTTGCTATATAGACAAGTTTCACTGTATTAGGACGCAGGGATTTTCCTAGGCCTATTTTGGGTCCGGTTACAGGACCCTTCCCAATGCAAAAATGGCTTGTATTTTCCCAAAAATATGCAAAAATTCCCAATTTGGAATTTCAAAATAGATAAATAGAGTATTTTCAAACAAATTCCTTAAATTAAGTTATTCTTTTTTAGTAAAAATGTGTTTTTTTTCGGACCCTGGACCCAGAATTTTTGAGGTAGGAAAATTCCTGAGGACCACCTTAATGACTGACTCAAAGTGGTCTGATTGGTTAGGTGGTCTCTTAAGTGAGGTGGTCTTTAGGTGACATTTCACCGTATATTTCTTCCCCATGCAATTCTTACATTATACTTATGGATCCTAATAATGAAATCCCGCTACAACGAGGTTTAAATTTATCTCCCTTCCACTTTGTGGAGTTGACTGTATACATGTTATTTCCACAAAATTACAATCATCGTCAAAAAAGAAATATTGTAAGACAAAACTTTGAAATACAAATTCATTATGTCACAGAGATCTTACATGTATCTACATTTTAAATATGTCACAGAGATCTTATCTTATTGTGTCTTTCAGTCATTTTGTATAATTGAAATTACAAGAAAATTAACCAGGGCTCACTCTGGACTAAAAACCTTAAGAGCCATAAAATTAGTCAACCAAGATCCCCCCACCAACACAAATTAAAATTTTGATAAGCCAGCTAAATGAATATTCATACAGAATATGTTTGTTAATTTTATGCAACATGGTGGCAAGTGCAATCTATGTATACATGCGTGAAGTACATGCTGAATACTATTTGCATGTCTGCAGCTTTAATTGATGAGGAAATTTTATGGAACTCAATATGAAACATGCTAAAAATTCGCAAATTACAATTTTCTTTAGCCAATTTTTAAACATAATTACTATAGGCAATGGCTAAATAAGGTAATGGTGATGTGAGCCCTGAAAATTTCCACATTCCCAGAAAATAAATTTCGTTATGAAATATAGTAGCATTAGTACTAATATAGAGTTAGTACTTAAATGTATTATAATGAAGTGACACGTGCAGAATGGTGTCTATAGAATATGTCATTATACATGTACTATAGCATAGAAGTTTGGCGTGATGAGCTCATGTTAGCTTAAGATGCATGCTACTGTGGACTGACTCGGGTAGCACTAAACCACATGTCAACCAGCATATCCAGGATATATGACCTACATTGCCTAAAATATAGGTCATCATTAAAAAAAATATACAGTAGAACTTCGATAATTTGAAGCTCAAGGGACCACCTAGAAAAGTTCAAAACATCGGGACTTTGACTCATGGATGGTAACTGAGAACCATACGTTTTTAGTTTCACAGGTTCTATAAGGTGTATATGACTGCTTCAAAACCATTTAAGACATAAACGGTCATTATGATTAATAATTTGTGCTAAATTTAACTTAATTTTCGTGAAATTAAAGTGTTTTGAGAAGGAGAGGAATTGTCACTTCGTACACATGTAAATTTTGACTTCGAATTATATGTAGGAATTTTCATTGTTTTTATAGAAATGGGTCCAAAAAATTATTTGAAACATCAAGAAATTCGACTCATAAAAGTTTGAATTATAAAATGTTTATAAGTAGTGTTAAATAACAAAATTATTCGGGACTTTGTGAATAGTTCAAAACATCGAGAAATTCGACTCATTGAAGTTTGACACATCGAAGTTCTACTGTATATATATATATATATATATGAATGATGTGCCCTGACCTAGTTTTGTCAGAAGTGGGTCAGTAAGAAGGTTTAGTTTTCTTTTGTATGGTTCAGTTAATTCTAAAGAATAAATCGGACAAATTTTGAAGAATAGAAAAAAAAACATGAGGCCTGAAGGACTTCATGGGAATCAGTCGCATCTCTATCCTATACCTTGCTCTGATTTCGTGCATTACTGTAGCTCCAATATTTTATGTCGAAAACTAGTATGTCATCCTTGTTATGATTTAATTTTAACTTGTGTTTGTAAACATGTGCCAATTTGTTTTGAATGACCTGTACCTACCAGATTTTTTAATAAAAATGATAACATTTAAAATGTTTATGCAACACACAATAAAAACCAGTCATCTGTACAACTCAGATGACCTAGTGGGTGACTAATAGAATCTTACAGCCCTGCATTCTCATTACATAGAAACTCTACATCATAAATTGTATTGTGATGTCATAACACGTGTAACTTAATACCCTTGGGGTTGGCAAAGAAGTCATCCCCCCACCCCTTGTTTAAAAAAAAAAGGAAATTATATGAACCATGGGAGAAGCTACTGATAACAAAGTGGCTTTGGGGCTCGTTTAGTAGATTAGTCAAAGCACATCAAATAATTTTGTTAGTTTGGCCTTACTGTTATTTGTCATTCTGGAACAACGCTCCAACATGTCACCTCCATTAAAACACAACAATCAATAATGTATAAATTCAATCCTTTACATGAACGACATTTCATTATCAAAGACTCGCTGTTTGTCAGACAAATCATACATGGTAAAACATTCAAATCTCCTGATTTGATGTGAAACCTACAACCAAGAATGTAGACTGAATAATTGTATGTATTACCTGCGGAAATCAAGAAGAGCTTTAATGGAGTTGGGTACACCAAGGTCAGGCCAGGTCAAGAAGTGAAACTGAGTGACAGTTCTCGTTTCATTAGTTTGGAGATTCTTCAGATAAAAGCTTCTAACCAAATAGTCATCGCACCATACATGCTCTGATACCAGATGGACCTGAGTAAAAACATGAAAAACATATCTTGATCAAACAAAATATTTACAAAACAGGGCTAACCTATCTCTCCATCCTTTGTTGACTGAAATCTATTATTTTAGACCAGTATGGTGTATGTGAATGTACATATCTAGAAGATGCAGCATAACTGCACAAAATACATATGTACCTACCCTTTCACCCCTGAATATTTGAGTGGATGAGAGAACAGGGTCGGCAAAATAGCCTAGCTCTCAAATATAAGGTCAGTCAGGTACACTGAAAAACACATATTTATTTTATTTTTTTTTTCGCATTAAGTCTCATGAAAAATATTACCAACTAGTGATTTCCCGTAAATTTTAACGATACAAAAAGGTCAGATTTTTCACAACTGCTCTAATAATCTGACTCATCATTCAAAAGCACATGGAAACAATGGAAGGAACAAAGTAATGATGGCATGACTTAATTATTTATTCAAATAACTTCTAGTTAAAATGGGTGTTATGTTTCTAATTGCAATAGATTTGATTGATAACAATTCTCTACAAAACTTATTAAAATGGTGTGCAAACTGTCCCTTTAGTATTAAATTTTCATGGAATTGTATTGAAAAAAATAAACAAAACTTCACATCCCCTGAATATTCATTGACAGTTTTCGCTAAAAGACAGTGCTGCATTTTTTTTCTAGGTTGAATCACGCTGCACTCGATTTAATCAATACGAACAGCCAAGTTTCTTAGCTTCAGTGAGCATTAGCAGAAAGTAACACTCATTTTGATAAAAATCATCTATTATTAAAAATGGTTTCATTTGACCTTTCTTTACTCAAACTAATGTAAAGTGACATTGTCCAATGGTATTAGTTCATTGCTTCCATTGTGTTTCGTTGATTTACCCTTTTTCATCACTGAAATGTTATATCTGAACTTGTAAATATGTCACACATTTATAAAAGTAGTTCTTCGAAATATGTGCGATGTACATGTAGTTTAAATTTAGAAAACAGAAGATAGTGTTGTATCTTATTTACAGTAAAGGTCATACATATATGTGGCCTCTATCTGATCCAAAGTGAGTTCTGGGTTTGATGTCATAAAACTGAAGAATTACTTAAGTTGAAGTTAAATTTTTTTTACTTAGCTTTAGCTCATTGGCGGATTTAAGAGGGGGGTTGCAATCCCCCCCCCCACCTTTGAAAAATTCAAAACGGCCCCAAACCCCTTGCCTCTGAAGGCACATACCTTCAGTACTCGCATTTTGTAATGATAAAAATTCTCAACCTCCCCTCCTAAAAAATTCCTGGATCTGCCCCTGTAGCTAATCCTAAAATATGCAGGCAAATTTCAGAAGAGTATCAGGCTTGAGTAAATTCTTAAGTTTTATGGTGCCAGGCCCAGAATTGGACTTGTAAAACATTTTCACAAGTGAATATATCTATCTGTAATATTTGACCTCTGAACGTTTTCTTGATTGAATACCTGTAAAATCTTATCTACCAGAAACATAGTGGCATCATGACATACTGAGACACTCATTTCTACTTGACCTTTCTCATATTTTCTCAGGTGAGTATTAGTAATATTTGATAATAATATCATCTTGAGTCAATACCTGTAATATTTAACCTATCAAAAATAAAGAGAAGTCTGGAAATCGGAATATGATTTGACTTGAGTCAATATATGATGTCTTCTATCATACCTCGTAAATGTGGTACAGATCACTGCCTTCCTCTGGCCAGTATCTATGACACATCGCCTCTCCATTCTCCGTCAGTTTTGTCAACATAACAATCACAACAGATCCTTGTTCCCAGACCATCTGTGCGAAATGAGAAAATGACCACACATATTAAATAAAACAGAAATAATGGGGGGGGGCTCCATGGATGGCACTTTTCATATGGAAATGTAACCAGTTTACATGCAGAAGGTTATTCATCTTTTCCCAGAGCATCGCAACCAAGCTTTCTGTTCATCAATTAAAACTAGCTATCACTCTATACCTACATTTTCTATTAACATATATTAGACAGCAAATAAATGTTCAGCCAATAAGCAATATATATATATATATATATAAATTATGACCAATATAGAACTCCATTCCTTGCTATCAGTCAGTTGCCATGACAACAATAACTTTATCAGCATCTTCAATAACAGTGTTAGGTTTGCCTTGGATGTGGTATAAGTGTAGGCAACAGTATAACTTTGGGATAGACTATACAGCTGAAGCAGGACTAGCCACTTCAAGGTCAGGGTCACTGGATTTAAAGTGAAGGAAGAGCCTGCTGCAATACAATGTCCTAATTGAATTAATGAAACAGTTTACATCAATGGCCGGGCTCATGGTACATCACCTGTACATGGTGATACCTCCATTAAAGTGAATTATTATTTAACTTGCAAATAATATCGGTTTCTGATTGGATAAGCCGTTTTTTACCTCTCGAGATTTATCTACATATTCTGTGGATAACGATTGAATATCATGTCTAAAAATAGAAAGTACTTTTGAAAGTACATACTGAAACTAAATTAAAAAGAAAAAGCTGAATAAATGAAGATATGCTTTCTTTTACTGCATGTTAAAGGAACAAACATGTATAAAAAATTTATCTGCTAAATGTAAGCTTCTTGGCAGGATACTACGTAGTAGAGAAATCATTCTGATTTAACAATTACCTGCCAAAAGTCTGCCACAGTGTGGGGAAGTGGTCCTTGGGTAGCGATGTAGGCTGGATTCCTAGGGTCATGATCCGTCTGTTAATAAAGAATTAAGAAACATTTAAAGTGAAGCAAAAACAGCAATATTTCACTAAAACTTCAAAAATTGTAAATATAAATTGATATTTTGATATCGATTCCATTCTTGATCTAAATCTGTGTGTAAGTCTAGGGCTTCAATTTAACATTTTTTCCCCAAGTGGCCCACAGGTTAAATAGTATAAAAATCTAATGGCCCTATCAAACTACTACTGAACCACAAATAACTCAAAAGAAGTTACTTATAATATATATATATATATATATATTATATATATGATATATATATAATATATTATATATATATATATATATATATATATATATAGATAGATAGATGAAGAATAGCCAACAACAATGTGTGGACAATTAAAGGCAGGATATGTACAGTTTGTTTTAAAGATGAGATGGGTTATTTTGTAAGATTTATATATGTGTAACAATTACTGAAAAAAGCATTTACAGTCTATCTTAATATCGTTTACTGGACAATGGGGTCAGAACAGATGAGAAATCTACTGGCCCTTCCTATTATTTACTTGCCACAGGCCAGTGGCCCAGTGCTAATTTTGAACCCTGGTTACATTGCAGATGTCCTAATATTTACTACTGATGCATCATGGAGATAAGATAATTCATTTGAAATGTTAAATATTCCTGTTTAAGTCAAGGTCAAGATCAAACCTTAAACCTTTCACAATAGGTAGTCAATGCTCTGATAGTACATCAACTAGATACCCTCTTAGATCTGTAAGCTTTATGTTGTTCACCTTTTCCCTGTTTAAGATACAGCCCTCACAACTCACTAGCTTACCCAACTCAATACTTTGGCAGCTCACATCAGCTTATCCATAATTCTCAATACCTAACAACATTTTCACTGAGTAAGTATTGATTTTTCAGCCTTTCTCAATTTTCTGTCATCTACAAAGACCTATGATACTTAGCCAACAAGATGGCCTTCCTTTTTGTCTCATTTGTCCATCCTATCTCTAAATGTTGAAATCTACCAATGCAAAGCCATTCATTCATCAATTACATTCTGTATGTGGAAATTCAGTAATGAATTTGAATTCGCATTATTTAATCTCGTTATGATTTTGTGAATGTTGGGAATCATCATTAGAATAAACCTTTCATCCCAAATATTTCAACATCCAGTTCCTCACAGCAAATACTTACAATGGTGCTTGCATTGATGTAGTCGGAACTTGAAGCATTGCTTGTGTTGGACAAGATAACCCTTGAATGATCGTCTGAAAAGAAAAAAAAAAAAAACAACTCAAAGTTGATGAAGTAAAATTCTAAAAAAGATTGCATTAAAACTGGCGACTTTTATTTCCAATTTTACCCTTCATCTGACCTACTTAAATCTGCCATATTTTTTTTTTTTTTCGTTTATCAAGATTCTCTTCAACCCTGTATATTTTACCTTGAAACACCTGATAACTAATTGCTAAGCCATCTGTTTTATGCTAAAGTCCACCAGCTTATCTTGTTCTTAGTCAATAAATATCAGTAACTGTGTAACCGTAGCAAACAGCTTTGCAAACATGGAGTGTTGCTGCCTTTTATTCTTACTCTTGTATGAGGACAGGCTTGTATAAAGCTGATGATACTACAGTCATAAGTGTTGTACGAGGAAGCTTGACACATTTATACACTTTGGATATAATGTTGGCTTATAGCAAACTCTCGTGTCAGCCATTTGCAAAATATCTCAATACATGTTTTATCTCAAATGCTCGGAGCTGAGGATGTTTGTCCTCAATTGTAATGAGGCTACCTTACATTGGTGTGTTTCTGTTGGTCTAGTTTGATGATATTGGGTTCCTTGATAAAATTTGTAAAGTCAGCAGTTTACAGAAATTATTGTATTACATTTTTAGCTGATTCTCAGATGTAATTAAAGACTAAAGATTTGAACCTTGTATCTCAAAACTGCAAGGCAAAACCTCTTCAAATTGAGATAAGGTCAGGGTCCAACTACATGGTTAAAATAACTTTTTATGTTTAAAAGGTCCTATGCCTTGATAAATTCCATTGTGGTTTAAGGTTGAAGGTTCTATGCCTGCCATAGTCAAATAACCTTGATAAATTCCATTGTGGTTTAGGGTTATAGATCCTATGTCATGGTAAAATAACCTTGATAAATTCCATTGTGGTTTAGGGTTATAGATCCTATGTCATGGTAAAATAACCTTGATAAATTCCATTGTGGTTTAGGGTTATAGATCCTATGTCATGGTAAAATAACCTTGATAAATTCCATTGTGGTTTTGGGTTATAGATCCTATGTCATGGTAAAATAACCTTGATAAATTCCATTGTGGTTTAAGTTTTCCACAAAAATTTAGCAGTAAGTTTGTTGACTGGTGAATGAATGAATGTGTGCTATTTTATTCTTTATTGATTCATTCATATGTTCAGAGAAGACTTGTCCGACAAAAACATGGTCATGGAAAGGATTTCTAAAATGTTATGTATTCCTACGCCAAAATGTAAAGCGGTTAAACGCTTGGGTCGTGCGACGACAGACTTGTGTTATTGAAACATGAATACAGTCGTTCTATATACTTGCAATGAAGGAAATAACAGTCGGTATGTAAATATAGGAATATAAGATTTTTTATGTCCGTGTATAGCTCTTATTTGTTATTGTACACAAAGTTTGTATATGTTTATGTTTATTGTTGTTTAACGTCCCACTCAAGAATATTTCACTCATATGGAGACGTCACCAAAGCCGGTGAAGGGCTTCCAATTTTGGCCGTGCCGACACCTACTGTGACACGGGACCTCCAGTTTTTACTGTCTCATCCGAAAGACAGGAAACCAACCTGCCGCCGGCGGGACTCATGACCTCACGATCCAGAGTCGAGCGTGCTACCGGCTCAGCCAGGCCGGCTCTTGTACACAAAGTAGTAGTACAAGTAGTAAAAGTAGAAAAAAATTAAATTATTTCTTTTGATAAACACAGCTAATTCCCCATAGAAAAGGAAAATATTAACCAAAGTTTCAACAACAAAAACTACATAACAATAAGAACACAATCATTATCATGTATAATTTATAATCTCCTTTCACAGAAAAACAGAAAATAGATCAATCTCTGAATTCCATTAATAGTTAATTAAGGATGTGCGTTTGACATTCAACTTTTAAACTGTTGATGACAAAGATATATCATTTCTCTACAAAATAAACAAAATTACTTCATACAAATACCGTAAGGTTTTCTTTTTATATTTTTTGTTTGGTTCATATTAACAGAGTATTTTGGCGTCAAACACATCTCGGTCAATATATATGGTATCAACCAAGATACTATACAATTATTGCACTATTTTTGGTTTGATATGAGAATTTACGGAATACAAAAACAATATCGACCGAGGCTAAAGCTGAAGGTCGAGGTTGATATTGTTTTTTGTACTATGAATTCTCATAGTGAACCAAAATTAGTGCAATAATCATTTTATTACATTTAAATTTCCGACCATTGAAAGAGATATGACAAGTTCTTTCGATCCCTCTGGTTTGTCTATGTATACCTCCATATTGTACACAGTCAAGAGAAATCGGCGCTATGTAAATTTCACCTAAAACTGTTTTGTGACGTCAAAGCAGTGCAATGTGATCAACTATCCGGTTTACAGTGCAATTTCATTTTAAACGGAAGAAAACGTGACCATCTCTGGACAAATGAAGTGCACAATAAATACAAAGTTGTAATACAGTGCAATACAGTAAAACTGGCCTATAATGAATTGCAGGGGACCTTATTGTTCAATTCATTATAAGGACAGTTTGTTATACATTTAAAGCAAAGAGGGCTGAAAGGTTCAAACAAAATTCGTTAAGAAAATTTCACTCTAAATCTAGGCATAATGGGAACGTTCCAGGAAGTAAATAGAAAACAGAAAGTTTTTTATTTTTACTTTTTATGTACACAATTCATTTAATCTTTGCTTGGCAAAAAAGGTAAAAATTGACTTTCGTTTAAATGATATTGATCACTTCGTTATAATTCTATAAAAGATGTTGTTTAAGGCGTCAAGGGACACAGAAATTTGTTTGTAATAAGCCAAAATTTGTTATACAGAATTTGTGGTAAAATTGTTATTTAACTAAGAATATATAGAGGTGCAGTTGGGGAATAATTAATATTGATTCATTATAATGTGCATGAAATCGTACAATTTGAGTTCGTTATATTCAAGTTTAAGTATTACACAGCAGAAAATAAAGTGAGCCAGCGACTGAGAAAAAGGTTCTTACAACATAACCGATGAAATGCCAGGAATCAAGGAATTTCATCCAACGTAATTTTTTTGTAGATTTTCCATGCCAGACACAAAAGGAGTTGCTCTTGTCTGTGTTCATTCTAATATATATTTAAGTCTAATGAATGTTCAAGTTTCTGAAAACATAAAGATAACAGGTTCCCCCCAAATTGTCCTAAAGACCTTTTTCTCAGCCCCTGGCTCAAATAAAAGCTGTATCCTAGACATTAATCCTCGTTTTATCACTTCGATGCCATAAAAATTAAGAATTTACAGAAGACTCCCAAAGGGATACTGTATTGACAGAAGTGTTATGGAAATGGATGTTCTCTCACGAAACATGAGAACTATTGGATTTCATTTTTTTTTCCTGAATTACTCAAAAGGAATCTTATTTACATATTAATAAGCTGATTTGTTGGCAGACTCCATTTTGTAATAAGTTTGGAGAAACGAGTTTCCAATTTTCAATTTTACTCATCAAGACTCATGGGGAAAGAGGAAATAATAAACGGTAATGAAATAGAAATAGATTCCTTTGATCATATCTATTTCACTTTATAAAACAAACAATACTAGTAACAAATGGATAGGCATCTACAGCAGGGTGACAAAAGTGAGGACATTTTTAATTTTTCCCCGTATATTCTATACAAAACCACATTTTTTCAAAACATTCATGGAGAGTCATTTCTAGAGCAACTTCCATGAAACTTGTACCATAGACTAAAAATATCTAATATATTTTAATTGCTGACGATGTTAAATTTTTCTGTTTTTAAGATTTGGCAATCTTAACAGAAAATTAAATTATTTATGCCACATTTCCATATAATTTGCATATTGAAGAGACATTAAAACTTTGTATCCTACAAAATCTATCAGTATATAAAATGAAACAATGGAATTTCATTACAAAGCAAACACAGAAACCTCCAAACATTAAAGGGGCATTTGTTGTGTTTTTTGCAAAATTTTGTTTCCCTCTTTTTTTACTACATAGATTGATATACAATATCAAAAAAAGATATACAAAGGCATAAAAATTCTTCAATTCCTATATATTTTGTGAAAATTGCTTCAGAAACCTGGAATTGGCACTTTTTTCCACTTGCAATTGAAAAGCTCAACCTTACTATTTGTATATGAATACCACACTGGACCTGACCTTATTTTCACAAAATATGCAGGAATATAATATATTTTTTTATGCCTGTGTATGGCTCTTATTTGTTATTATACATCAAGTACAAGAAGTAAAAGTAGAACAAAAATCAAAATAATTTTTTGGGGGTTAACACAGCTAATGTCCCTTTAATAATACAAACGTTAAACCTGGGTCCGAAGTCACCAAATTTACTCAATACTCAAGCTCAACTTTTATTTTCTCATTTCGACGATATAGTCGTTTGTAAAACGTCTGGATCTGACTGAATAGGAACACATTAATATTTTCATCATTCACATAAGAATTATAGGTTACACTTACGATATTTCTGTAAAAAAAAAAAAAAATGAATAAATATGTTGAACACGCACTCAAACAAGTTTTTGATATTTCTGATGTTTCCTTCAAATGAGCACTAATTTTCCAAATTATTTTTCATAATATGCCATCAATATACAAACATGAGCAGTTACAGCATAAATTTTGAGCGTTTTACTTTGAAATTACGGAAAATTAGTTGAGCTTGAGTACTGAGTAAATCTGGTGACTTCTGGCCCTAGACAAGGTAAATACATACATGGCAAGGTGTCACTGTATCTGTTCTTCCTCATGTTTGCGGAGTCACTGGCAAAACTGGCATTTGAGGGATCAGCTTCGTACGAACACAGGCCTTCCCATTCACGATCCAGGCGGTCCTTGTTCTTTAAGTGGTCTTCCATATAGGACTGGAACACAAAAAAAGTCAGATTGTATTACTTACTTTAGAATCAGAAAATTTTGTTGTGGTTTTTATTTTGCTGTTTTTATCAAAACATAAATTATATCTAATAATAATAACAGGTTCTTTTGCAAACAGGTTTTTTATTTATTTCAACGAGATTTATTGTCAAGGAATTCAAAACCACAACAAGATTTTCTGATTCTACAATATATCACAGTTTGTTTGGGTATACAACTATACGGTGTACGTGTAGTTGCAAACTTTAAAAAGATTTTTTCATATTCAGTTTGATTGCCAAGATTTATCTTCATTTTTTTCACGGGTGACTATCGAGTGATATTTTACTATTGAGCAATATTTTAATGTGATAGTTAAAATTACTAGTGCAATGTCATTCTAACATTGACAAACTATTGCAATAATATTGTGATAATCCAACAATTTGTTTTTAAGTTCATATTAGTAGATATTTTTATGTTGATTTATCAATATGCAATGTACATGTAATACAAATTTTAGGGACATGGTGTTAGAAGTTTTGTATATATACTTTTTATTTGAATTCATTCATTTAGTTATTTAAAATTAATTCAAATTTTATCATTTTTTGATATTTTATCACTTTCAAATTTCCATCCTGAAATGTCGGTTCTGTCCGGCATTGTTTCTTCTTTTATACACCAAATCTTAAACTGCAAGTCATATGATGCTTTGTTTGACACCTCAGACCATAAACTGCTGGCTTTATTGTCATTGCAATAAAGTTTTATGTGTCGCAATAGTTCGTGTGGAAAGGCATATTGAGCCAAAAGAAGAAAATAGATTGCTTCAGAAAATAAGCTTATTTTTCATGGTCTACTTTTTAACAATGACTGTTCCTACGATGTAAATTGTAATAAGACACTGTTAGACTTGTAATACTTCCAACTTTTTACTGGCTCTGTTTATCTTGCCAATTGTCAGTTGCTTGGGAATTATGATCATCATTTTGGGGGCATTCAAGTCAATTTTGAAGTGGGAATGAGGCCGATTTGGCCCAATTACATGTATATACAGAGAACCGACAACATTGCCAGGGACATTTTCATGTGAATTCAGTCAAATGCATTTTATTGTTATCACTATTTTTAAAGCTGTCTTGTACATACAATGGTCTGCATGGCTTTTGACAATACTGTTGTGAAATTTTATGAATCCAAAATGCCCTCATGTGGTTGATTTCATTCTTTTATTTTCAACCAACAAACACATAAACACTCACACCCACACCCACCTCACACCCACACACACAAGTTTTCCTTTAAGCATGATTTCTTTACACATGCAGTTAGACTTGTCTATAAAGGCCACTCAAGGGAACAGGCAAAAGTACTAAGCCATTATAGCCAGGTGACCTTTATAAAGAGGTTTAGTCATTACAACAAAAGTTAATAAATGTTCTGTTTGAATGGCCTTTATAGACAGGTGCCCATTATACAGAGGTTGCCTTTAATGCAAATTTGACTATAATTAATTCTTTGTACTCACCAAGACAATGTGACCTGTTGTGATGTCCATGTTTGAAGTCGCAGGTTCTTCACTCCTACAAGAGTTCAAAACGAAAATCTCAGTACGACAAAATGGGTCAACATTTTCATAATCCAAAGACCATTCCTTGATGTGTGTGAAATGTTCCCTTACGCCATTAGCCATTATGGGAAACAGAGTCTAGAATCACATTTGATGTTATAGAAAACCCTCTGCTTTTATCTATGAATCCAGAGAAAATCTTGATACTTTGCACACAGGATCAAACACAGATGCTATTGATATCTGAGCACTGTTGAGTAATGTTCAACTTGAGTTGTTCTCAAACTTTGTGAAAAAAGGAAATTCATTTGTTTACTGGAAATCCATGACATATAAAGTGTAGCACACTGTATATGGTCACCTGTAATAGCTTTGAATGAATGACTTATGGAATGAAAGAGTTATCTCCCATTGGGGACTATTTTTGATGGCTGGTATTATGCTTCCAATCATTGATGATCCATGCGTGTGTCACATGACATACACACACTCTCTTAGACTTTATCTTATCGCCTAGTATTTTCCAATCAGTGGACGGGATGATGTTATATAATCATTAACACCCTCAACAATTAACATGCCCACAGGCTATTTACATGTAGAAGTGTCAACCGACTGATAACAGGACATTTATGAGAAGTTTCCATCACATTTTTTTTTTTTTTTGGGGTACATGTACTTGAAATTTCCGATTGACGGAAGATTTTGAAACATGACGGGCGGAAGGGACCCTAAAGTCCCTTTCACTCAATCAAAGTTTTCTTTGTCAAAGTCGGTCAAAAAATGATGTAGTTACCCGTTCATACTATCAAAGTTTTTTAAAGTGACTTGTACAAGAAAATGCAGGAAAGACATGCACCAATGCTAACACTGATTAAGTCATAACGGATATCTGCTTTGATTGACTGAATTCCATCAAAGTCCTTCAAAGTTTGAAGAAAAATAGGATGAGTTTCTATTCCATCAAAGGCTGCCAAAGTTCTTTGATGGAATTTGATCAAAGTTTTCTTTGACTGTTCACAAGATCAAAGTTTGCCTCAAAAACTTTGACAAAGAAAACTTTGATCAAGTGAACGGGGCTAAAACGTGGGGAGATTTTTCCTCCTGTCGGGTAAAATTACATGCATGCCTGGGAGGTACATGTAGGTAGATACTATAGGAGAAGGATTAGAAATCAATTTCCATCTGAAACATTTTGGTGCACTAAACTACAGGCTCTGTTACCTGTAAAAACTTTTATTACTTTTCCTGTCTAAAAACCTAGCTTTTATATGATTATTAAATGAGAATTGGTTTTTCTTTTTTGTAGATTGCAAACTCCAATGACATTTGATGGCAAGTTACTGAAATCAATACAGAATACCTCAAGGACACACTTTTACAGGTTGTTTCAACTTATTCTGGTAGCTATGATTTGTTACTGAATTGTGTTATTACCCACCCACCTAAACTATATTTCTGGATCCAAAAAGCAAAATCCTTAATGGTAGAATGATCATATAGGCAAAACAGGACATTTACATGAGCAGCAAGGAACTAATCATTATTTCTAATAACTCCCACGTACCGATATAAACTACCCACATACTGTAAACTAACAGTCAACAATCTTCCCTGCAGACATTTTTACAATATTATTATTTTCATGAAAAATCTTCACAACACAGATCAAGAAGTCAGACTACAGGTAATTGGTGAAAGATATTGGTGATGTAAAATGTAATCACAGAATCTATAAAGAAAGACATTGGGTGGCATGAAAAAGTAATCACAGAATCTATAAAGAAAGACATTGGGTGGCATGAAAAAGTAATCACAGAATCTATAAAGAAAGACATTGGGTGGCATGAAAAAGTAATCACAGAATCTATAAAGAAAGACGTTGGGTGAGGTGAAAAAGTAATCACAGAATCTATAAAGAAAGACGTTGGGTGAGGTGAAAAAGTAATCACAGAATCTATAAAGAAAGACGTTGGGTGGCATGAAAAAGTAATCACAGAATCTATAAAGAAAGACGTTGGGTGAGGTGAAAAAGTAATCACAGAATCTAGAAAGAAAGACATTGGGTGGCATGAAAAAGTAATCACAGAATCTAGAAGGATAGTCATTGGGTGACATGAAAAAGTAATCACAGAATTTGTGGAGAACGGCTTTGGTGATGTAAAATGTCACCACAGAATCAGTATAGAATGACTTGGTGATGTAAAATAATAATCACAAAATATATACAGAATAGCTTCGGTGATAATACCTGTAAAACGATAAATGTTGAGCTGATTACAACTTTTATAGGGGCCTTCGTGGCCTAGTGGTTAGAGCATCACATGATGAAGTCTCTCACATCATGTCAGAGCAGGTTCAAACCCTGCTGAAACCTAAGCTGGTTTTGTGAGGAAGTTTGCCAGTTTACTAGCGGAAGACGCGGTGGCCTCTTCCCAAGTACAATGTACATGTAACTGGGTTCTCTCCTCCACCACTGAAAACTGGCCACCACCACACAACTGAAAAATTGTCGAGTGTGGCATAAAACACCAACAAATCAAACAAAAACAAGATGTGTTTGTGAAACACAAATGCCCCCCAGTCCCATCTGTATCACAATCCAAACTTTAAATATTGCAATGCCCTACATTTTGACCCCGACCACATTCCCAGAGGCATGTGATGTCAATGAAGTGTAAGCAACCCTTAGATGAACTTACAGTCTAAGTTTGGTTACTGTATCACAATCTAAACTTGAAATATTGCACTTTATATGTAAGCGAGATGGAATTATGGGCAGACAGACAAACAGATGGACAGATAGACAGAAACACACACAGACAGACAGATAGATAGATAGACAGATGATCCAAGCACTAGATGCCCCCCTGGTGGACCTTTCAGGCTGGGAGCATAAAACTTTATGTATTTATGGCAACAGCTTATATACAACAGTAACACATGCTACATAATCTTTTAAACTCTGGATTTATGTGATAAATAAACTCATGTCATACATGTAACACACTGAATTCATATAATACATGTACATACAGTTGGACAGGACCACATGTGTACAATCCCCTATACATCTGTTTACAAGACTGGCATGTTTGAAACTGACAAAAGGATATGCTAGATAGTTATGGTGATGCAGATTGCACACAGTGGTTCAGTTATTGAGTTAATGTGTTCACCCGAAAGACGCATCTGTACCGATCTAAGTATTTGAATTTTGAATGGTGTTTTATGCCACATTTCAACATTTTTAAAGTTATAGGGTGGAGAGCAATTTTAATTGGTAGGGGGGAGGATCCAGTTACAATGTACCCTGGAAGAGATCACGACCTTCTGCAAGTAAACTGACAAACTTTCTCACAAAAATCAACTTAGGTTCTAGGGGGGTGGGGGGTGTCCTAAGTAATTGATTTACAGAAGAGTCCATTGATTTTCAAGGGTTGACGAGTTTAAGTGTTTACCTTGCTCGAAAAGATTCTGGGTACAATTTACCAGGTGATAACAAGAATTCTTGTAAATATAGAGTAATCAAAGATAATACAAAACTCACCTCACATCAACATATTACAACCTCCCACCCATCCCTCAGTTAACCTGACCTCAACTCAAGTCTTTTTAAACACTACATTGAAATAGACTAATTCCAAAACAGGGTCATTTTTGCAAAAGTACTGGTTTATATTAATCCAACATCTAAAGAACAACATGTGCTAAGAATCATATTCATGTATTATCAACTTATCAACTCCTGAAAAACAATGGACTCTTCTGTATATTAATGACTTAGCCCAGTCCAAATGTGTCTTTAAGGGTAAAAGAGTTAAGAAATATACGCCATGCGAGTTTGGATGACATATGAGCAGTAGAAACTAGTAAAACAGATCCCATGTGCATAAAATGTAAGAAAATTCCAGAATATTCTTAATTTGGCCTGCTTAGCCAATCAAATTGAAAGATAAGGTGAGGTTGAGCAAAATTCTGAGACGCAAATTTAATGAAATTAATCTTATAATGCATATGCTCTACACCCCACCATATTTTGTGGTGATCATCTTAAAGGGCAGTTATTGATATAAAAACAATTGACATTAGAAGTGAAAGTCGTGAGGTCTTTCTCATGAGCCTTTAATTCATCAACCCCTGGAAAACAATGAACTCTTCTATAAATCAATGAACGCTTCTATAAATCGATGATTTTGGTAAGATCAAATGTGTCTTTAGGGGCGAATGAGTTAAGCCTGTGTCACAGCAGGTCAATGGAATGATAAAGAACACTGACTGTATTGGCATCAGTCCATAGCACAGGTCAAAATGTGTGGCACTTCAACTAAAGTGGTGACACATCTCCATTTAACCAAACAAACAAAAAGAAAAAGAAAAACCTGGTTGCTCAAATTGAAGAAGTAAAACAAAATAAAAGAGACATAATAATGAATGTTGTATAATGTAGATCCTTCGTTAAACACACTGACAGCTTTAAACTTACATGGTTAACATGTATTGGTATGTATACGGTACTTTGAAAACAATGAATCACAATTACGATACAACGCATAAACATATATATGCATTCTTACGAATAGTTATACATGTAATGTACACATACAAAATAAAAAGCCCCATGAAAACGACTTTAAATCCAATACATGAATGAATACATGAATATTTCAGTGAGAATTGTTTTCATCATACAAAACGGCAATCGTCTGATGTAAGTCGAAGCATGAAGATGCATCATCCAAGAACACATTAGTAGCGAAATGGATTACATAACAACAACAATGTAATCATGAGTTTACGTTATTCCATCAGTACACACAAAAATATCACTTATTCATCTCCTTTAAAAGGAAATTCACAACATGTGAACGCAAGATATATATTTCAGTTGTAGAGTGAATGAGATATTGACAATAGCAAAGACAATTTCCCATAGAAAAGACAATATCCCGACTGTATACATCCTGTCAGTAACATCTGTCCCATTTCTTGGTGAATAGCCAGTGGCAATTGAATTATGTATCTTTGTCAATAAATTGAAAAATTGATAAATATGTAGCTTCTTAAAGGAGAGAAGCAATATATTTATATCCTGTATGAAAAGATTGCGCGTGTTATGAGGGAGCAGGTCAGAGTAACACAATTTTACTCTGGTAGTTAAAAAAGTCATGGATGTTTGATCATGCATGGTAAATATCTAGGTCCTACCCCATTCTTCTTTTTTTTGTGATAGAGAGAGAGAGAGAGAGAGAGAGAGAGAGAGAGAGAGAGAGAGAGAGAGAGAGAGAGAGAGAGAGAGAGAGAGAGAGAGAGAGAGAGAGAGAGAGAGAGTTAATTAGTGAAAAAGGAGAGAATTCAATGAAAGGAGAAAAGAAGGAAAGAATTCAGAACCTGTTGTGTTTCAGAATTGATAAAAAGATCTTCCTCAAAGGACTTGTCACATGTGATACTTCCTCATACTCAAGATTATAATTAATCAAACTCTGTAAAATATTGAATAAAACAAAGGATTGTATTGTTAACCTGAGTAATCCCACCCCTTTTATACATTTTGTAACTATCCCCCGACCCATGGGGCAGTGACATCCATACTTTATGGTACCCTGATTCATACCAAATTTGATGTGACTTTGATCAATAGTATTTGAGAAGTCTTAAAAATCTTAAAAGTTTATTTGAAAAAGACTAAAAAGGCCACGTTGTTAATCCAATCATTTTATAGGTGCTCGTAGTAGTAACAATTTACCTGTATCATGGGTCAAGATTATTTAATTTTACTGTCAACAATATCAAGGAGAGAAATATACTCATTATCACATCCAGATCCATCCAGATCGGAATGTTGTTAAAGAGTTGGATAATTTCCTGTACCGAACAACAGAGGAAGAGTAATTGATCTTCCAATCTAGGATAAAAAAAATTAGATTTTAAACGACATCAAGTTACATCAAGATGAGTAAACACTTGTCTTTAGGCTCTGATGTCTCATGCTTTTCAAATTTACATTTTATCGGTAGATTTTCTTGGAATATGATACATGACAGCATTTGTATCTAACAAACAGTACTGTATTTCACTTGATTGGTATAATAAGATTAGAAAATATTGATGGATTTTTCCCAACCTGAAAACTCAGATTAATAAATGAACCAAATTAATTCCTTTGAATTCAGAAAAGAATAGTTCCAGAAGAATTAGATGGTAAAACGTGTTTTTTTTTTGTTTTTTTTTTGTTGTTGTTTTTTTCCAGGAAATATCAAATTCAATCAATTAATTCTTTTGACTAGCTCTACACTCAGATTACCCAGGAAAAAAATATTTGATTAAAAAAAAAAAAATGAAGACCATCAAAAATGTGAGTTATAGAAAATATTGTAAACCGGGGAGAAAACATTGTTTCAAAACAATTTAAATGTATTTGATACACCAAATTAGGATACATAGACAAGGACAGTATACAGACAGTGGGAGTCAAAGAACACAGAGAAAGATGGATGGTCTTTGTTAAAGTCATTGAGGAACAATTGTACTGCCCAGAGTGATGTCTCAAAAATCAATGTTACAAGTCCGTCGACTAAAAATATCTAAAATATTTATGAATTTATTTGCAGAAAAATCACATTATCTTTTTTTTTTCTCTCACTGAAAACATGATTTAGGTTTGCTGTGACTAATTCTGCAAAGTACCTGTGTATGGTATTAAAGTTTAAATAGGGTATGTATTTAATTTTGTTGATGTTCTTTGATGTCAATCCCCGATCGTGTTAAATGTCTTCATCATAATTATTATACAAAAATGGGTTTTTAAATAAATCGTAAGATCAATAAACTTGCTTTAGGCTATAAACAAGTTCTAGAAATAATGAAAAAAAATATATAGCAGTTTAATTGAGAATTATATGGGTGATTGTGAACAAAAATCATTTTTTATGTTTTTTCATTTAGGTTAGAGTCTATAAAATCTTATAAAGGTTATAAATTCAATCAAGTTTTAGAAATAAAGGAACTTAATCAAAATGTTACACAGGTTAGAAAATCACGAAAATACAGGCTCACACCAAGAGGAGTCATAGTATCTCGGATTTATACCGCGAAATACTCAGTCATGCATGTCCTAAAATGTCTGTGTAGGTCAATGGCTCAAACATGACTTCAGATGGAAGGTGGTCTCTCTATATACAGGTTTATTTATTTATTTATTTTGTAGTCATAAGACCATGTTTGCAATTTCTGCATTTAATCATCTGAAGAATTAAGTTAGTTAATGTTGAATTGTCTATAGCAATCGGAGTATATACATAATACCTACATGTAAATTTTTATTGGATGGGAAGAAATGGGGGCGTTTATCCTTAATGGGGCATTAACTGGTTTTTTTTTAAAAAAAAAAAACAACCTCTTCTTTGTTTTTAACTACTTAGGTTTGTGTAAAATAACAAAACAAAGCCCCTTTGATTTAACACATGGTTTGCAATGATACAATATGGCCATAGTCCATAGACAAACATGTAATTACTACATTCTTTGGAGAATAACCTAGCATACAATGAAAATAATGTCGGGGTTTAACATGAAGGTTTGTCCAGTTGTCCCGGACAAGTCCATTTTGCATTTGGACAAGTCCATTTTGCATTCGGACAAGTAGATGTTACTACTCACTTAAAGAAAAAAAATTAATTCAATATAGATTATTGTTAAAACACAAAATAATATCTTTCCATGTTACACTTGATTTTTGGAGGTCATTTTCACATTCGGACAAATAGATTTGAATGTCCTGGAGGACGAGTGGAAATTTTCATTAATGTTAACCCCTGCATGTAAATGTATGTAAGCTCTTCAACGATGGTAAAAAATGACAAATCTGGGAATCTATTTGAGAAATATTAAAGATATTTTTAAGCGTCGTGAGTTAACTCACTCACCCCTAAAGACACACTTGGACTGGCCTAAGTCATTGATTTAAAGAAGAGTCCATTGTTTTTCAGGGGTTGATGAGTGAGTAAAATAAACATTCTGCAAAAGTTTTCTGCCAGTTATACTCTGTGTGATAACAATTTATAAATGTCATTACAAACGTTTTGACTTCCAACAAAAAAAAAAAGAAATATCTACCTCTTTTTTAATTTACATTTACACATGAACACTTCCCATATACATATAAACACACGTTGATTGGTGGATGAATTATATCGAGACTCGCAGTGAGAAATTGAGGTTACGTAAGGCCGATCAGAACTTACAACTCGCTACAATATAAATCAATACCAGTCAACTCAAACAACGAAATTTGATCAAGAAATACTTCAAATAAAACAAAATTTTATGACTTCATGTGACAGCTCTATTTCATCCATCAAATCTATAGCCTCAAATCAAGTTTTATGTTATGGTGATCAATTTCTTTTCCCCCTCGATTTTTGTTATTATTATTTTATTTTCCTCAGGCAGACTAGAGAGAAATCGGATCATTTCCAAGAATGGAGGCTGCTGAATAGATTTAAGTGCATATGTATAAAGATAGAAATCTCTTGGGTGCCTTAGATCATATCATTGTTCCATTTTTGTCAAATCCTCTTGATTGGTGAACAGTTTTGTTGAAAATAAACAAATACTGTTACTCTGATTAATTTTTTTTTTGTATCGCTAACTACAGATATACGAAGATCTTCAATGGTAACAGTCGATGGAAACATAAAACTTGCTCTGAAAGGTGTATCGGTATTGATGTTAAAACAGCAGCAATAATATCTATCGCTAATGCAATGATTTAATCTTTTTGTGTGAAATGTCATGTGATGCCAACAGAGAATAGGACAGATTAAATCCGTAAATATCCTTCTGTTCATTTCTAAACCAGGAAAATCGGCAAATTCACGATACATTTTCGCAGAAATTTACAGATATGTCTATCTTGTTTCTAGATTCCCCAGTCAGCTGATCTGAACTGATTTATAAAGTGTTTTGTAGGAACTTGGTAGGATTATATCAATTGCATATTCTGTTTATAGACGTACAAATTAATATAAGAATTGTCAACATTTGTTTACTCTGATAATGGTTCCAGCGAGTGATTGGAATTAATTCAAGATCTAGATTAAAGCACTGAATGGATTACATCTACAGAGGACCAGTCTTAAGAGGCCACTGCCGTAAAAGACCACCTGTCTTGACAGAGCACACTCTCAAAACCTTATTTAAACAGATTGTTTAATGTGCCTCAATTTAGGCCCTTTAGTAGACATTTAACATGTAGATAAGTCAAAATTACAGATTTTTTTCAAAGGAAAGAAATTTTGGTCGAAAATTTCAGATCGGTCAAGCTCATCAAACATCTATTTTTCTATTTGGTTTCAGATGAATATCTAGCCATTCCTACAACACTCCGTTTTTGTAAAAGACCTCAATGTCCACATATTTGCATAAGGATGGACCTTTTTTCATGTTAATGATGATTTCAGTTCATCTTTAGGGATATTCAAGGCATATGCAGAATTTAATTTCCTGGTTGTGAATAAGTTGATTTTTCAGGGAAGCTGCTTCCAGATTTTGACATGTATATCTATTTGTTTCAAAAACTGTTTTTAACTCAATAATCCCTAAACAATAAGAGACTCTACTTCTCATCAATGGCAAAGGCCAGTCCATGTTTTTCTTCAGAGGTGAATGACTTGATATAATGGTTAAATTTCCCACCACAGTTTCGTGACAAATTACCATGGCTTTTTATTGTTCCAGTTTGACTACCACAATTGACCGGTCACACATTGAATGATGATTGCTCCGACAGAGAGTTCGCCCGCACTGTCAAGTCTTACATTACAACATAATGCCTTTTCTATCTCCACTTTAAAATGGTTTCGAGGACAAATACGACAGCCATTAAGGTTTTAATACAGAGAGCAAATGAGCCGAGATCAACGGCATGGACAATGATGTCAGTTTTATAATGCAATTTTCTTTCTCGAGAATTAAGTCACCATTACGGTCTCATTATTTGCCATCAAACCCCACCAGACAAGACATTAATGTAAAAGAATGAATCTGATTCACCTTTAGACTTTGCTGCTCTGTGGATTAGAAAGGATAGATAAATCACAATGATGACCAAGATTCGTTAATGGAATCTTTTTATCAATTTAAGTCTTGATGAACAGGATCGCAATAAAACCGATCATTCAACAAATTAGTAAAAATATTGCTCTACGGCACCTAATGAGAAAAAAGCAACTTTTGGTGATTTGAAATAACAATCATCAAACATTTTGGTGATCTAGATGATAACTGATAACAATGTCACGTCATATTTTTTTATCACTCTGAACCTTCAAATGCTTCATATTACTTTCTCTGCCGAATTCAATCAAGCTTCAATCCCACCGATGACGAAACGATAAAATCACGCACTAAATAATAATTTGAACGTGATAAAATTGTTTGAATTAAATTCTTCTGATTCCATTAATGCAATCATTGCAATGGATTTCTGTTTGTTAAGCTATCTTTGGGTCACAAAGTGTCAATTGCTGATAGCAGCATTAAATCGTTTCATTTAATTCTATTGTAGTTCAAATTTGTCTTGTTATTCTGTCTGTATTCATAAGAAATTTTATTTCCAGCAATATGAAAATAAAATAACAATAAAATATCAAAGAGTTTATTCCTAAAAGAATAGATTACATTTCTCTTGAAAGTGAAAATGTGATTTATTGAAGGAGCATCAGCTTTTTTTTTTTTTTGTTATTATTATTTTCTAAACATTTTCTTTCCTTTTTACTACTTATATTGATATACAATAACCAAAAAAAAAAAAGAGATATACACAGACATAAAAATTCTGATATTCCTATATATTTTGTGAAAATTGCTTGAGAAACCCAGTTTGGCAATTATTCACTTGCAATTGATTAATTCAACCTTACTATTTGTATATGCAAATGAAACTGGACCTGACCTTATTTTCACAAAATGCTTTACAACATTTGATAAACATTGTTTTTAGCAAAGTTTGTGGATTGACACCAGTGACAATGGGGGCACCGCATGCAGAAAATGTTGATTACTAGTATACAAATGTGGACTCTTAATATAGCTGGCTTTCACCTTTGGCAAATTAAATCTCAGGTACAAAGTGATGTTTTGCTTTTTTTGGTGAGCCCTGAAGAAAATTACCCAGATATGGTGTAGAAAATTAAACTGAACAGTGATATTATTCTTACAATAAGGCGGTAGGTACAAAAATAAGAAAAAAAATAAATAAATAAAATACAAAAATAAAAAACAATGGAAATCTACAGTCCTACCAAGGGAAGAGTGGGGGGAATTCCCTAGGATTATTAAAATCTAATAAATCTAAAAATGATGAGATTTAATTCTTAGTTCAGATAACATTGTGATTATCCTACAGTAAGTTCTCACATCAAACAGGTTCTCAGTCAGCATAAATCTAGGGTAAACTCAAATAACATTGCATCTCGGTAAATGTCAAAAAAAATGCTGATGTAAACATCAAAGGATAAATCTTTTAATTTCTTTTGAAAAATAAAGAAGCAAAAGTTGTTCATCAGCTTATCTTAGATTGTACCGCATGACATGAAACATCAGCAAGTTGACATCGACATGAGACATTTTGCAGTAATCAAGTACCTATTAAGTTTCTTTATAGATCATAAATCTTCGGTGCATGCCATATGTAAAACAAGCAATGTTTCAATGACAATGATTCAAAGCCGGAGAGATTAAATTCTCTGAAAATTTTATTTCGAATAAAATGCATAAAAATAATTAATGAAAAAAAAAGATATAAGGCTAAAGATTTTAGAAAAGCAACTGATTTTTTTTTATTTCCTTCTTGAAACATGACTTTTTAAGATATTATGAACTAAGCCAATGCCTTGAAAGAGAGCGCAGCTCCATGTTTTACACATGCAGGAAAAAATATTCATCAGGAATTTATACGACCTCAGGTGGACAACACCTTTCCCGCAAAATGAAGTTAAATTATGACGTCAAATCTTTAGAAAATAATTTGTTGTTCTGGTGTTACCATGAACTTAATCTGCAAAACGTTTGCTAGTACAGTAGTTAAGTGCCTTGTTGCCAAACTTTTTTAGAAGTTGATTTTTCAGTGTTCATGGAAAAAGTAAATGAGATTATAATATATTGCATTTTGGGTAATTTCTAATCAATAAGTTCGCTTTGCATACTCACCTACGTACAGTATTGATATAGGTCATTGCAAATGTTTTTCAAAAAACTTTTTTTTTCTACTTGAGTAAAGATTTCTAATAAAGATGTACTTCCAAGTCTAACAAATTTGATTCTTATTGACGGTTACCCCACATGTCTGAAAGATACCCATCCTTCTGGGTGTAGACAGTGACTATATGCCTCTTCAGGGAAAAAAATCACACACAAGTGCCCAAAATAAACAACGTTTGGCTTTACAGTGAAACTTGTACATAGCAACCCCCTTAGGAAGGTGGTCTTTATATATAGGTTGATTTGTACACAAATGGTACTATTGTGGACAGAAAAAAAAAAAAACCCGGTCTTTGTGACCAGGTGGTCTTTATAGACAAGTGGTCGGTAAAGCAAGTTTTACTGTATTTGTATTTACTTCATCATCAAGGTTTTCTTCTGAAGACAGAAATGCAAGCCAGATTCTACTATACATATACTGGCTATAACCTATATTGACTGTACTCCAATGTTTGTGTACATGTACATCCTGATGCCTCTTTTTGTCAGATCGCTTTAACATATACACCCCTAAAAACACATTTGGACTGGTCTGTTTGCCATTGAGTTTCAGTGGAGTCCATAATTGTAAGGGGTGGATGGGTTGGTAATGACATCACACAACATTTAATCTAAATTACACATGGAAACAAACTAACAGATAAGTCGAGCTCAAGCTGCCATTAGCCAATTTAGCAACTGACTAAATTTTCTTTGCAAGATTGGCAAACATGTGTCAATGGCTAAATTTGGGGGGGGGTCATGGTTGATTCATGTTCTGCATGTACCTTACTGTTGTTGACAAGAGATAAATATAGCATGGTCAAGGAGTTTGAAAAAACACATTGTGAGTAAGCCTACTGCAGTCAGAATGACATTGTAAAAAAATCACCAAACATATTTTATACAGATACATGTATTCATTCAGCCCGCTTATCAAAATTTCAATTGGTTAACAAGATTCTTGGTTGACTGCAGAGTGAAGGACAGAATTATAGGTCTTGGTAAGGTAAAGTGGCACCTCCAGGTTCAGTCAAAAAAAAAACAGTACAGTCTACTTTCCAAAAATAGGTTGCACAGGTAAAACATATTGCCCAGTATGGACTCCATGCATTACTGACAAGAAGCCTGTCAGCCCTGTTATGATTTGATATAGACTCATTGTGTTTGTAAACATGTGTAAACATTTACCTTGACAGACCTGTGCATGTTCCCTAATTCTTTTTTGTAAGTTTGTGTACTTGTTGTATTTGTTTACAGATGACATAAAAGACGAGACATTCAATGTTAGATAGACTTTGAACATAGAGATACCCACCATGATGAAGTGCTGCTACGACTTGATGGACTGCGGACCTGTTGCTCGGATACACTACCGATTCTAGAAGCTGCATGGAGAGGTTCTGGTTTCTCTGATGCTTTACTCTGCATCCGCTGACGACATAAGTCCTAAAAAAAAAAAACCAAAATATATATCACCATAGTTACAAACTTGTCATTAAAACCTTTTATGTCCATTGGCTAAAATCAAGCCCCCAAACATTGCATTGTGTCTTTAAAGAGCACCCTGAGTGAAAAATGAAAAATGGGTATTTATAGAACTCGTCATTCTAAGAACAATGACAAAAAACCTGATCAAAGTCAGTGTATGCGTACTCGAGATATTGGCCTCAAAACTGCGCCATTTTACCTGCTTTTGCAAAACTAATTAAGAATTCATTCCACTTTCGGCGAACTTGTGAGTTACACTGTGACGTCACTGAATGGCCTTAGAATGACTACTGTCATGGCTGACATTAACAGTGGATGGGAAAGTGAGTCATATTCATTGCTGTCAGTCACATTATTATTTTGTCACTTCTAAAATATATCAAATCATTTTATTCAAATGCAGTCATATAATGAACATGATTTTGGCTTTTTCGATGTGGTACATTTACGGACGGATGGCTTTGTTATGCCAGACTTAGCGTATCATGCTTTATTTTGAGTTTTTATCTTTTAAGATTTTCTTTCGTACGTTCTCGTGTTTATAAACAAAAAAGAACAGTGGTCACCTGTGATGTATGCTGTTTTTAATCCTTATAAAACACCCACTTACTTCACATCTTCCAGTATATTGCCATGTCATGTAACCGCGCCATGTTTCTCAGTGGGTGGGTTTGTCGTCACAGACGACTTAATCCCTTCCGATTGTGTATAAAGCTACATACGATTTTTTATGTATCGAAGTCGATATTTTATCATTTATGTACAGCGATGAATCAATAAAAAGATGATTAAATAAATAAAGAAATACTGACTGATGATAAATGATCATAATAGATACGGAAACTGATAAATTAACCGTGAGCATATCTATCTTGATTTTCTTTTTAACTAATAAAATACTTTATATCATCAGTCATACTTTTCCTATGTCTCAAATGACGTGCATATATAGAATAAAATGTACCGTACCAAAAATTACACCTCCATGTGTTGCTTTGTTTGCGAATGATAGGAGTGTGAAAGTAATAGGCAGCAACCATATGGAGCCCAACTGAAATTTTACTTTCCGAACTAATTGGGTGTAGTGTTAGTGCTGCCGTAGGCGTTTGAGAAACACATGTTTGTACATCACATGTATCGGAAATGTGAATTTTTAAAAGTAAATATCAATCGATGATATTGTAAAATACACATTACAAGTATTAATACTGCATTTTAACTTGATTTTGATATATAAATTAATAACACAACTAATTTATGATATTATGTTTCCGTACAGTATTTTAAGAGTGGCTAGGTTCTATATAACTAACACGTAATCTTTAACCAAAAACGCGGCCCTGGAAAAGAAATCATTGTTGTTTATTAGAACCATACTTTAGTTAAATTTCTGGTTTTGTTATAGTATATGTTTTTCTTAATTCCCATTATACATTTACACAGCTGATTATAATAGACTTGAAGTTGTACTTTATTGGCTCTGCCAAATGCACAATATGATATTTACAGCAGTTGTCTTTTCAAAATGACAAACAATGTAGGCCTACTACTACTATGATATCATTTTATACAAAAAATAAAAATAATACATGTAATTCAATTTATTTTGTTTTTACAATTTAATTCCGATTATTTAAATTATTTGTTTTTCATGGATTACAATTATGCTATTTTACACTGAGGTAAAGCATAGATTCATGGAAATGAAAGAAGAAAAAGAGTTTTTTATGCAGAATATCGCCACCTAACAAGGAAAAGGTTACAACTTAATTCCGTTTTATTGATCGATTCAAAATTCCCGAACAAAAATCACAACTGCTAAAGTTAAAAACAATTATTTCTACATTAGTGTACACAAAGATATATTCACTCAATAAACCAGCAAGTTTATTAATTGCATTCCACGCCTGAGGCACTGCTGATACTAAGCCTATAGTGAAGCACGTACTTCGCAATCAGAGTCCGCACTGTGATGTCACACTAAGCTCTGCCCCTTTCTGGCTACTTGAGCCATTCGTAAGGTGAGTTTTGCAGTTTCTCGCTAATATCTCAAAAATGTGTGTACCAATTTTGATCAGGGTGCTCTTTAAGTTTCACTTTCAATTTTCATTTTTTACTCGGTGTGTTCTTTAAGTTTCACTTTCAATATCAGGTTAGAAAATTAAGCAAGAATTTTATTTTCGCAAGCGAGAACTTTTGCAAATTAACTTGTAAATAAAATTCACGTAAAGAAAACTGGATATACAATATATACAGAACATTTAAATGACTAAAATATATTTTCAAAGTCATAAAATTTTACATACTTCCGTGAAATTTCACACACATTGTCTTTGAGACAGGTGGTCTTTCGCAGGGTTTCCACACGGAGCTGAGGGTCTGTAAAATTTTTAGGGGTCAAAACTTAAACTGGAGGAGTCAAAATGAAATATTTGACAGTCAAAATAACTAGTTCCACTGTACTTTGTGTAAAATGTTAATTCATCCTACACAACCAATGCCAGTGCTGGTCGGTGTTAAAATGCCAAGTGCACTTTTTAAAATCAGTATTTTTTTCTTCTTCGTGCATGTCTACATGTACATGTATATCTGTCATTGTACATCTTTGAATTTCCATTTACGTTGTTTCTTGTCTAAACCTAAATTTTACGATTATTTTAGTGAGATATATAATTTCTTTTTGACAAATTATTACTTAATCTGTAAACAGAAAAATAAATTTGTCGACGTTTGAATATGCAACTAACTTATTCTGCGGTAGATCGAAAAATTAAGTAGAAAAGTGTGTCAAAATTAATGATACATATCTAATTAAGGCCATAATAAAGTTAATGTGTAATTAATTTGTTGTTACAAAAACATTTTGAATAAATAAAATTGTAACTTTATTTTTACAACATGTCGATTGAATGCTTTCGTGTATCTTACCGTGAGTACATTAAACTTGATCAAAGTTTGTCACTGACTGGCTTCAGATCAGGCATGCCTGAATCAAACTAATTATACCGTAACTATATCGTCAGTTATTTTAATAATCAGTATCATAATGGCATAACCTTATCAAACATTTTAATTATTCAGCAACAGACAGGTGAGATGTAATCATGCCACAAACAAGAAACTGACCATCTGTCAATAAACAAATGGTTTCAAAAGGCACAATTTCATTGGTCAATATTTTCACACATCTTCCTGACAAGCTTCAGATATCATCAAGTGTTAAAATGACCCCTGCCACAAATTTATCAAGTATCATAATCGGGTTGCAGTTGAATTTCGGAAACAAAACACTGGACCTTTAGTCAAACGGAAACCCTGCTTTCAATGTCAATTTGGTTTTACAACAAGTTCTGAAAAGGCTTTTATTACCTATATAATCTATGTAACATTGACTGTGTGTGTGCGCGTGCATGTGTGTGTGTGTGTGTGTGTGTGTGTGTGAACCATGCTAGATAATAATCATGCTAAAATGTGACAGTGTTCACACATATGGTATTACAATTATCAAGTATGCAAATATGTGGATGTACTGTATGCCATTGATCTGCGAATAAAACCCCAAATTTCAAAGTATTTCCACTTTCTAAATTTCAAAGAAAAACTGTAGAGAAAGAACGTGAAACTAAAGAAAAACTTTGAAAATGCATGATTTATATTTTCTTGCAGGATAATTTCATATAAAAATGTACATCCAGTTTGATTAAAAAAGACATTATATTGAAAGAGAATGGACCACTTAAAAAACGAGATCATCTTACAATCAGAAGTATGCTTATTCAAATTTAGCCCTCGTTAATGTAGAAAGTAAAAAAAAAAAAAAAAAAAAAAACCTCATAAAGCAGTCCACCTCTGTAACCTGATCATTTTGGGATAATTAGGTTGTCTACACGGTGAGGTTTTACTGTACATACAAGGACCAAGAAGAAGTAGACTACAGTCATACAGTAAAACCTGCTTTAGCAACCACCTGTGTATAAAGACCACCTGGTGACAAAGACCTTTTTTTTTTGCTGTTCCCAATAGCACCATTTGTGTACAAATAAATCTCTATAAAAAGACCACCTCCCTATAAAGACAGGTTTTGTTGTGTCTGTAATTGGTTCTTTATATACCAGTTTCACTGTACTTAATAAGTGTAGTACATGTATAATATCAAAGATCAAAGTTCTTTTAATATCAATGGCAAGAATAGTTCTTCTTGTATTTCTGCCTTGATCCTACAGCAATAAGAAAACATGTACTGAGACAATGAGACGAAACAATGAGAAGAGACAAAAGAACCAGACAAAGTAATGTCTATTGATTAGATCTATGTGAACTATAAACAGAATGTCTACCTGCATCAACAGGTGCTACTGTATGGCTTTAATTAGCTATACATAATACAGGTAATGTTTCTTACACCTGGTTCCAGGTGAAAATAGATGAGAATATTTCCATGCTGGTATACAGATTACAGAAGTACCCAGTTTTCAGTGACAATAAAATCAACAAGCTGTGTCAGTTGTCAACACGACTTTAATGAATTATTAGAATTCTTTGATGACAATACCTTACCGTCGTTGTGATGGCTAATTAGTTTCTAAATTTTAGAGACGTTTTCTCCCAAATGGATTTCCTTGTTTGGTCTTGTCTATTTTCCTTTTGAAGGGGAACCCAGGTGTTGAGTCAGTTTGTCATTAATTTATGAATTTTGTCGGAATGTAACGCATACATACTGGCATAGGGCATGTCTTTTAAATTGTCATAAATTTGGGAAGACAGCTCATTGCTATGCAATTGGGAGTTTATAAACAGTTCCTCAAAATTTGGAAATTTCCACTAGAAAAACTTTCTATAATTTAATGCCATCATCTGAAAATACATTATTCAGCAGTAGCATTATTTCTGTTTTATTTTATGATGAAATTGCAGAATAAAGATTTCGGCAGGAATTTATTGATTTCTTTACATAACAGATTTGAAACAAAATTTCTTTGATGAAATTGGAACATTTTTTCATGAAAATGTAAGGAAAAAGGTTATGAATTGTAATAAGGTACATAGCCATATTGCCTTTCAATATCAGCTGAAATATACTGTAGTACCCGGACATTTTTCGCCGTTTTACAACAGGTAACATATTCGCTCCGTCTTAAATTCAGCCTAAATCAATGCAGTCCAATGAATGGCATGTATATGGCCTTGTTTCAATTAAATAATTGTAAATTTCGCCATCACTTTAAATTCGCCCTCTCATCTAATGACGAAAATTAGAAAGGATAAAAAATGTCCAGACAAATAGAGAAAACTGAATTCTGAATCATATAGGTAAGTAGTGTATACTGATGTTGAACTTAAAAAAAAAACAAATCAAAAAACAAAAAACAAAAGTGATGACACAAAATGAATTTGTAACCAACCTGTTTAGCTATTATTATCCTCATGGGCTGGTAGCCAGAAAAAAAAAAAATACTGACACATATCTGAATTTGTATCATTATTTAGGCTATTCAACTAAATGTAAGAAGAGAAACTTACTTGATAGTCTTTGGATGGCTCCGTACCTTCTGCTGTTGTTGTCGAGAGCTGGGCGAGCTTCTCTTTGGATTGTGAATGACGTCTTATCAGATAAATCACCACGGCAGCTAACAGGATGCCAGCAATGCATCCACATAGCACAAAACTCAGGACAAAGTATCGGTCATTATGATGTTTGATTTCAATCTGATTCTGAAATGAGAAACCAAAGCTTGGTTATTACCATGATTGATACAGGAATGCTGATTTATTTGAGATCAATTGTATTTTTAGAGCCTAGCTGTAATGGAAGTCTGAAAACGCTACATGTACAATAACCGAGCACGGTAAGTAGAGAAGCACAATGGTACATATATACTATAATATATAGCTATGACACATGATAAAAGACAAACAAAAGCACAACAATATGTGATTGTAAGAATGTTTCGTAAGACACGATTTTATAGAACATCAAATATCACTCTCATGATCATGATAACAAATATTTACATATCAAAATGGAAAATATTAGTCACAAAATCACAGAGCAATACTAGACTGACATCAGAACTGGAATACTGTATCAAGATTCTGTAAAAAGTCAAGTACTCCAATAATTGATAGTCAACTTGTGTATTTTCATCAAAATGGGTCTAGGAACAAACTTTTGGTTCAAATATGAGAAAAATGAATCTTCACTGAAGACTAAAAATGTTGACTTAAGTTTAGAATTCTTCTGATTGAAAGCATCAACATCAAAGAATCTCTTTATCTGCTATAGTTCTAACAGTAAAGCAAAAGGAAGAGTTCCTGAAAAGTGACAAACTAAAGTATTTGTCGGATATAAATCCTTTCCATCTTCTCACAAGCTATTAGTACATTCCGGTGTTTTAAGTTCTGACAGAATTCCGGTATTTCTCATACTCAAGAAATAAAAGAGTTCAAGAACTTGACAAAAGTAATATATTCCAGATATTGGGGGCAATCATGACACAAATATGTTATAATTAGTAAACCTTCATTCCGGGACATAAAATAAGACCAGATCCCTTCACGAATGTGAACCTATATTATTGCAATATTTTTTCAGAATCCCAATACTATTGCAATTTTTGTTCAGACTATCTCAATACTACTGAAATTTTGATTCAGACTATCTCAATACTATCGCAATATTTTTTCAGACTATCTCAATACTGTTGCAATATTTATTCAGACTATCTCAATACTATTGCAATATTTATTCAGACTATCGAAATACTATTGCAATTTTTATTCAGACTAGCCCAGTACTATTGCAATTTTTATTCAGACTATCCCAATACTATCACACAGCTAAAGTTTTGCTCAAAAGTCACCCCTTTTAAGTGTACAAGTAAAGCATCTAGCCTGCAGAAGGCAATATTCCACAGCAGTTCATTTGCAACTGGAACACATTTGTCTTAACTAAGCTAATAAATCATAAATTATTTGCTGTTCTGTACAATAAATGAGTGGAAAATATTTAAGAATTTATTGAATTATCGACGTTTTCATGGATAACACAGTTTTGGGAGCCAGTTATGCCTGTGCTATTAATTATACTGCTTTACACTGTTACTTTATAAGAATTGCTATATCTCAGAATATCAATCTTATATTTGATATATCTACCAGTGGCGAACAAAAAGGAAGGTGTTACCAAGGACTGGATATAAGTTGCACATACACGGGGCACATGTCACTGATGCAGTTTTTAAATAAAATTTGAATAAGAAACTCTGTTAATAATGTTAACTTGCATTAATGCCATTTTATAACCACATGCCAACAATGCACCTATAAAACACACAAAACTCAAAGGACAAAGTATCGGTCATTACAATGTTTGCTTTCAATCTGATTCTGATATAAGAAATCAAAGCTTGGTTATTACCATGATTGTTTTACATCCTGTCAAGGATCTTTCACTTATATGAAGACATGACCAGGCATACCCAATGAGGGAACTGCTCAAAATAATCACTTGTCCTATGGACTGTTGCCAAGTGACTGTGCAGAATATTTAATGTACCTTTTGACCTTGACTTCAGGTCTTATATAAAAACTCCTGACTTTTACTTGTCATGTCAAGCCCTTGGCAAAGGTAAAGGCACTACCAGGGATTTTCCTCATACTTTTGGGAATGGGGTCTGCGCCTTTGGCATTGGGAATTTTAGAAACTTTGTATCAAAATTGGGAAATCTAAAAATACACGGAACTGTTTGAAAATACATTAGACTACACGAAACTGTTTGAAAATACATTAGATTGTCTTCAAATTAAATGTCATTTGACTTCAATTTTAAAATTTTGACTGCAAATGTGGAGAAAAATGGTTTTTTAAATTTTTTTTTGGGCATTGAGAAGGGACCTGATTTCTGCCTCAAACGACGGAAAGCGAAATTTCTGACTATCCATGGGTTTAAATCTGTATCACTGAAGAGAAACAAATGTGTTTACATGTAACAGAATATTTTTTTTCCCAGTTCAAAGAAAATCTAATTTAGATATTTTGGCAGTTATAAACTACACTGATACTGTGAATGGGACATAAAGATACAGTGGCGCCTATCTTGAGAGAGCACTGTATGAGCGACCACCTATCTTTTCAGACCATATTTTAAAACCCATTACAGTAAAACCTGCTTTGGTGACCACCTATGTACATGTATATGTATAAAGACCACCCAGGATAGTTTGCTGCCCCCAATAGTACCATCTGTGGTACAAATCATATTTACCTCTATCAAAAGACCACCTCCCTATAAAGACTGGTTTTCTTATGTCCCTAAAGAGGTCATTATATATAAGTTTCACTGTAGTTGCAGGACTCTGTGAAAATTACCTCTTTTGAGAAACCATATTTCAGTGACAGAACCTTTGGTCAATCAAGAAAGGTTCCACTGACATGAACGTGCGATACAATGTTAGTCTGGCATCATTTTTTCCTCGAGCAATTAAAAATGAAAAATTCAAAAGCTTGACATTGTCAGAGAAATAATATGGCTCCTGTACTTGATGACCCAGAAAAAGACGAAGTAAATCTCTCAGAGAACATGGCTCCTGTGTTATACAATTCCATATAAGTACATGTAAATGGTGATGTATGACAAGGAACCTGCAATAAACACAATTATTTAGCTTCTCAGCCCTGTTATAAAATCAGTGCCAGTATAATTGTTGGCGCCAAATCAACTCCATCAACATGACTCCAACCATACTGTCTCCAGGTTTTTAATCTGTAGGAAGACCCTTAGGTAAAATTAAAACCCAGTTTTGGATCAATACGACAATAGAAACTAAAAAAGGTGTTGCCCGTTCAGTTTTACATTTAATCACAGGATCTGCAGTTGTTCAGTGCAAAACATTTCTAAACAATAAATGTAAAAACATTAATTATAAAATCTAATATATTAGGCATCAAAGAAGGCGTTCGGCAGTTGCGAGTTTCTGTGTACGGTTCCCCAGTAGGGACATAACTTCTGCCATTTATCTCGCAGTGCAGCGCTGATTATTTTTATAATCCTCACACTCATCTCACAGGACAAATAAGTTGTATAAAGTTGAATGCACAATATTCAGCCGGGAGGATTTGTAAAAGATCGGCATACACAGGAAATATGTATAATGTATCCCGCGTACACAATAAAATGTATAAAATCTATCTGATGATTGCGTGTCAGCATAACACTTATGTAATTCAATGACTCAGAACAGTCCAAATGTGTCTTTAAGGGCAAATGGGTTAAACCCGATGGTTTTTGAGAATTATTTAAGACCCTACCCCAGATATATCTCTGGTATACCTGAATCAACTCATTTTGAAACAATAAATTGCTTTTTAACTCTTCCAGAATTCACTTTTGTTCAAGTATAAATGGTATCATTTCGCTGAGTTCCTGATCAAGACATGAATCGGGATTAGCTGTGTTTTCCAAAAAAAAAAAATAATAATAATTTCTTAAATTGATGTACAATGACAAATAAAACTAAAAAGAAATAAACACAGGCATAAAAATTGTTATATCCTTATATATTTTGTGCAAATAAGTTCAGGCTCAGTGTGTTATGTATATAACAAATAGTA
Source organism: Atrina japonica (assembly GCA_030159075.1). Classification (NCBI taxonomy): domain Eukaryota; kingdom Metazoa; phylum Mollusca; class Bivalvia; order Pterioida; family Pinnidae; genus Atrina; species Atrina japonica. Next base: position 585,094 of record BROG01000297.1, on the reverse strand, counting down.
AGGTGGAATTAATAATTTGCAAACCAATAATTGCCAAACTCTGTTTCTGCAGTACTTTTCACAAAATACATGTATAAAGGAATTTAAGAATATTATGTCTGTGTAGATTTCTTGTTTGTTATTGTTCATCAATCTAAATACTGAAAAAGTAAAAAAAAAAAAAACACAGTTACTGCCCCCTTAATGCTGTGATTATTTTATAGACAGACAACTGAAGTGGAGACAGATGTTATCATCACAAAAGCTCATCTCACTAACGTGAACTAAAATAAAGACCTTTCCTATAATTTTTCACTGAAAATTAAGCAAATTAAAGAAACAATGTATTTGAAAATATTGCATAAAAAATGTGGCTTTCTTATCACCAAGGGATTTCAAAGTTAGAAATTACCCAGGAGTGCCAACTTGATAATTCATCTAGGGATGAAAACATTAAAATACCATGTTTGATTATTTTTAATCACAGGAAAACTTAACAAAATGTCATTAAATCATGCAAAACCATGAAATTTCCCCCATTTTTTTTATTTGTGTCTTATTATAATTAGAATCTGAAAAATTAGTTCATGTAACTGTTTTAGCATCATATTATCAAATTTATTCTTTGCTGATTTGTTTGTTTATTGTGAATTTGTTGTTGTTGTTTTTTTGTGGTTTTTTTTTTTGGGGGGGAGGGTTCAAAATTCAAACTTGACATGTGTCTATATATAGATATATACCATATAATTCATAGGCTTATCTTTTTTATATGACTCGGTGTTACCAATTAGGTATTTTCATTATCCAGAGTTATCACCCCTCATAGCAGGTATTGATTGTGATGTCATTTGTTTGTACGTAAAATGAGAAAAGTCATCAACTGTGACATCATGTTTGTGTGTGAAAACCACGTTGTTTTCTCACATAAAGACATGACGTCACAATCGATACCTGCTGACATGGGATATAACTCTGACTAACAGTTAAAAAGACAAAATACTCTCCTCTTTGCAAATCACTAGCAAAAACAAATACACATTGTTTTACATCCTGCTGAGGACTGTTCACTTTAACACATTTACCCCTGAATAATAATGGACTGTACTGGTACTTAAAATAAATAACATAGACCAGTCCAAATGTGTCTTTAGGGGTGAGTGGGTTAAAGATATAATGTGGAATGCCACAAAATTTGGCCTGTACTCTGAATTTAACCCTTCCAACCCTAAGTTTCTAGATGGTATGCTCTTTTGTATTGTTTAGACCAGTCTATTATTCCCTGTAGGGTTTAAAGTGTTAAGTTATTGCAGAGAGGTTTATGACATGGGACCTCACTTTAACTTATCATATGCTTAGAAGCAATGAACTCTTCTATGAATCAATGATTTAAGTCGGTCCAAATGTGTCTCTAGGGATGTCTCTCTTCCTGTCTGTCTGTCTGTCTGTCTGTCTCTGTCTCTCTCTCTCTCTCTCTCTCTCTCTCTCTGTATGGGTGTGTTTATGTGATTATTTTTCATTTTCTTTGGTACAAAAAATCTTTAGAAATTTCATCTTGAATTATTGATTTACCTATACACTTATTTTCCATAAAGTCAAGATGGTTTTAAAAATTGGAGGAAGTTCATCAGTTGCCATGGGAGATAAAATTATTGATGTGTTCCTTGATTACAACTTTTGCCCAAGATAATTCTTCACGCCTTCCTCCTGGACCGATAAAATCTATTGACTTTACATAAAATTTCACCTTATGCTCCAATGAACCTAATTAAAAGATGCATTTAGTATTATTTAAGTTCCATAAAATCATTTTCGTCACTTTACTAGAGCAGCCCTTCCAATCAAAACTGCCAAGATTGTATGTCGAGAAAAAGCTTCATATCACCATTATGGTAATTATAATACATGTACAGTAATTATAATACAGTAATTATAATACAGTGACTATAATACAGTAATTATAATACATTAATTATAATACAATATTCAAACTAATGTACAAATTATCAACCACAAATACTCCAGCATGATAGACCTTGACTTATGTAAGTAAAACTGACACCACCTTGACTGATATTAATAAACTGATACCACCTTGACTGATATTAATAAAGTGACCCCACCTTGACTGATATTAATAAACTGACACCACCTTGACTGATGTTAATAAACTGACATCATCCTGACTGATATAAGTATAAATGACACCACCTTGACTTCAGTAAAACTGACACCACTCTGACCAATGTAAGTATAACTGATACCACCCTGACTGATGTAAGTATATCTGATACCACCTTGACTTAAATATAACTGACACCACCTTAAATGACCAAATGTAACTGACACCACCTAGAGTGATGTCAGTAAATCTGACACCACCTTGACTGATGTAAGTACAAATGACACCACTCTGATGTAATAATAACTGACACCACCTTGATTTATGTATAAGTGACACCACCATGACTGATGTAAGTAAACAGAAACCACCTTGACTTACCAAATGTAACTAATACCACCTTGATAAAAATAAGTGTACTGCCATAATGATGTAAGTGTAAGTACAACACCTTGACTAAAATATGTGTACTGCCATAATGATGTAAGTGTACGTACAACACCTTGACTAAAATAAGTGTACTGCCATAATGATGTAAGTGTAAGTACAACACCTTGACTTAAATAAGTGTACTGCCATAATGATGTAAGTGTAAGTACAACACCTTGACTTAAATAAGTGTACTGCCATAATGATGTAAGTGTAAGTACAACACCTTGACTAAAATAAGTGTACTGCCATAATGATGTAAGTGTAGGTACAACACCTTGACTAAAATAAGTGTACTGCCATAATGATGTAAGTGTAAGTTCAACACCTTGACTTAAATAAGTGTACTGCCATAATGATTTAAGTGTAAGTACAACACCTTGACTGATGGAGTGAGTGTAGATGATACTTCTTATTCTGATATAAGTATGTCATCATCTACACTAATGTAAGTATGGGTGGCATCATTTACATTGATGTAAGTATAAGTGGCAATGACCAATGGAAGTAAGTGTAAGTGATACCACTTACACTGATAATGATATCACCATGACTGATGTAAGTTAAACTTGTACTGCAAAGACTGATATAAGTATTCAGTACCAACACTAAGACTGATGGAAATATTCAGTGGCATCACTTAGACTGATGAATATATTCAGTGGCTTGACTTAGACTGATATAAGTATTAGGTGGCATCACTTAGACTGATATATGTATTAGGTGGCATCACCTAGACTGATATAAGTATTCAGTTGCACCAATTATGTAAATATAACTGTGTGGATGCCTCAGTAGAACTTTGGAAAGGTGGCAAGCCGAGACATTTTCCCACTCACTGGTCCTCTCCTTGACCAAACAAACAGTGCCAATAAGAGTTATACATATAGTGTAAATCATTTATCTGTATCTTGTTATAAACTTTCTTCTAAGATTGCACATTAAGACAATAATTGTCATATCACCATACAATTCTCTAACCATACAGAACATCTCATAAATGTCTTGTTAAAAAAACAACATTTCTTTCTGCTACTACAAAAAAAGATAAAGACCCACAGAATTATTGCAGAAAAACGGGAGAAAAAATCAATTACACGTTGTTTCACTTTGCACTTTTATTTGTAATTGTAGGTCAACTCCCGCAATATTTGACAAATGTGGAAGAAATGTGTCCTCTCCGACTCATCGCCATTCTATAATTACTACTGAAAAGGCGATAATTAGATTGGCAAGATATTGGTGGATTTGAAAATGTGAAACGAAATACAACAATAACTTGGTTACCATCCGTTTTCTAGGGGCTATCATTAAATGTAATAGGAAGGATAGAATGTTTACATGTAGCCCTAATTCCATTAATGATTTGAACATAAAAGTTCATCTGTTTCTCACATTTTCATCTACTACGAAGCAAGCGGCGAAAGTTATGATTGCCGTTCTCGTTCTTGCATGGCTACAACTGCATTCATTTGCATTTCAGACATGGAGGCAAAGTATGACAAAGACCAAAATTTAAGTCGGGTCTAGTTTAAGAGAATTTACATCACAATCTGACCATCTGTTTCTGTATGGTTTCAGAATATGAAATAATTTTAATATGAATATTCATAGCTTATTTAAAAGTCAAAAATACATTTCGGTATATCAAACTTGTATATTATAACTGAATATTTTCTTTGAATTTTAAATAGCGTTTTACGCCACACTCAACAGTTTTTCAGTTACAGTAAAACCTGCTATAGCGACCACCTCTATATAAGGATTACCTGTTTATAAAAGCCAGTTTTTTTCAAGTCCCTTGACTGCACACTTCAACTAAATTGAACCTGTGTATAAGGGGCACCTGCACATAAAGGTCAATATTTTCTGGTCACTTGGGTGGCCACTATATTCAGGTTTGACTGTATATGGTAGCTGCCATTTTTTTTTTTCAGATGTACATGTAGGATTCAGGTAAAATATTTGATGATAGCATTGTCTTTACCCCAAAACAATATTGTTTAGTTTTATCTAAATAAATAAGTAAATAAATAAATAAATAAATAAAAAAATAAACAAACAAAATACAATGTAAGAGATTTTGTTATCATTTCTTCAGACTAGGAACAAGAGCATTAAGACTCTTATCATACTATTGCAATACTCAGATTCAGAACTGTAAACATTAATGTGCTGTCATGAATTTCAATCAAAACTGTTTACTCAAATTTTATTACTAGTACTACATTCTATTCTACCGAAATTATTTGCTAATTTTAACCTTGAAAATTGACTAGTTGATACCCCGTTAATTTATGTCTTATAATTCTAACTAACACGTTTTTTAAATTAAATGTTTTTTTTAAAATAGTTCAGCGGATTCATGCTCTGATTATATGGGCATGATATTGATCTTTGTAAATTTATAAATAATTCACTTGATTTATAATCACTTGAACTTCAATTTGAATAACATTAGAATTCTAATTACACATCTTGTGAGAGGAGAAATGGAGAAAAAATTACAGAAATGTATGATTAATTCTCGCTCAGTAATTTTTATTAAGCCATGTGAACCATTTTAATTGGGTTAAAAATAATTTAAGTCCCTTACAAAAAAGACTCCAGAAAGGACCGAAGAGTTACAAATCATTAATCTTTGCAGAATTTTTTTTCCACACTCAATAGACCATTACAAGATAATTGCATTCTTACTAATGTCAACTGCATACTTAACACTTTTGGATGGTAGCTAGAAGTTTTGGACCCAACACAAATCATAACCGATGATAAACAAATTGTACACAGGGAGTATTTTGTCTTTCATTGGGTACTACAGTAAAACCTGCTTTAGCAACCACCTGCGTATAAAGACCACCTAGTCACAAAGATCCCAATAGTACCATTAAATTAATGTAAAAGAAATGCAGTAAAAACTGCTTTAGCAACCTTCTGTGTATAAAGACCACCTCGTCACAAAGCCCGTTTTTTGCTGTCCCCAATAGTACCATTTGTGTACAAATCAACCTCTATATAAAGACCACCTCCCTATAAAAACAGGTTTTTTTGTGTCCCTAAGGAGGTCGTTATATACAAGTTTCACTGTAGATATAAAATTATATATACATTATATACAAATGTATATCTTCTCTATCGTATTTCCAAATTTTTGGTGATATATTCCTATTACAAAATGCAGATTGTCACAATATATACAAAAAATGTTTGATAGTTCCCCATTTCAATGCATTCAGATTGCCATGGAAAAACTCCCTACCAACCTACCATCCCTCCTTCAACCCCCTCCCTTAAATACAAATTAACCAATGGATTGTACTTTATTTCAGGTCATTTTTACTGTATGTACCATTCTCTTGTGATATACATTTAGTTTTACAGATATCTATAATATAAATCAATGTTTAACATTCTATATACACTGTCAAGATAAGTCCAGTATCCGATAGATCATTTGATACCAAACAACTAGATTCCCGGTGAGATAACTACAGATTCTAATTACTACAAATACTAAGATTGCCTTCATTTCTGGACTTCTTTCCTGACTGTTTCCTTCAATTCCGGATTTCTTCTCGACCAAACATTTCATAATTATCACAACATTTCATAATCATATTTTGAACTCCTGTAGTCTAATGCATGTCATTAAGCAGTTATGAATATCTCTGGAAAGAACACTTTTTTTTTAAGAAAAAGAGGAAAAATCCAATTTACCATACAACGTCAGCTTATACTGTGCATTACCACGACAGCTGAATTTGTTACCAATTAATCCCGCCAAAGCTCTCTTCGATTTTGTTCGCCAAAAGCTAAAAGCTGTATCTTATAGATTCAGCACGTCTGCAGTAAGGACTGGCTTCATTAATTTTCAGTTTATAATGGGACATTATACTGGCTACAAACACTTGCAAACATATGAATCCAGATATAAATCAATTTATACCAAAAGAGAAGAGCCGAAACCAAATGCATGTATTTAATTTTATATTTCTTTTGGTCATGAGTAATAGGAAAAGAATAAACTTTGAGAGATATAACATTATTCAAATCAGAAATGGCATAAAAGAACAAGAGTGGGTTCTTATACTATTATGCAAATTTGGAAAACAAGTAGAAAGAATGATTTTATTTCATGAATATGCAAATAATCTGTATGTATGCCATTATCTTTGTAATTATTGATCAGAAAAAAAAAGACGGATTTACAATCTCTGGTACAATGTGACATAAAATTCAGTGAGTGTATTTCATCAAATACAGTAGAACCCGTAATAACACACCACTGTCGTTAATGACCACTTTTCTTAAGAGACCATTTCTGCAGAAATCTACACATTGAAGATTTAGCCAACGTATGCGTATGAAAAATTTGGTTAATATGCTGACATACATTGGGTAAGTTGTAAGTATATTCTGTATAAGTTTACGACACACTGGTACATGCTGGCATAATTTGGCATAAGTTGAAGAACTGCAAGATCATCGAAAACGTTTCTGCATGCACAAAACTTTTTTGTAATATGCCAGCTTATGAGTGATGTTTCGCGTACGCTGGAGTAAGTTGTGGGTACACTATACTATCGTTAACACACCTACCTACACGTTGTCTGTAAATGTCCATAGTATACGATATTACAGCGACAGTTCGAAGTATGCCAACCTTTGATGAATTTTTGATAAATTTTTTCATAGGTCCGCATACGTTCAACAAATCCTTAACGTGTGATGGGGCGACAGCAAAAGTTCGACGTATGCCAATGATTTATGAATTTTTTCGTATGCGGGAATACCTTTGACAAATGGTTAATGTGTGACAGGGCCTTAACGGATGTTCCTGGATTGTCTATATATTACAAAGACCTTGTTATGCAGTAACACCTATCAGTATGCACACTACCGTATTTTGACACATCCACATCCTAAGAACCTCTGAATTAAAAATTCATTTAGATAAGACGTCTTTTGTGAGACAATCTGTCTTGTAAGACACCAAACCTATCAGTGGCAGAAGCAATGGTCTTTCAAGACGGGTGTAAGTATCAATATTTACATTGAAAACCTTTCAAATGAATCCTGTGTTAAACTGATAACAAACGATATTTTCTTATAGATATTAAGTTCTAACTGTACAGTCAAACCTTGAGTAACAGACAACCATTTAGTTTTTGAACAGATAATACATACAGGATTCTTCCTTCACACAGAAATATCAAAATAAAAATCTTCTGAAATGTAGAGCCCTGTTCAGGATGTTTCTTTAGATCATTATTGAAAGAAATGCCACAAAATGGGAATCTCGATGCACAGTAGAATCTTTTGTAACAAACAGCCCTGGGCTGTACATTTTCAGATTCAAAAGAAATGGCTACTCAGAACAGGCGATATGATCTGATCTGTTTGATCCGGTGATTGCGATATTAGATCTAATGTTATCCTACCATAAAAAACATAGGATCAAGCTAGTAAATTGAATTTTTGGTATGTTTATAAAAAGGTTATTTGAGTAATTATTCTTTAAAGAGATTTTAAAATGAAGAATAATGAGAAAAAAAAAGAAAAAAAAAACAATTGATTTTTAGATATACAGCAGAATGCCCTATAGTTAAAAAAAAAAGAAGAACAATTAAATCAAATGAAAATGATAACGCAGTACCGAAAGAGGAACAAAGATATATAATCAGGCAAATAACAGTTCCTGTTGTTATATATGAAAGACAAAATATATTGTTAACTCATTCACCCCTAAAGACACATTTGAACTGGTCTTAATCACTGATTTACAGAAGAGTCCATTGTTTTTTCAGGGGTAGATGAGATATGTGTTTATTATCGGTACTTTACAATGACATACGCCTACAGATGTGAAAGTCAGCTTAGTGAAATCTGATTACAGTTGGGTGATATGCAGGGGATGTTCGTTATTGATCTTCCTGCTTTATCCTTTATTTGTGGTCAGTGTGAAGTTTAAATTTCACATACTTCACACATCTGACACAGAGTCTCTAAGTGAAATGTATATGATAAGTCTACAGTCAGAACGGAGACAAAAAAAGCACATGATTAGCCTTCCATCAGAACAAAGGCAATACACGCACATATGATTAGCCTACCATCAGAACAAAGACAAAACAAGCACATGATTAGTCTACCATCAGAACAGAGACAAAACAAGCACATGATTAGTCTGCCATAAGAACAAAGATAAAACAAGCATATGATTAGACTTGCATCAGAACAGAGACAACACAAACACATGACTAAGTCTGAAAACCATCAGAACGGAGACAACACAAGCACATGATTAAGTCTGAAAACCATCGGAACGGAGACAACACAAGCACATGATTAAGTCTGAAAACCATCGGAACGGAGACAAGTACATGATTACTGTACTATCAGAATGGAGACAAAACACGCATATGATTAGTCTTCCCAGAACAGAGACAAAACAAACACGTAAGATTAGTCTACCATCAAAACTGTGATAAAACAAGCACATTTGATTAGTCTACCATCAGAATGGAAAAATCTAACTACCACTTTGAGGGAGGGAGGGAGGGTTGGTGAAATCTCAATCCGAGTGCACAAAATTTTATTTGTCCATGACGAGGCTTGACAAGTCATAAACAAACAAAATTTCATGCACAAGATGCAGATTACTCCATCTCTCCCTCAAAGCGGTATCCGACTGTTTTTGTCTCAAGTTGAATTAGCATCTTTGTTTACATATAAATGACAAAAATATGTTTAAAAAGTAGTTTTGATACTTCCAGAATTGGCTTGTCTGACCCTACAACTTTAGCCAGACCTATGTTTTTGGCTTAGGAAATAGGCCTAGTTTCTTGAAACTTGAAATATTGCTGAAAACCATACTTTAACTGCATTCTAGTAAGACTTCAAACAGAATTATCCGAAAGTGATAGTCAAGTCTGCCATGTGAGTTGTGATTTAAGAGGCATTTAAGCTGTGGGGTTTTTTTTGCTTTTTTTTTTTTAAACTTTTCCTTTTTTACTATTTAGCATGATAATACAATAAAAAAGAGATATACACAGACATTAAAAATCTTAAATTCCTATATATTTTGTGAAAATTGCTTGAGAAACTTAAACTTGGCATTTTTTCAACTCAACTTTCCTATAAATTTTGTGAAAATAAGGTCAGGTCCAGTGTGGTATTCATATACAAATAGTAAGGTTGAGTTAATCAAGTGCCAAACTTAGGTTTCTCAAGCAATTTTTACAAAAAAAATATTGGAATATAAGATTTTCTATGCCTGTGTATAGCTCTTATTTGTTATGGTACATCAAGTACAAGTAGTAAAAGACGGAAATTATTTTTTTTATTATTTTTTTGGGGGGGGGGGGGGGGGGGGGGGGTGGGGGGGTTAAACACAGTTAATGCCCCTTTAAGCATGCTTTGCAATAATTATCAAAATGTTATCTTATCAACGTAGAGCTGAATTAATGAAATGTACACTTTGAGGTGCCCAGGTGATAACTCAGGTGTTTAATTAAAATGACTACACCTAACTGAGAACAACAGAAACAAGAGACAGGTAGAGAGATAGAGAAAATGAATATATCAATATACTGATTCAGCAAAATATACATAATTACAATTTAAATCGAAAAATGAATTAAAATTCATTCTCAATTTAAATGGTAATTATTTGCAAACACAACTGAAAAAAAACCAAAAAATCAATGTCATTTTGATTTTAAAAATGCAGGTAAAAGCAAATATAGAATTTGTTCTATACAAACTACAGGTAAACAACATTCATATACAGGTGAATAGATTATCATTCAAAAGTGAATGAATTACCTAGGAAATTAAAAAAAAATTAGATAAAATTATAATTTTAAAGAGAATAATTAAAACACTGCCCTAAAAATGAATTGCAAATGAGGAAGGTATCTGTATATTATGAGTTTATCATAAATATTGTATTGAGTCAATAAAATCAGCTGATACCAACACAAAAGAATAGATTAATTCTTTACGAAGTTTCCAGCGGATGTGCAAATGTAAAAACATATCAAATATTAAAATAAAATATGCATAATAATTCATATTTCTGACATTTTGATTGGTTTTAAATTAGACATATTGAAAATATACGAGCTGACCCCAAATATGATACAATTAACTAGCTAGAAAAACAAGTATTATGCTAGTACCACATCCTGTTTAGTACAGTATTATGGTAATACTACATCCTGTTTAGTATAGTATTATTACAGTACCACATCCTGTTTAGTATCATGGTAAAACCACATCCTGTTTAGTACAGTATCATAGTGGTACCACATCCTGTTAAGTACAGTATTCTGGTAGAACCACATCCTGTTTAGTACAGTATTCTGGTAGTACCACATCCTGTTAAGTACAGTATTCTTGTAATACTACATCTTGTTTAGGATAGTTTTATGGTAATACTACATCCTGTTTACTACACTATTCTGGTAATACTACATCATGTTTAGTACACTATTCTGGTAATACTACATCCTGTTTACTACAGTATTCTGGCAGTAGAACATCCTGTTTAGTATAGTATTATGGTACTATCACACCTGTTAACTACAGTACTATGGTACTAACACATCCTGTTTAGTACAGTATTCTGGTAATAAACACATCCTGTTTAGTACAGTATTCTGGTAATACTACATCCTGTTTACTACAGTATTCTGGTAATACTACATCCTGTTTAGTACAGTATTCTGGTAATACTACATCCTGTTTACTACAGTATTCTGGTAATACTACATCCTGTTTAGTACAGTATTCTGGTAATACTACATCCTGTTTAGTACAGTATTCTGGTAATACTACATCCTGTTTAGTACAGTATTCTGGTAATACTACATCCTGTTTACTATAGTATTCTGGTAATACTACATCCTGTTTACTATAGTATTCTGGCAGTAGAACATCCTGTTTAGTACAGTAACCCCAAATATATTGTTTACAGAAAAATAAAAGTATTTAAAACAATACAATTTCCAGGCACACAAAGGTAGTCAAATTTGTCTATATTTTTATTTATATATATATATATATATATATATATATATATATATATATATATATATGGACCTATCAGGTTCCTGTGGTCAAACAAAGAGCAAATGATATGAGGCCACTAATATCGCTAACAATTTCATCTCATAATAATATTCCACACCTCAATTAGACTTACAAAAATATGAACTAGAAGTGATAAAAATCTATATAAAAAAATTAACCCCCGCAAAAAAAAGAGTTAATAAGTATGATATGGTTTGACATGGACATGTATATGCCGCTTATATCACAAATGAATAAAAAATTTATCAACGATAAAATTACAAAGATTTTAATGCGATTAACATTTGGCAGAATTTTGCTTATACGTCAGAGTTACTAACCTATATGTTTCTATGTACTTTTCATTTCTCTTCAACCAAACAACATGTTACACTTTACATTTTCTTTACCCTTTTTTTTTTTATAATTTTGGATTAAAAGAAAAATCACAAAAGGTCCCCTTATCTGTAATAATAATGTTAAGTAACTAAATAGATGAGATGTGATTTTTTTTTAAGGATTTTTAATTTTAGCCAACGAAAATTAAAATTGTCCTATGAAAATTGATGTTTGCCAATTGGCCAATACATTTTCAGGGCTAACACTGTTTGACCTCACATTTTTGAAGAAATGTGGTTGCTAAAACACCACAAAAATGTTGCGCGCAATGTTACCTCTTTGGAGGCGTAAATCTACCGATTTTTAGCTATAAGAGGTGAACATGTCTGGGAGGGTAAAATGTAAGGCAAGTATCCATTAGAGGGCTAGAAACCCCACTCTTTTTGGAAATCTAAGAACTTTGGAAGTTCAATGAAGGTTTTTTTCTAGCTTTCTGACAATAGGTGACAGTTTGTTTTCTTGTCCCTATGATACTTTGATCATTCCTTATAATGAATATAATAGAACAAACGTAACCCATACAAGACACAAATGCTAGATGGTGTTGGGGTATACTACCAAGAAAACATAATCACATTAAACACAATTGTTTCAGAAAAATCATAAAACTTTATAATTTATATAATCCGTGAAAGTGATTATGATACTGACATCAATTAATGGTAAAGGGGTCTGCATAGATGAGTGTTACAGCATCACCCTTTAAATTATAATGTCTTTCACATTTTATTAGTGCAGGTTTGAACCTCACTGGAACCTAAGCTGGTGGTTTCTTCCTGGGTACATTGTAACCGGGTTCCCTTCTCTAGCATTAAATACTGGCTGCCACCAAATAAGTGAAAAATTGTCAAGTGTGACATAAAATGCTTTTCAAAATGGAATATGAATATAAGTACCACAGAGTCCTATAATATTTAGTCTTAATAATACTTTTATAATGAATTACTCTATACATAAGTAATTTTTCTTCACGTATATACCATACACAATTACATGCGTCATTTTTACCCAGGTGTTAATGAAGCTATTGTCACAATGCCGTGTGAATCCAACTTTTTACCTACCTATAAATGAACACTTCAATTATTACCGTGAAATGTGTTATCAATACAATAAGTGCCACACTTAACACTTTGTACTGTTACAACTTTCCTTTTCGACTCGAGTGTATAAAGGACGGGCAGGCAAGCTGCCGTTTTACGATGTAACAATGTCCTGAAGCTGCTGTTACACCTGTCCAATGGTCGATACAGAATCAATAAAATCACAGCCATGCTAAGGAGAGATCAAATAAAATATTGACTGCTGAGGATATAAAAATTTATAGTTTATTGTTATAGATATATAGCTATTCCTACTCTTAAATGAAACTTGACAAGAGTGTGTGTTAACATAGGTATATACTATGCAATAAATAAACAAAACAAAAACAATATATATATATATATATATATATATATATATATATATATTAGATAAAAAAAATAAAAGATTGGGAATCGAAATCATATAAATTACATTACATTCTTTACTCAATTATGTTATTTTTGTTAAGCATAAAATTTCACGTTCCTTTCTCAATGTAAAGGTAAGAACAAAAAAAATTTTCTCTAAAGTACGGGTAATTCTGAAAATCATTTTTTCATTTTTTTTCATTAAAAATTTGCATTTTATTTTTGTCTATAGTGAATTATTTCATATAAATCAACAAATAAGAAATGCAAATTTTTGAAACTACAAATTCACCTCTAAACAATTTACATTGCAATTATTTTAACTCACCTGAAGAATGAGAACTTATGTCTACATCATGTTCTGATTTCCTGCCGAGAACCTATCGATATTACAAAACGTGCAAAACTTATCCAATTTTCTTTGGAGGTCCCTATATTGAGAACCCCGTCTCGACAAAATCCATGAACAAACTGCAAACGCAAGGAACCCTGAAGTTGGACGTCCATTTTGCATGTGAAACACTGATCTATACATCATCACCGAGTCTGTGTAACACGAACACTGATACAAATTTACCATCTCATTTTACTGATATTAGCATTTTATTGATCAGTTCTGTGATGACATGCCAGTTGTCATGGCAACCATACTTGACTGTCCTCAGCAAATCAATGTGGGCTTGATACTGATTAAGGGGTGATTTCCAATTTGTCACAAAAAATATAAGGTGCAGCTGGATTTTGTCATGAAGTGACATTAGTATGCTAAAATACTACCATAAAGAGAGCCAAGAAAAAAAAAAAACCGACAAATTAAAACCAAATTTATTCTGAATCTGAGAAATTTGTTTGGGGACTAGTTTTATCACATAATATCAATAAAAATAAATAAGATCAGACATTTACATATATCACAATCACTTTCACATTCTATTTGTTTCATATACAAAGCGATTATGGGAGCAGTAATCAAGCACCTTGTCAATGTCATGTCAGTCATGATGGTGATCTATTTCATCTATAATGGAAAAGTTCAGAAAACTGCCATAAAATGAATAACCATGCATTCAATTTGGTACAATTAACTTTCAGAATTAGAATAATTAAAATTTGTTTTAAAATTTTGTAGCCTGACATGATTTTTACTATGGAGATGACAAGAAGCATTTTACTGGATATCAGATAGCTCTTAATATGAAATATACATAAGCTAATATCACACAAAAATTGTAAACAAGCATGTAAAATGGATAAAAATAACATCTTTCCTAATCATGAAGAAATGCTTTATTTTAGATCTTAGTTGTTTTAATTTATTTTATTGTTTATATTTGATTTTCAAAACTCATTTCTTTATCTTTAAGCCAAATAAGATTCCCAAGCTACAAATGCTCTCTACATAGATATCACAGGTATCAAGTTATAGTTTTTTTTTGTGAGAGAAAAAAAAACTATAACTTTGGTTTTATATTTATGGTATTTACAACCACTGAGTTGTTTCCACTGCTGTTTGACTGTTTGAGTCCCCGTGGGTATACGAAACCAAGTACTTTGTATTTCAGTAAGAGCTGATTATGTCCTGTCAAATTATCCATTCAAATTTATTACTTCTTAGTGACCTAGCAGTGATAATAATAATGACCTAACAGTGATGTAACTCTGTAATAGTGACCTAACAGTGATGTAACTCTATAGTAGTGAACTAACACTGATGTAACTCTGTAATAGTGACCTAACAGTGATGTAACTCTATAATAGTGACCTAACAGTGTTGTAGCTCTATAATAGTGACCTAACAGTGTTGTAGCTCTATAATAGTTGTAGCCCTATAGTAGTGACCTAACAGTGTTGTAGCTCTATAGTAGTGACCTAACAGCGTTGTAGCTCTATAATAGTGACCTAGCGGTGATGTAGCTCTATAATAGTGACCTAACAGTGTTGTAGCTCTATAATAGTGACCTAACAGTGTTGTAGCTCTATAATAGTGACCTAACAGTGTTGTAGCTCTTTAATAGTGACCTAACAGTGTTATAGCTCTAAAGTAATGACCTAACAGTGATGTAGCTCTATAATAGTGACCTAACAGTGATGTAGCTCTATAATAGTGACCTAGCGGTGATGTAGCTCTATAATAGTGACCTAACAGTGTTATAGCTCTAAAGTAATGACCTAACAGTGATGTAGCTCTATAATAGTGACCTAACAGTGTTGTAGCTCTATAATAGTGACCTAACAGTGTTGTAGCTCTATAATAGTGACCTAACAGTGTTGTAGCTCTTTAATAGTGACCTAACAGTGTTGTAGATATTTAATAATGAACTAGCAGTGTTGTAGCTCTATAATAGTGACCTAACAGTGTTGTAGCTCAGTAACAGTGACCTAACAGTGTTGTAGCTCTATAATAGTGACCTAACACTGATGTAACTCTATAATAGTGACCTAACACTGATGTAACTCTATTATAGTGACCTAACTGTGATGTAGCTCTATAATAGGTACCTAACACTGATGTAATGCTATGATAGAGACCTAACACTGATGTAACGCTAAAATAGTGACCTAACACTGATGTAAAGCTATGATAGTGACCTAACACTGATGTAACGCTATAATAGTGACCTAACACTGATATAAAGCTATGATAGTGACCTAACACTGATGTAACGCTAAAATAGTGACCTAACACTGATGTAACGCTATGATAGTGACCTAACACTGATGTAACGCTAAAATAGTGACCTAACACTGATGTAAAGCTATGATAGTGACCTAACACTGATGTAACGCTATGATAGTGACCTAATAGTGTTTAACTCTTTAATAATGACCTAACTGTGATGTAGCTCTATAGTAGTGACCTAACAGTGTTGTAGCTCTAATATATTGTGTTAACAGTGCTGTAGCTCTATAATAGTGTCCCAACAGAACTGCAGCTCTATAATAGTATGCTAACAGTGTGTATGTATAAGTGACGTAACAATGATGTAACTATATAATAGTATAGTGACCTAATAGTGATATACTTATATAACATTTGTAGGCTTACCATTACACCCTGACCTGGCTCAGTCGGTAGCGTGCTCAATTCTTGATCATGAGGTCGTGAGTTCAAGTACTTAGTATTTTGCAGGTTTGTTTCCTGTCCTTCGGATGAGACAGTAAAAACTGAGGTGTCAGCACGTTAAAGAACCCTCACTGCTCAATGGCCATAAGTGCCAAGCATAGGCCAAAATTTGAAGCCCTTCACCAGCATTTGGTAATGTCTATGAGTGAAATATTTCTGAGTGGGAGGTTAAAGGTCCATGACCAGCGATATATGCTCAGCAAGGTTGTTAATTTTGTTTTAAATGGTAATATGCTTTGCAGAATGTTTATATTAAGTTATAATCTTCCCATTAATTACGCTTCGGAGTGATTCGCTGTTTTCTAGTTATCTGAGATTAAAGATTAAAAAATGATTTTTACTCGTAAGGACAATAAATACAAATGGAGTTCCAAATATTCAAAGCAAGCTCAGATGAATAAGTTCAACATATGGGATATTGTCATCTCGTATCCATCACAACTCGTACTTAAGTAAATTGACTGACTCGTACCCATGTCTTAGCTGACTCGTGGCCATCGATTAACTCATTTGTGCCCATCGCCTGTTTGATTGTAGAATTATTTATGAAGGTATACACGTATTTACCAACAAGGTAATTTCCATAATGCCGTTTGGTATTGAAATGACATAAGTACTTCGCTGCACATGAATCCAACGGTAGGACAGAGCATAGCGATTCAGGACCGTGGTTTTACGAGGATGACGCTCCCTATACTGTTTGTTTACAGTTCATGCCAAATTTAGGAATCAGTTTGTCGGATTTTCAGTTGTTCATATGACAGGACAGAAAATTGTCATGTGAATGTAGTTGTTTTAGAGGAACCTTTTAGGAACATACTATTAGTAGGATCATCATTGCGCGTTATAAATATCTTATGCCATCGAAAACTTCGTAATTTTCAAACGACATTGCACTGCTTGCAAACACCATACAATTGTCATGTATAATTTCAAGACCTCTTTGGAGTTGATTCTTTCTGTTATCATTTGTCATAATAGTATGCAACTAGATGCCAGATGTGAAAAGCAGCCTACAAGGAAGTGACAGCACTTGTAGTCATTACAAGAAAGGATTCCAATATCTATCAACAATTAAATCCCAGGAGAAGAACTGAGACACAATATCATTGAATGTTGTAAATGTTAATATTACAAAACCGGAAGGGATTTTACCCGACATTCTGTTGAGGTCACATGATATGAACATAAACTGTACAGAATGGAACATACCGAAAAAGGATAATGGGTATTCATGATTCCTATGTAGAAAAATGATTGAGACTTTTCTATTTTTCTATGTGCTTGAGAACTAGGTCATGGGTGTAACCATAATTCCTATGTTATTGTGTACAAATTAGTAAAATGATGGGTACGACTCTTCCAATTGTTTTGGTTATGAGTCAGTCAATCGTAGGCATGACTTAGCCAAAGAGGATATGAGTTAAGATGAGCATGAATTGAGATGGGTCTGAGTTTATCATCATTCCACAAAGAAGTAAACACGTTGCCATTCAGGTAGCAAACAAACAACCCCCCCCCCCCCCCCCCCCCCCACCAAAAAAAAAAAGAAAAAAAAGAGAAAGATAGAATCAATAAAGAAATTGAACTTTGCATTTAGGAATAGAAATAAAGTGTTGAAATGCTTTAAGGAAGGAAATGAAGTTGAAAACACATTAATAAATTGCCACCCTTTTTTGAATTTCCGCTGAAGCAACCTCAATATGTCATGGCTATTTATTAAACACTTCTGTTCAATCGTGGAGTCTCAAACTGGTCGAAGAATACCAATACATTCTTTTGTTTTTATCTGTTTAACTTGAAAGTGATAAAAGTGTATGTATAGAAATACAATATTTTTATTTAGAAAAATTAATAATTGCAGTTTTCGATAAAATACTTCCCATAATTTGACGTATATTCATATTTGGTATGTTTTCCGTATCGATGTAACAGCAGTGAACAGTACACGTGCCATCGCTAATTAGGGGTGTTTGTATCACGTTGTTTTTATCATTTTCTGACTAATTGCAGAGTATGTGAAAACTAGTTTTGATTGGTATGTCTTTAAATTGTATAATGTGTGAATCAGAGAACTTTTTACGATATTTCATGTACTTCAATACTAGCCGGCCATGGACC
The DNA here is from genome assembly GCA_030159075.1 of Atrina japonica. NCBI lineage: Eukaryota > Metazoa > Mollusca > Bivalvia > Pterioida > Pinnidae > Atrina > Atrina japonica. Next base: position 566,394 of record BROG01000297.1, on the reverse strand, counting down.
TTTAAACAACAATAAACGAACAAACAATCCACTACAGGTAAATATATAAAACTTGACTTTGAGAGTTGATGACAGGACCTGGTGGTTTTGAAATTTTTGTTTTTATTATGGTTAATATTAGAAAAATGATATTTTTGTTTTTATATATATCATATATCCATAGAAGTAGAATTACGGTTCCATGCCAAAAGTGTTGAACAAAAGTGTGGGTCTACTGAAATAATTTTCTTAATAGCTTGTTAAAAATGATTGGCCTGACTTATATACTAAATGAAATTTTGTAAACATTTGCACATTTGTGTTGAAGTCTATCGACAATCTTTCGAAATTTGATTGGAATGTGTCTGATTCTTTTCATCAAAACTGCAAGTTTTTGTCAGTCACAAATGAAATTTACGACGTCATTTCCTTCTTTCTATATAGTAAGTGGTTTCAACAAAATACATGTACTAACTGCAAAGGAAAGATGTTGCTTCTCAGAAATAAGTTTCAAAGGAGTTTAAAACTAATATCAGATGATGATGAATGGAGTTTTTTTGACAAGGATTGAAGTAGGCAGGCATTAATTTGAGACAGGTATTTGAAAAATAGAAAACAAAAACATTGATTTGAAATAGAACCCTAAGAGAAAATGGTGAGAGTAAAATGACTCACTTTTGACAGAGTGCTGTACATGCACAGTACAAAATAAATAATGAGGAATGAATCTGTTATGTGGTAGATAAGTTCATACTCCCTAAAACCCCATGCCCTCCTCCAAAGAAAAGAAAACACAGTACAATTGTATGAAGTATAACAATTCTGTTTCCTGCTCTTTTTTTAGGAATATAATCCCAACCACAAAAATGTTACATGGTTTAGATTCAATTCTTAATATAGTTTGAATTTTGACTTGCAAATTCTTTACATCTATTTATATGTAAATCCTCAGAAGTATAGTGATTACTATAAAAAAAATTTGCAAATTCGAATTTGTAATTCTACAGAATTAAACAAATACTTCTCTCTGCTATAAATTTGACGGAAAGCAGGTTACTTCCATATAACTATTCACATGATTTTGAAAGTGACATTTCAGTTTAGTTAAACTGCTTGGAAACCATGACAATCTTTAAAGTGAACATTTTCAAGGTTTGAATTGCTCTTTAAAAGTGATAAAATTAATTGGAAAAACCACTCCTCCTTGCACCAACAGCCAGACAAAAAACAAAATAAAATAAAACTCTCCCTGTACCAGACTTTTACAACTCTCGACCAGACAATATCAGATATATGTATGTTATCATTTAAATGAGAAGGACTTTGTGTAGTTCCATAATGACATATATTTTTGCATAAAAAATATGGTTCATTTAATAGTAGGTCTGTTCAGATCTTGATAACATCAGACTTGTAACTGACATCAAAATGACATCAAATCAGCTCTAAATGAGATTCTGATGACAACATATCTGTTGATGAAGATATCAAAATGACATCAAATCAGCTCTAAATGAGATTCTGATGACACCTAGCTCAGACGACCCCTATAAAATAACATAAATAAAAATACACAAAATCCTAAAGAAATTCAAACCAAACAAAAATAAGCAAAAAAACACGCAACGTAAAAAAAAATACCTCCAACCCAAAAGAATTACCAAAATACCCCACCAAACAAGAATATAAAAAAAGAAACAACAAAAAGACCATAACAACGCCAAAAATCCACCAAACGAACAAAAAACCTAAACAAACAAAAATAAAAAACACCCCACCATCAAAAACCAAAAAGATCACTAAAATAAAAAACCCCCTTGACCCCGTCTACACACCCCCTATACCTAACCAGAAGACAAAAAAAAAAACCATCGAACCCAAAATAACAAAATAAAAACACCAAGCAACCCCAAAAAGACAAAACACGAACAAAATAAAACAAAAAGAAACCAGGGAAACACACCAAAAAAAAAGCGATCTAAAAACCGTTAATATGGATAAAGACAATAAGCAAAAAAACCCACAACAAAAACCACCTGATGATACCCCCCACACCCACAACAACCAAAACTCTGATGACCGAGCAAAAAAAACCCCAAATAAAAACAACCAGAAAATAAAACAACAAAAGGAGCAAAAAAAACCCAAACATATCTTCTGTTGATGAAGATATCAAAAAGACATCAAATTTGTTGACAGATATCAAAATGACATCAAATCGACTCTAAATGAAATCCTGATGAAATCAAATCTGACAGATAAAAAAATGACATCAAATCTGTTGACAGTGATATTGAAATGACATCATATCTGTTGACAGAGATATTGATATGACATCAAACAAACTCTAAATGAAATCCTGATGAAATCAAATCTCTTGACAAAGATATCAAAATGATATCAAATCTGTTGAAAGATATCAAATGACATCAATTCATTTGACCGAGATATATAAATGACGCTAAATCATCTCTAAATGAAATCCTGATGACATTACATCTGTTGATGAATATATCAGAATGACATCAAATCTGTTCTGACATTAAAATGCTTTAAATGAGATCTTTATGACATCATATCTGCTCTTAATAACCTGATAACTTGATCCATGAAAATCAAGATCCTAGTTATATAGAGTTGAAACCAGGATAAAGATAAAATTTGACTTATTTTAAGAAATTACTGAAATCTAGATAAAGGTAATGTCCAGTCTAATAAGAACAGAACAAAGCAGGAAAACAAAGAGTAATAAAAGACGGCAAAGCTAACCTCACAATGACATACTTTATGAAAGATGGCAGAGCTCACCTCACAATGACATATTTTATTAAAGACGGCAGAGCTCACCTCACAATGACATAATTTATGAAAGACGGCAGAGCTCACCTCACAATGACATATTCTATTAAAGACGGCAAAGCTCACCTCACAATGACATATTTTATGAAAGACGGCAGAGCTCACCTCACGATAACATATTTTGTTAAAGATGGCAGAGCTCACCTCACGATGACATATTTTATTAAAGACGGCAGAGCTCACCTCACAATGACATATTTTATATATCACAATTAACCTAACCAATCTTCTTAACAACAAGGGCATAACATTGAAAACCTGACCTTAGTTAATCTTCATAACAACAAGGGCACAACATTGAAAACCTGACCGTAGCCAATCGTCTTAACAACAAAGGCAAAACACTGAAAACCTGGCTGTAGCCAATCTTCTAAATAACAAGAGCACAATATTGAAAACTTGACCATAGCAAATCTTCTTATCAACAAGGGCCACGTCATTGAAATATGGACCTTAGCCAATTTTCTTAACAAGGACACAACATTGAAAACCTGACCGAAGCCAATCTTACATACAAGTTTTGTTGATATATGGATGTCATACGAATTTTGTTGATGTATGGATGTCATACAAGTTTTGTTGATGTATGTAAGTCATACATGTTTTGTTAATGTATGGATGTCATATACGTTTTGTTGATGTATGAATGTCATACATGTTTTGTTAATGTATGGATGTCATATACATTTTGTTGATGTATGGATGTCATACAAGTTTTGGTGATGTATGGATGCCACACGAGTTTTGTTGATGTATGGATGTCATACAAGTTTTGTTGATGTATGGATGTCATACAAGTTTTGTTGATGTATGTAAGCCATACAAGTTTATTGAACCAATGCTGACAGCGATAGCATAAGATTTCCCTAATGTTATTGAGGTGAGCTAAAAATGATAATTTAAGATCTAGAGGAATACCAAATGATCTGAAGTCAACAAAGCTGATAAAAGACCATGATCTACCGTAGAACTTGTTCTCATAGACAAAAGGTTTCTGACAATTTACTGGTATAAGTCTGTTAGCTATGTGATGTGAATCCATTTAAGACCAGATTAAACAGCTGGGCTATATCAATACATATTTGTCAGTACCGTAATAAATTAAGACTTAAAAAAAATAAAAAGTTCATGTACGGCTTTGTATTAAACCACAGTCTGTCAACTACTTTTTGGCTTAAAAATTCAGGAAATCGGGAAGAAATTTAGCTGGAAATCAGGAGTTAATCAGAAATTTTTTTACAATAAAATTTTTATTACCAAAAACCCCACAAAAGGCCACCCTCCTTCCCTGTAAGTAAGAATCTCAGGCCAATAATATGACTTTTAGTAATAAATTGAATGTTGGCTAGATTCCATACCAAAATGTAATAGCAAACTAATATCTAATACATAATGTATACAAATATACAGTATACGATATCCATAATGTACAGTTAAATTGTGCGATTTCCATAAGATGGCAGGGCAGAATAACCTTTTGATTATCATCCCGATGATTCTACTCACTTTTTCGGTTATGAAAAGCCGCACCGAAAAAAACCCAAAACGTTTTCTACATCACTGGATACTCTCTAATGTATGGAGACAAGTAAGAACGTAAACTCTAGCCAGTGTAATTTTAATGGTCTAGCCAGTGTAATTTTGATGGTATGCTTTATCACCTAAAATTTAAACTCGCCCAGATATAAAAAGAGTTCACAATTCTCCATCCCACCAGGCTCTATAGATTTTACTTTAATAATCAAGTAACTTTGTTTTACACCATGTCTTTTTGTGAGGTAGGCTCAAAATCAGGAGTTTTCAGGAGTTTATCTTGAAAATTCAGGAAAAAATCAGGAATTGTCCAAAAAAAAATTCAGGAGTTCCTTGACAGACTGAAAACATTAAATCACTATCTATGTATGGTCTTTCCTCAACCAGTGACCAGGATCTAAAGGTTCAATATTCTCAAATGACGTACAGCATAATTTGTCTTTACTCTGTATCTGGAGTACATGTATTTACAAAAGAAATATGAAATAATTATCTCTCCTTTCACAGACAGGGAGACACAAAGAAATTCATTTATTTACGGTTTAACCCCATGAAAGATCTGAATGAGAATTTAATTAGTGCTGCATTAGTATCCTCTTAACGAAATTACTTTGGAATGAAAATGACAAAAGCCAAGTATTCCGCCAAATGTTTAAACAAGATTCCAGGTGTATGTGATACCTGACACATACACTACCTATCCATCCCTAGGTATGAAATTTGAACCTTTCTGGCTTAGGTCAGAGACAAGACTAAAAGTGGTTTAAGAATTACAGTGCATTAATTCACGCAGACATTTTGACAAAATTGTCAAGTTTTGTCAAAAATGTAACTGAAATCAAAGACATATTAATGGCTACAGATATCATTTACAATATTTAATGAAGATTTTGTTTCCATTCATATTGATTTTATAACGAAGTAGATTGACTACCTGATACTTCTCATTGTCAGCTGGTATTTACCTCAAAATCAAATATTTCCCATTAGACCAATACACATGTATCTGATTTTGTACTTAAAGGGGCATTAACTGTATGTGTTTTTTTTTTTTTTTTTTTTCCCCAAAAATATTTTATTTCCTTTTTGACTACTAAATATATGGATATACAATAACAAAAAATAGATAAACATAAGCATAAAATTTCTTAAATTCCTATATATTTTGTGAAAATTGCACATACGTTTTGCACTTTTTCAATTGCAATGGATTAATCTTAACTAAACCTTACTACATGTGTTTGTATATAAATACAAAACTGGATCTGACCTCATTGTCACGCAATATATAGGAATATATGATTATTATTTCAGTGTATAGCTTTTATTTGTTATTGTACATAAAGTACAAGTAGTAAACAGTATGAAAAAATCCAAATAATTTTTTTTTTTTTTGGGGGGGGGGGGACAAACACAGCTAATAAATGCTCCTTTAAAAACATTCTACTGAAACTCTAGGAGTACATTTGCATATACAATCACTTGTCAAAAGTTTATAGACATTATCATTTTTTTCTATATATTTCATATAAAACCATATTTTTTTCAAAAACTATTGTGAAGCCATTTCTTATTTTTATTTTATTTCAATATAAATTTCACTGTTAAACAGAGAACAGGATACAGTTTCCATTTTTAATTTCATTTCTGAATTAAAAATTTTAAAATTCATCAATTTAAACATGAAGTGTAATTTTGGTGAGGAAAATTCCTTTTTTTTTTGAGTAAGTAAAATTGTGATATCTAATTTTTACTTCTTTCTTTAAATTGTCAAATCTTTGAAACAACACATAAGAAAATTACATACAAATAATCATTGAAACTGGGAAACATTCTCTGTTTAACCATGAAAACTCTATTCAAATGCAATAAGAAATAACTTCACAATATATTGGGGGGTGGGGTGGTTTTGTATGAAATATTTAGTAAAATAAAAATGGCAATGTCTATAAACTTTTGGCAAGTGACTGTGTATGTGTATGTGTGTGTGTGTGTGTATATATATATGTATATATATATATATATATATATATATATATATATATATATATATATATATATATATATTGTTGTTTTGTTTGAGGGAATCAGAGCAGAAAGAGTATTTTATAGTTTATTTTAATGGTGTTATACACCCATAGTCTTTCTTTTCAAATAGCACCATTTAAATTCTTAACTTCTCAAAGCTAGCATATTTAATTTTAGTGGGTACGCTTTGACCGGTTTCACAATACATTTAGATTTATTATTGGGCATTGTATGATACCACTTTTTGTTTTGGAAATATACATTTATATTGAATTTGAGTTCAACTCAAGAAGTCTTACTGACAGAAACGAACGTCTTCAGCATTTGTTTTGGCCTCATTTGAAAAGCCATAGGATGAGTTGATTTTTTCAATTTGTTTTTTCTCACCCTGAAACCTATATGCCTATGTACCTTGGTTATAGGCCTAGAACATGTGCCTTGGTTATATGCCTAGAAAATAAGCCTTGGTTATACATGTAGGACTAGAACGTGTGCCTTGGTTAATAGCCTACAACATGTGCCTAGATTGGTCCTTGAGCTAAATGTGCCTAGGTTGGACCCCAAAATACATGTGCCTAGGTTGGGCTTGGAGCTACATGTGCCTAAGTTGGGCCTGGAGCTAAAAGTGCTTAAGCTAGGCAACTTCCATGGCCTTGACATTGTAGCTATGGGAGGTGAAATCATACATGTGTCATATGATTATACCTGTGCTACACGATACTATTCATTATAGGTCAATATAAAACATTTAGGTGACCAAAACCCAGATGTTTCACTATAACAAATGTATATTAAGTACACCTGTGTGTGACCAGTAAAAGTATATATGTACAATAGATATAGAGCCGGCCTGATCATGAGGTCGTGAATTTGAGTCCAGCCGGTGGCTGGTTGGTTTCCTGTCTGTTGGATGAGACAGTAAAAATGGAGGTCCGGTGTCACAGTAGGTGTCGGCACGTTAAAGAACCCTCACTGATCAATGGCTGTAAGTGCAGAGAATAGGCCAAAATTTAAACCCCATCACCGGCATGACGTCTCCATATGAGTGAAATATTCTTGAGTGGGACGTTAAACAACAATAAACAAACGTACAATAAATATACACCTGCATCTCAGGTATCTCAGTTTTGTTATCAATTACAATGGAAGCTATCTTGAGAGCCCACCCCCATCCACCACTGAAATGTGGTCTCTAAAGACAGGTGGTCTCTCAAAAGAGCTTGAATTTCAAGGATTATTTAACCAAGTTGATTTCAGAGTGTGCTCTTAAAAAACAGTTGGTCTTTCCAGGAATGTTCTACAGCATATATAAAGAATAATTACATTTACAGGTGTGTGTACCTGTATGTGAACTAGGTAAGTATTGTTTAACGGGCAAAATAGAGTAAGATGTGTGAGATCTTCACAATAATACAGCCATGCATACAGTGTTATTGCATACAAACCAAGTATAAAATAGCACAATTAATGGCACAAAATCAAATATGCACAAATCATATAAAATTCATAATATATTAAAAAGACAGAGAGATCAATAATAACACAGGTGAATAAATCATAATCGTTTTTGTAGACATTTTATAACACAATACAATGAATGGCACTTTTTTTTTTATTGAACTATTAAAACAAATTATAGAAAATTCATTAGCTCTTTAAAAAGTGGTTATGAGCCACTTGTGTGTATGTAAAGTGAGCCACTCTGGTGAATGTAAACGTGAGCTATCCATTGTTATAACAACTAAAGTAGCAAACTTCACCTAGACAATCAATGCACTCTGCTACTTGTGATAGCATATAAGGCAAGTCAGGAATTCATGTCCTGTTGCTTGATTAAATCTCGGGAATATTGACTTCAAAATTACGGTTACGTTAGCTCTTCATATTAATGTTAAATAACAGGTGACCAGTCATTCATAAATCCGGCTTTTAGTTTTATTCCGATTACCTGAAACTGTCCACTGAAATCCGTGCTTGATGCGTGTTGATCACATTTATGTAATGTTTCAAAGGAGAACATCATATTTAGGAGAATATCTTATGTAGGAGAAATAATGATAAAATCAAAATGTCTGGAAACAGTTTAAAGCTTGGCATAAAAGAGTCACAAAATGATCGTATATGATTATGTGTAGACCACAGTTTCAGATGATCTATAAGCCGCTTTTTATGAGCTTATATTCCATTAACACTGACCATCCAAAGATAATTTAATCCCTTTATGACGGCTCTAGCTTCCGATGAAATATTGACTTTTATGGTGATGGTCGGCCATCTTGTACTGATTTTTCCATATTTTGCCATCACTATCTAACTACCGTGAAAAGGTGAGACCAATTTGTACACTCTAATGATTATCCTGTACATCTTGTATCAGAATTCAATTGTTGAACTAAAAAAATGTGTACTGAATGGAAAACAGTGTATATCTAAATGTATTTTAAAAACACTTTAAACTTAGGGATGAGAAATACATTTGCATCTAAGGATAAATTTACACTAATATTTAATCAGATGCACACTATATATTCCCATCATATAAAATCTGAGATATACCTTTTAATTAAATAAATGGTTTCCACATATATAATAAAACAAAATCAAAATTAATTGAAATCAAAATTAAACTAAAGTCTTTCCAAATTTAAAACAACCTCTGACCTAGCAAGTTTTAAGTCACACCCTATTGATCCAAAACACTATAAAATATATTACCCCCCCCCCCCCCGTGCCAAAAAAAAACCTATGACAAAAACCTAGTAAAAAAAATGCCCCCCCCCCCCCATAAAAAAAAAAAAGAGAGAGAGAGAGAAAAGAGAAACAATACTTACTGACTAAAAATTGAGTAACTTCGCACAATTATGATTGAAAACCTGGTTCAATTACTAAAACCTTATAACAGTCTAAGCACATTGACTGTCACACAGAGAACATGTATACATCAAATCAATTTCTTATAATGATGAAGGATGGGATGAAATACACGTTCAATTTTGTTGTCACTCACAGCTAAAGAACTGTTGGTAGGTACAAACATCATGGTAACCAACACCATGGTGTTTTCATCCGGTCTCACATCTGGATATATTACCAGAAAATAATATTTGTCAAAATTGCAAAATCTAAGCTATTAAATCTATATTTGCCTGTAGACAGTAGGCCTCAATACAACTGACTATAAATTCATCTATTTGTATTTTCACCTATTGAATCTAACTTCCGCTCATTTTCAGATAATTTGCATCAACATCAGTTATTACCTACCCGGTGATGTAATTCTCTTTTTTTTTATGGAGTTTTATCGAAGGCTAACAAATTTCAGTGTTATTCTGTTAAAAAAAAATACACTGATGAAGATTTGGAACATGTTTACTGTAAATATTTTTATATCTACATGTATGATGCGCAGGTTCCAGCCCTGCTTGAAACTAAGCTTATTTTGAGATACAATTGCCAGTTTACCTGCGAAAGACAGATGGTCTCTCCCCAGGTAAACTGAAAAATTGTTAAGCATGGCATAAAACACCATCTAACAAACTGACAGTATTGTGACAAAAGTGAGTATAAATTTTTGTTTTCTCTATACATGTATTTCATATAAATCTGCAATTTTTTCAAAACATTCATGTGAAGTCATTTCTAAATCAATATTGGTAAAACTTATACCATAAAAATAAAAACTATTTAACAGTTTCATTTTGTGTGTATGTGTATTAGCTCATAATGTTCATTTTTTTGTTTTCAAGATTCAGGAACTTTAACACAAAATTAAATTCTATATGTCATAATAAAACTATTTATACATATTGAAAAGAGACATTAAAATTTTGTACCCTACAACATTCAAGAATACCAGTACTTTAAAATGAAACAATGGAAAATTACATAAAAACAAACACACAAACAAAGATTATTATACCTTGAAGTTAGATTCTTAATCCCTATTGGACAAACGTATTCACCTGACCAGGAAAAGAAACATCAAGTCTTTCTCACTCACTCCATATTTCCTCCCATTTGGAACCCCAATAGAGTTATCGTTCTCGATACAAAAGTGAAGTTTTTTTTCATAAATTTCTTAGAAAATGTACTTGATACAAAAGTGAAGTTTTTTTTCATACATTTCTTAGAAAATGTTGTTGTTTTGAATAAAATATTCTTGAAACTATAATTGTAGTTATTTACATTTTGAGTTTTCCATATCAGTATGATAAACAATTTATTGCCCTGGTTGTAAGGAGACATGAAGATTTGTTTACCCGCAGCAAGTTATATTTACCCGAGGTGAATATAACTTGCCGCGATTAAACAAATCCTCATGTCTCTCTACAACCAGGGCAATAAACGTATAATATTCAAAACAGTAATACATGTAGTTAATAGTGAAAATTTTATTGAAATTGACCAGGAAATGATTGTTTAAGAGTTTTATGGTTTTATATGAAATAAATGGAGAAAGATAAAAATTATACTCACTTTTGTTACCCTACTGTATATGTGTGTGTGTGTGTGTGTATATATATATATATATATAATATATATATATATATATATATATATATATATATATATATATATATATATATATATATATTATATATATATATATATATATATAAGGTACCCAAAGAAATGCATAGCCTACATATTTTGACTTCCATGAACAGAAAATTAATGTGATATCATTCATCCATTAATCTTGTCAATAAACAATGAATTTATGGTCATTAAAAGATAAAAATCATGTTTTACCATGTTATTTTTATATTTGAACCATTAATCTTCTCTTCTAAGTTTCACTGTCAATTATTTTCAAACTGAATGTATTCTTCTGGGAAGCCCTTAATTGATATACTCAAAGTTGGCTGAGCACCAAGCTTGATTTTTTTTTTCACAATTATCGATATATACCCGTCTTGAACATCATCCCATTCAAATTCTAAATAGACCTCGAAAACATATTACAATTGTTAAAACATTTGTCTATCTTTTTTTTATAAGTCATTAATCAGGTGCATAAAAATAAATAAAACTAAATACTGGCATACAGCAACATATATGTACACAAAAAAAAATTTTATTGGTGCTAAGCAAACTTTGAGTACCGTGAAACTTGCATATAATGACCTCTTTATGGACACTTTATAGGAAGGTGGTCTTTATATATATATATATAGAGAGAGAGAGAGAGAGAGAGAGAGAGAGAGAGAGAGAGAGAGAGAGAGAGAGAGAGAGAGAGAGAGAGAGAGAGAGAGAGAGAGAGAGAGAGAGAGAGAGAGAGAGAGAGAGAGAGAGAGAGAGAGGCTGATTTGTACACAAGTGGTACAATTGGGGACAGCAAAACAACACTCTTTGTGACCAGGTGGTCTTTATACACAAGTGGATGCTAAAGGTAAATTTTGATTTCCTGCCTTTATCCTTGAAATCTTTTCTTTTTTTCCCTGTTTATATGCTGAGAAAAACATATTTATTTGACAAAAATAAAATGCACACTTCCTTATGACAACAAGATTTTACAATTTATTTGAATGAGATATATAATCCTACAATTAGCTGCAACATATCCTGTATACTGGTTTGTTTGTGGCAGTACAGCGGTTATACAATAACAATTTTTATAAATTTCTTGGACCCTGAATACTGCGAAATTAAATCCCCCACAAATAACTGCAACTAGCCAGTATATTAAGTCACCGTTCTGATGCGAAACATACATGTTGTCAGTTCAGGTGAAGTGTCTTAAATTTTGACCTGTGCTATGGACTGATGCCAATGCAGTGAATGTTCTTTTACGTGGCATGACATGGGACCTCCGTTTGAAGTATCATCCCCGACCAGTGCCCTATGTCCTTTTGAGACACCCTGTAACAGCATGTTCATGAACGCATTTTATGAACAGATTTTATGAACAGATTTCTGTTTTATCTGCAATCATTGTAGAACCATACATTCAAATTTAAAAGAAATCTGATCACATCTGTTCCTGAGAAGAAGAATTTTTAAAGATATACCAAGGTTCTGGCTATTTTTGGCCCATTTAACAGACGCTATAGGAGATTAACCCTTTCTGTCTGCAAATGTTATGTGGCTTGCCGCTTAACATGGGGATAATTCCTGATAAGTTTGGTTAAAATTGGCCCATTGGTTTTGCATAGAAGTAGACCTAAAAATTGATACAGAAACCTGATTATCATTCGCTGACTGCCAAATAGAGATCACTTCAGGTATTTCTCAGTATGTATTAGATGTAAACTACACACATTCCTTTCCATTTTGGACAAACAAAAAGAAGAAAAAAAAAAAGACAAGGAAAACCACCAAAAACGAAAGGTATGTTGAAAAAAAATTCCGTTTTATAACTAAATCTTTCCTGGAAATTCTGTATTAAATTGTATGGATTTAACGCAGAGAATTCATTCCTATTTCATTTTACCTGTAAAATCACTAAAATTCGATTCAATATGTTTACAGATTATTATTCTATGTATTAGGACGTGATAACAGTTTTTTTTATTCAATTAACATTTCATATTATGATGTAATTTCTGCAAAATGCTTCAAATCTTGACTTTTTTTATTTTTCCCAACTACATGTATAATGCTTTTCCAGATATAAAACGAAGATATCTATGACCATGATCGATAAATGGATCAACCCATACTGAGTACTAAAGGATCAAGCACTGTAAATAGGTAATGAATTGTATCTGTCATTTCTGGGTTCTTGAAACAACACCGAATTGAAATTGGAAAATGTAAAATGTTAAATCCTAAATATATGTGTTGTGAAAATCTATATAGTGATTGATGTGCATGGAATCAGATCTGAATGTATGACTCATGGAGGCTGAACAGTTCAACAACGTACCAATTTCAACTTCAGACATACGTACATTTATGGTATAATCTACATGTAGCAGAAAAAAAATCAATTTTTGCTGTAAAATGTTTCAAAAGATGTGTCTGTCAAAAATCTAAAACGAAATAGTTTGAAATGAAATGAACCCAGCAGGAACTAAGATTTGAAATAGACGTAACTATCACTAAACCTTTCTTGTAGAACAAGCGTGTCAGTTATGACTAAACAAGAGGCCCATGGGCCAACATCGCTCACCCGAACTGTGCAAAGGTGCTTCAGTACAAGGTGTCTCAAACCCCCTCCTAGCACAAACACTTCCTTTCAATAGAAACCAGAATGTTACAAAGAGATTCATGAGAAAACCAGCTTTGATCTAAGGGGAGGTCGATAGCAAAACATAACTGACATCATGTGTTTGTTTCATTAAAAACTTATTCGTTTCAAAATGAATATATTAACTGGATGTATGATACATGAAATGAATTACAATCACATCCGATAATATTTATACAACGAAATATCAAAAACTAAAAACAAAATTATCAGATTAAAAAATATGTCATACTGACAGGATTTGCTGTGAGAAATACAAATCCATTTCATAATGTGCTACAAATAATATTTTCATATAAGAGTTTATATGTCAAAAATGTTTTTTCTTTTTTTTTTCAAAATGTCCAGTTCATATAATTTTGCAAGTAAGAGCAACATTTTGATCATAATACAGATGATTCTACTCACTTCTTGTAATAAGTAAGAAGTATTACTTAAGTCAGTGTAATTTTAATGTTGTTATGCTTAAATATTACTTAAGATTTAAACTCGCCCAGGTCTAAAAAGTTTTCACGAGACTGCACCCCACCAGGTTTTATGAATTTTAATATAGAGGCAGGCAGTAGGACATGCGTCATCATTTCAATCACGGTGCGGCAAAAAAAGAAAACAATTTATGGCAATATTTTATACCAATGAATTGAATTATACTGCACTGGTGTGGGACCTATTCTCGGACAGAAATCGAGATTTTTACCTAATATCTTCAGTTCAACTAATAGAATTACTTTGAAATTTTGTATCACAAATAGGTTAAAATATGTCCCGCGGGTCAGTAGGGGGTTTTGATGTACTACAATATGCCTTCAAAAGAATTTATACGGTAGTTTTAAAATATGCCTTTTCCATGCGGGAGACATGTCTTCATGGCCTTGGAATATTTTAATGCTGGGGCCCTTTAATACAGTGATAAAATTTTTAGTCAATTCTGACAATTTTGTTTTCGTTCATTTAGGTTCTAGAACTTCACCAGTATGACCTATATCGTACACAGATCAATGGTCTCTCTTTTTTTGTCATGGGAACTCATTGTAGCTATCATTTTTTTTAACAGATATACAGTCCAAAATAGCTATGATGTCATGCTTAATTACACAATCTAATATGCGATAATATAATTAGGTTATGGGTGCGCCTCCCTCTCAATCTGTTGCTATGGTCACTGTATAACAAAATGTAACATTGTATCATCCACAGCTACAATAACAAGAAAGACAATGGCTCAAAATTAACACACTGGAATTTCATTTCACGTAATAAACCCGTTAGTATGCAAGACTTAACACACATTACTCCCCGATAATGTATCCCTGAAAAGATCGGGAGCTGTCGCAGTATATCATTAACAGATCCCAAGCTTGTTTCAGTATTGGGCATTTGTGAGAATAACATCAATAAACAATGTCAATTCATTCACAGCTGGACTCTGGTGATATCAGAATAAATCCTATCCTAACAATCTAGATCTATATACTCAAAGTCAAATCTATTTTTGTCGTTTCTTCCAAGATTAAAACAAAAATCTACAGGAGCGATGATGTAAAACTGGTACGTACATCTGAAGCATCAACTCCAGGAGATGTTTGTTATATCTTAAAAGCCACCATTTGAGGGATCATTTTTTCTGGGTCAAAGTCTGTCAAAGAAAACTTGGTCAAAGTTTTTTTCTTTGATGAAGGCACCTGTTCACACTATCAAAGTTTTTTGAATGACTTGTAGGAGAAAATGTGGGAACCATGCAGAATCATGTGCTTGTAACATGTAAACATTGATTACGTCATATTGAATATCTGCTCTGATTGTCTGAATTCCATCAACGTCCTTCAAAGTTTGAAGAAGAATAAGATGAGTTTCATTTCCATCAAAGTCTCTTCAAATTTTTTGATGGACTTTGATAAAAGTTTTCTTTGACTGTTCACATTATCAAAGTTTGCTTCAAAAACTTTGACCAAGAAAACTTGTGTGAACGGGGCTTTAAATGTGTCTTGGCCTCTGAATTTAATCAAAATTTTATTATTTATTTTCATTATTATTAATATAACCTTATAATTCTTCTCCCCATTGAAAAATATCTTCCATTGCATTGTATGAAAGATTGCAATTTGACATAAAGGCTAAATATGGCTAAATTGTTTAAGACTTTATATAGACTAAATAGAACCCATGCAACAAACTGACCAATCACAGGCTTATCGGCTCTTTGCTTTTTTATTTTTTTTAAATTAATGTAATCATATTCAACTGATAAAGAAATAACCTCACACGTAAGTAAAAAGAAAAATCAAATTTTGACCCCTTGTACTGTGGAGACCCTCTGTGACTCAGCCCCTTTCTTTTTGTAAACTTTATGTTGCTTCACATGAGGAGAGTTCCAAACAAGATTGGTTAAAATTAGTCCATTGGTTCTTGAGAAGGCGACATAAATCTCTTAAATTTAACAATGGACAATTACAAAACATGATCACAAAAGGTCAACATTGAGCCTTTGGCTCAGATTACCTAAAACCTATAGTACAGTGAAACCTGTCTTGGTAGACCATCCCTATCTGCCATTAAAATGTTGACTCTCAAGGCAGGTGGTCTCTCAAAAGAGGTTTTATATAAAGGAATGTTTAACTGAGTGATTTCTTAAATGAGCCAGCGACTGAGAAAAATGTCCTTGTAACGTAACCAATGAAATGTGAGAAAACAAAAAATTTCATCTGACATAATATTTCTAATTTTGTAGAATTTACACACCAGAAACAAAAAGAGTTGCCCTTGCCAGCACTCATCTTCATATATATATATATATATATATATATATATATATATATATATATATATATACATATAGTGTAAACAGAATTTATATATGTTTAAATCCACATATGTTCAAAGAAAACGTAAAACTGACAATTTCCCAAAACGTTGTCCTAAGGACCCCTTTCTCAGTCGCAGATTCAAATGTGGCCTTGTAAGGCAGATGGCCTTTCATGAGAGGGGTCTCTCAGGTCCGTTTCCACTGTGTCACTACTGATTTGTTTAGAAAGTCAAATGCAAAATTACAATGCTCGATAATCGGTTATTCACAAACTCTAAATATAGTAAAATATTTAATTCTGTCTTCGTAAGTCGCAACGTTTCTCGGTTGTGTTTTTGATTATTGAATCTGCAATTCTAAAGGGCTATAATAGATGCCGGGAATTGTCTTGAATGAATAACTCTAAACAAGTTACATACATGACTCACATGCGAATGTCTCAATCACTTTCTGTTGTTGTTGGAAGATATTGATTGTGAGAAACTGATTCTGTTTTAAATATCACCTTCCTTTGTCAGCAGTGTGATAAATTGATTATCATATGCACATTGATTTTAGAAGGGTAACATTTCTGACATTTCATATGATAAAAACAAAGGGCAACCAAAGGGAATAAAAGATGTCGGAATAAACATTAAAAGACTTGTCTAAGCCAGAGCAGAAAATGAAATGGAACATCTTATGCGATTGATTACAGAGTCATTTAATCTATTTCAAATGTCACATCTGCAAAGTCAAATTTATGAGTATTTAACAAATGACAGGAAAATTAAATCTGCCATAACACATGCATTTTTAACAGGAAATTATAACTTGATCTATACTTTTGTCATAAAAGCAATTCAAATATTAGCACCAAATATTGGTTCTGGTATAATATTACAATTCAAGCACTTACATATCAGTATATAAGAAAATACTGGTCAAATTAAAACTCAGATATTGGTGAAGTCATTGGCTATTGTAAAACAGACAAAATGGTATAACAAACAGAAAACAACTGATATATAAACAAACAAACAATTGTTAAGTATTGGTACACAGGTAAACACTGGACAATTTGTTAAGTAATGGTACACAAGTAAACATTGGACAATTGTTTAAGTATTGGTACACAGATAAAACTGACCAATTGTTAAGTATTGGTACACAGGTAAACATTGGACAACTGTTAACTATTGGTACAGGTAAACACTGGACAATTGTTAAGTATTGGTACACAGGTAAACACTGGACAATTGTTAAGTATTGGTACACAGGTAAACACCACAGGTAAACAGGTAAACACTGGACAATTGGTACACAGGTATTGTTAAGTATTTGGTACACAGGTAAAACACGGTACACAGGTAAACACTGGACAATTGTTAAGTATTTATACAATAAAACACTGTTAAGTATTGGTAAACACACAGTTAAGTATTGGTACACAGGTAAACACTGGACAATTGTTAAGTAATGGTACACAGGTAAACACTGGACAATTGTTAAGTATTTATACACAGGTAAACACTGCACAATTGTTAAGTATTGGTACACAGGTAAACACTGGACAACTGTTAAGTAAATGTACTGAGACAAAACATTCAGACAAGTATTTGTACACAGGTAAAACAGGTCAACTTTCTCACATAATAAATTCATATTTCAGAAACCTGACTACAGGCAAAAACAAAACAAAACTAAAATGGCATTCTATGTCAGGAAATAAGCTTCCTCATCCTAGTACTATCTGTATTTTATAAATACCTGATTCAACATGATTAAAACGGAAATCATTTATTTATGAAAACTTGCCTTTTGGGTTTGAAATTGCACTATATGAAATCATTAATTTGAAACACACTAAATAACATCGGTGTATTGTGTATATTTTGTCTGAATAGCTTTACAGGACAAATATGTGATTGAAACATTAAATATGCATTGTTAGCACATTTGATCTAACAGATATATAGAAAATGAACAGATAATATAGGTTAAAGTACTGTTAAGAAGATGAGCTAACGAGAACATTTGTACTCTTAAACTAAGACACCAAAATAGCGTTATTGGTGAGCCAAATCCTTTCCTAGCCTCTTTTGACTGGTTTAAAAGTAGTGAGTAAAATTTTTAAGGGGTGGGTGAGGTGGGGTGTGGTGGGGTGGGGATGTGGGGGGTTAAGAGGTGGTTAATTATAAGAGAGGGGTCTCTAATACAGAATACAGAACATTATAAGAAATGCAAATACACAGGGCCACCCAAAGCTTTACTCATTAAAGTCTACAAAAAGTTATAGAATATATGAAAAAAGATGAGATGATTTAAAGCAGCAAGTTTAGGGAACATAAATCACTGAAATCAGACTAAAAACAAATGTTATGAACAAAAGATATAGAGTAAGTTTTATATATACTATATACCGGGGAAAATTTAGCCCCTAATTAATCTCGCCCTTTTGTGACAAAAAACATATTCACGCCATCTTAAATGTATGTCATGAATACCTAGGGTTTACACTTTGGCTTGAAAATTTTGCCCTCATTTTAAATTTGCCGACTTAATTAGCTTGAAAATTTTGCCCTTATTTTAAATTTGCCAACTTAATTAGCTTGAAAATTTTGCCCTCATTTTAAATTTGCCGACTTACTTAGCTTGAAAATTTTGCCCTCATTTTAAATTTGCCAACTTAATTAGCTTGAAAATTTTGCCCTCATTTTAAATTTTCCAACTTAATTAGCTTGAAAATTTTGCCCTCATTTTAAATTTGCCAACTTAATTAGCTTGAAAATTTTGCCCTCATTTTAAATTTTCCAACTTAATTAGCTTGAAAATTTTGCCCTCATTTTAAATTTGCCAACTTAATTAGCTTGAAAATTTTGCCCTCATTTTAAATTTGCCAACTTAATTAGCTTGAAAATTTTGCCCTCATTTTAAATTTGCCGACTTACTTAACTTGAAAATTTTGCCCTCATTATAAATTCGCTGTCTCATCTATGGGCGAAGATGACGAAAATTAAAATGGAGAACATTTCCAGGTATACAGTTTTATTCAGATAAAACATTTTCAGATTTCTTATTGACCCCTGGGTTATTTTATAGTATGTTAAAAATTTAAGGGTTTTGTATATTTTCCTGTAAGTGTTCAGTATATATCTTTGACCCTAATCAGAAATGGAAAGTACATACACTCCATTATATCCTGAAAATTTTTTTCTTTAATCTTGCTAATTACGGTAATTACCTACAGCCACGTCATATCAGGAGTCTGCACAGGCGAATCTATCAGGGACAAGCTACGGATATATAATACATCTCATTTAACACTTCTTTTTACGAGCATTTACACAGATAGGCAAAAAGTAACAGCAGATGAAGACATCAATCATAGATGAAATGAATATACCATTATAAATCTGTGAGGTAATGATTTTCTATACCAACACCACGATTGACTACTGTTTCGCTGACACTAAATCAATATGCTATTGTCGGTTATGTCACATGACGCTGTATACAATAGGAAATAGCACACTTTGAAATCAGAATCACGAGTGACAAAGGTCCTCGATCCTGTCATTTGTTAATGTTCTAAATGTGTCTGTGGCTTGTCATCGTATTACGGGGGACTTCCCTGGGGGATACGTAAGAAACACATAAAAAGGCTTAATGATATCGTAAGGTGTTTTGCCAATGGCCCAAGTGAATATGAAATCTCACTGGATGTATATTGGCTTGCAATAAAAAAAAAAAAAAAAAAAAAAAAAACTCGCTTTGGCCATCATTTAAACATTTGGTCAAATAAAAAATATGTCTTCCCTAGTAACAAAGTAGAAACCTATACCAGAGAAGTCATTTTGCCAAAATAATTTTTTTTTTTTTAGCAATATCTTATGGAAAACTCCAGTTACCAATTTGTACCAATGATAGGTACGTAAATTATGAAGAACAGAATGCCGCAATAGTCTTTATCGGGCTGGAAATATTGTCATACTGTCCTCAGCAAATAGGTTACGATATTTACAAGATAGAGTTGCTACTTTCTCCTTCATCTATGTATAAATATTTAACTCATTGAACCCTCATTGAACTCATTTAAATCTATGTCTAAGACCAGTTCAAATGTGTCTTTAGGGGGTGAACGAGTTCAGTATCAAGATAAATGTGATTAAAATATACGAAAATAAACAAAACAGAAAAAAAAGACAAAGAAAAAAAAAAAGAAAAATAACATTCAATGTTATATGTTAGATTTGCTCTGTCCATCAATTTTTCCCACTTAGATATCAGGAATTTCTTATAACTGACATTTTTTATTTTTGCATTTTAACACTATTTTGCTAACTCTTACAAACTAAATCTAAAATATTCTTGATATGAATGTAGGCTCCACCTCAGATAAGTCAATTCTTGACTAGAAGCATGATAGACATTGTAATCCAAACAAGGAACCACTGCCAAGATATTTAAGAGTATTCTCAAGTGTTCAATTGTTCATTAAATCCCATTGGTTAAGCAATATAAGACTAACATAGAACTACTGCAATATCTATTTAGACCATAGCAATGTTCGTTTAGACTACCACAATAGCTATTGCAATACTCATTCAGACTATTGCTATATTTATTTAGACTATCACAATAATCTTGCAATATTTATTCAGACCACCAGAAGTACTATAGTTTGTTTGTTTATTGTTGTTTAACGTCCCAATGAAGAATATTTCACTCATATGGAGAGGTCACCAAATGCCAGTGAAGGGTTTCAAATTTTGGCCTATGCTCAGCACTTACGGCCATTGAGCAGTGAGGGTTCTTTAACGTGCCGACAACTACTGTGACACGGAACCTCCAATTTTTACTGTCTCATCCGAAAGACAAGAAAACAACCAGCCAGCAGCGGGACACGAACTCACGACCTCACAATCCAGAGTCGACTAAGCCAGGCCGCCTCAGAAGTACTATTGTAATATAAAATCAAACTATTGCAATAATTATTCAGATTATTGTACAAAAATGTATTGAAATTTATTTAGACTATCATAATACTGTTGTAATATTCATTCAAACTGCCACAATATTATTGTGATACTACAAAACTACAAAAATTCAATGTTATATTTATTCAAAGTATTGCAATATTTATTAACACTATCATAATGAAATATATATATATATATATATATATATATATAAATAAGTTACTGCTGTCAGATTTCAGGAAATTAAAATTAAATCATCAATTTCAAGGCAGAATCAATGGCAATACTTCTGGAATGTAAAACTTGATCCGTTGTAATTTTATTTCAAATCAATGCATACTTTAAGCGACAGGAGAAGACAGATTTTCCGTCTTCCAAATCCAGTGCTACATTTCTTGCCGAACATTGCACGTCTGCCAAAATCAATACCTACGACACCACGACTGGTCAGCTGTACTCGGCTCTTGATGAACGCAAAAGTGAACCTAATTTATCGTCCTTTTTTTCCCCTCCGCAATGTCATAAAATCCCAATTACAAGAACCATTGATGGACTTGCAGTGATTTGGATATGGAAATAATTTGTCGACAATATGCCGTAATTATTGCTCGGTGTTATTCCCTGACAAGGAGAACCCTTAAAATTAATGACACTTCCACTGCGGAAATATTAAAACAAATGGAATTTTGACCTACAAAATACATAAAAACCAACACCATGACAACAGCGGAACTAAAGGTTATCAGTATCCACGGGAGAAGTTATGCCTGGTTAAAACTATTTACAAGCATTTTACATCTTGGAAAATTTCATTTCTAAAATTACTGTCAAAATCATTAGATTATGAAGCATGAAAAACTGCAAAAAGTCGCACTCCACAGAATAACCAATGAGAAAATATTGTACTGAAAAAGGCGAAGACTTTACTTGGAGACTGTATAATACATAATTATATTCAATGGTGATAATCAAAAATCTGAAGAAATATGAAATTAGTTTAAGATTCCTGGCTGACAGATCACTACACTAACAGATTTGAGGGTAAACAATATTATCAGTGGTGAATTATCAAATGCTGAAAATATAGTTCATGTTCTGAAAACAGTGGCTGGTGGTTGTTAAAGGAGCAGTCAGTGTGTTTTCCCAAATTTTTTTTTTTTCTTTTTTTTTTCAATTTTTACTTCTTAGATTGATGTACAATAACAAATAAGAGATATTTCGCACAGACATAAACAATCTTATATTCCCATATCTTTTGTGAAAAAAAGGGTCAAGTCCTGAGTGCCGTATGCTGCAAATACTAATAGTATGGTTGACTTAATTATTTACAAATGAATAATTGCCAAACTGGGTTTCTCAAGCAATTTACACAAAATATACAAAGAATTTAAGAAATTGTTATGCCTGTGTGTATGTTATTCATGTCAATGAACATCAATGAAAGCTGTAAAAGAAGAGAGAAAAATTATATGATTAAAGGAATGCTAATAATGTCCCATTAAAGTCAATTGAACATCCAAGTAAGCAATACTTAAGAATTATTTGTGTGTGTGTGTGTGTGTGTGTGTTTGTGTGTGTGTGTGTTTGTGTGTGTTTGTGTTTCTGTGTGTGTTTGTGTTTCTGTGTATGTGTGAGTGTGTGTAGAGGTGTGTGAGTCTCTGTGTGTGTGTGTCACAGTGTGTCTGTGTGTGTGTGTCTGTGTGTTTGTGTGTGTGTTGGCATTCTCAGTCACATTCAAACATTTTTTTCAGTTCTATGATGGTGATTTTATGTAGTTTTAAATGCTGGAGAAGAAAACCCTGATACACAGCCCTGATGACCACAACTGGCAAAATTCCCAAAAAGGAAATTGGCTTAGGTTCCCTTGGGGGCTCCAAACCACGCTAACAAGAAATGAGAAACCTTGCTATCAAGAGGAAGATGCTCATAAGACTATAAGCACCTAAGTATAAGCATATCTGATTATAATTTGTACTTGTATGATTTTTTTAATAATAAATTTGTCAAAATTTTATGAATAGTAATAAAATTATCAAAATTATATAAATAGGGGAAAACAAATCCCTCCTCCCCTGTTTTTTTTTTTTTTTTTTTTATTTTTTTTTATTTTATGGTTTTACATTCCTGTAAGTTTTTCTTTCATCATTTATCTTTTTTTAAAACATCAAATTCATAAGAGTTCTGCAAACATTAAGATTTCATGTAATTTGCATTTTATGAAGACTAAACTCAAACCCACGGGGCTGCCGCGGCCGATTGGTTAGAGCATCATGCTTTAATGCATGAAGTCTTTCACTTCCAGTCAGCGCAGGTACGAGCCCCACTGGTTCCTCAGCTGATTTTTGTGAGAAAGTTTGCCAGTTTACTTGTGGAAGGCCGGTGCTCTCTTCCCCGGAACATTGTAACCCAGTTCTCTCCTCGGCCATTAAATATTGGCCGCCACCATATAACTGAAAAACGGTTGTATGTGACATAAAACACTATTAAAAAATGAAATCAAACTCAAGCCATGTTCGTATGACTGTCAGAATCACCGTAAAATATGTAGCTATTTGAGATGTACTCAACACAAGTGACAAAAACTTGTACAGGTATCGCTAACCACAATAATTAAGTTTCATGAACCATTTGAGAATCTGTGCATATTTTCATACACACACTTCACCAGACAGGAAGTATCTATTTCATTAATACCGCATCTCTGTGATCAATGATAAAACTGAACTCGGATGAGACAGTAAAAACCGAGGTCCCGAATCACCTAAGGTGTCGACACATCAAAGAACCATCATTGCTCAATGGCCGTAAGTGATGAGCAAAGGCCAAAATTTGTAGCCCTTCACCGGCATTTGGTGATGTCTCCATGTGAGTGAAAGATTCTTGAATAGGACATTAAAAAACAATACAACAACAACAACAACGAAATTGAAAAGTACATGTAGGTGTTTTAAATTGCTGTGACCTTTTTCCTGTACAAGTTACATTTTTTTTATTTCCATCATCAGATTCATGCAGAGTCAGCGATGAGTTCAATGTGTTCAAATTTTATAGGAATGATCATTATCAAAGATTTAAGAGATAAAATTTTTAACAACTGGCATCCTGAAAGTGACATTTATAATCTTATGACAGGTGCTTGGCAAGGAACAATTATTATTGTTTTTTTTAATAAGAAGTTTTACATGTTAACTTGTCCATAGAATTGACATAGGAACCTTCTGCTTCCAAAATGAATGTTTTAACCCATCAACCCCTGAAAAATAATGGACTCTTCTGTAAATTTAATAACTTAGACCAGTCCAAATGTTTTTTTAGGGGTGAATGGGTTAAGTAACTATAATAACGGTAGATTCTTTTTTTACACATAGGTAAATGAATGCATATAATTTTTTTCTCAGAAATGTATACCGTTCACTGTTTATTGTCCGGGCAACTATTTTCATGCACATAGATGCTGTATACCTGCACATTTTTGCCGTTTTTTTGTTTTATTTTACAATTTCCCTACATCACCATGGTCTCCTGGATAGGATGTAGTTAATTGCTTCAATTATCAAGCTTGAAAATTTTGCTTTCATTCTCTCATCAAAGTGCAAAAAAGGCAAAAATTTAATAATTTTGTTTGAAAATTTTACGCAAAGTTTCAGCTATCATATTTTTCTATTCAACATATCATATGAAGTTGTTTCTTTACTCATTCTTTTGATAAAAAAATTCTTAAAAGGATATTCAACTCTTTCTTACTTTCCAGGTTTAGTGATGCATAGGTCTTATTCAAGTGACATTATAGCAAATTGATGCTTATTAGTGGCAGCATACACCCGTTTTATGTATGAAAAAATACTGTATACCTGGAATTTTTCGCCCTCGTTTTTGCCCTTTGACAACATAAAACATATTCTCCCTGTCTTAAATTCACCTCTTAATCACCAGGGTCTCATGGAAGGCATGTATGTTCGTGTCTCAATTGTTTAACTGGAAAATTTCACTCTCATTTTAAATTTGTCCTCTCTTCTAAGGATGAAAATCAAACGTGGGGCAAAAATTTCTAGGTATACGGTACCTGATATTGATAATTATCTGCCTTACAAATGGGACTTCATCTTAACCAATATGACTTTTTTTTTATTTGAATTTTTTTTTTTAATTTTGAATGTTGTTTTTTCGTCACACTCAACAATTTTTCAGTTAAATGGTGGCGGCCAGTTTTTAATGGTGGTGGAGAGAACCCCGTTACAATGTACCATCAGCCTTGACTTTAAACTGATAATGCCACTGAGATTTTATTCAAATATTCCTACAGAAAAAATGGAAATATCTAAGTACACATAACTATGGGGGGAAAAAAGGAAACAGGAATTTTGATAACAGCAATTTATAAACAGACAGTCAGAGTCAGATCAAGAAAAACTCAAAAGAAGCTTACAGACTCTATTCAACATCAAACGCCATTTTAATCAAATACTAAAATTAGGACAAGACATATAATAAGGGAGATCAAAGAAGCCATATTTAAAATGGTAAGGAAATTGCTTTAGTTTTTCAGTATATATATATATATATATATATATATATATATATATATATATATATATATATACATGTATATGTGTATATATATATAAGGGCAATATATATATATATACACATATACATTCTATATATATACAGTATATATATATTATAATGTTATATATATATATATATATATATATATATATATATATATATATATATATATATTGAAAATATGAGTACTTAAAATGATAATGAATATTAAATGATCTTTGTCAAGGGCAAACGTACCTTCTTTCTGTATGCCCTATCTGATGACATTTGAAGCAACATTCTAGGTAAGTGATGTGTTACAGTTAAACAACATTTGATTTGTAATGTTTGTTTATAGGTATGACAATATTGATAGGTTTTTATGAATATCAGGTTATTTTTAGATTTATTACTTTTGTGTTAATTCACATACTTTAAGAACTGTTCAACACTTGTCCATTAAAAGCAATAACTAAAGAAAGCATCCTATGTAAACAAATGAATACAAAATATGAGAGGCTTTTCCATTACTTTTTAAGGGTTTTTCAAGGTCCAACATGTTCTTCACCAAGTGTTGGTGGACTTCACTTGGATCTTACCATGTACCCTCAACTCAAAGTCATATGTCAGACTTGGATCTTACCATGTCATATACCCTTAACTCTAAGTCATATGTCAGACTTAGATCTTACCATGTCATATAACCTCAAGTAAAAGTCATAAGTCAGATTTGGAGCCTACCATTTCATGTACCCTTAACTCAAAGTAATCAGCCAGATTTAGATCTAACCATGTCATCTGCCCTTAACTCTAAGTCATATGTCAGAATTAAATCTTACCATGTCATGTACCCTTAACTCAAAGTAATCAGCCAGATTTGGATCTAACCATGTTATGTACTCAAAGTCATAAGTCAAAAGCAAATTGTTAACTCATCAATCCCCGAAAAACGATAGACTCCTCTGTAAATTGATGATTTAGGCCAATCTAAATGTGTCTTTAGGGGTGAATGTCTTAAATAACAAGTAAAAATCATTATAAAACACAATCCTAAGGATTCCCCCCTTAGAAAGTCCAATTTAGTACAATAATATTTTTATTGATTTTAATTCAGTGTTTGATTTGTCATCTAATATATAAAGCCATCGGAAAACAGCAGATATTTATATCCTTGCGGCATGTCGGCATCCAACAGATAATGTATCTAATGTATCAAAATAGAATCTATTTTGTTACCATGGAAATTAATGAACAATGTTTGTCCATAGTACATCAATATTTAAGTATGCATTGTCATATAAAGCTAATCACTAAAGGTAGGGGTAACCTTCCTATACGAGGATGTTTTGCTGTACTTTTTATGACATCCTGATTTTTTTACAAACCTTTTCTTTTTTATAGCATTCTAATATTCTATAAACCTGTTCTTTTTATGGCATCCTGATTTTTTATAAACCTGTACTTTTATGACATCCTGATGTTTTACAAATCTTTTCTTTTTCATGGCATTCTGATTTTCTATAAACCTGTTATTTTATGACATCCTGATTCTATGAACCTGTTCTTTTTATGACATCCTGATTTTTTTTATAAACCTGTTCATTTATGACATTCTGACTCGCCCTGATTTTCTATAACCCTGTTCTTTTTATGACATCCTGATTTTTTATAAATCTGTTCTTTTATGACATCCCGATTTTCTATAAACCTGTTCTTTTTATGACATCTTGATTTTTTATAAACCTGTTCTTTTTATGACATCCTGATTTTTTATAAACATCTTTTCTAGCATTTTGATTTTCTATAAACCTGTTCTATTATGACATCCTGATTTTCTATAAACCTGTTCTTTTTATGACATCCTGATTTTCTATAAACCTGTTCTTTTTATGACATCCTGATTTTCTATAAACCTGTTCATTTATGACATCCTGATTTTCTATAAACCTGTTCTTTTATGACATCCTGATTTTTTATAAACCTGTTTTATAACATCCTGATTTTCTATAAACCTGTTCTTTTTATGACATCCTGATTTTTTATAAATCTGTTCTTTTATGACATCCTGATTTTCTATAAACCTGTTCTTTTATAACATCCTGATTCTCTATAAACCTGTTCTTTTATGACATCCTGATTTTCCATAAACCTGTTCTTTTTATGACATCTTGATTTTTATAAACCTGTTCTTTTTATGACATCCTGATTTTTTATAAACATCTTTTCTAGCATTTTGATTTTCTATAAACCTGTTCTATTATGACATCCTGATTTTCTATAAATCTGTTCTTTTATGACATCCTGATTTTCTATAAACCTGTTCTTTTATGACATCCTGATTTTCTATAAACCTGTTCTTTTTATGACATCCTGATTTTCTATAAACCTGTTTTCATTTATGACATCCTGATTTTCTATATAAACCTGTTCTTTTATGACATCCTGATTTTCTATAAAATTTATAACATCCTGATTTTCTATAAACCTGTTCTTTTATGACATCCTGATTTTCTATAAACCTGTTCTTTTATGACATCCTGATTTTTTATAAACCTGTTTTATAACATCCTGATTTTCTATAAATCTGTTCTTTTTATGACATCCTGATTTTCTATAAATCTGTTCTTTTATGACATCCTGATTTTCTATAAACCTGTTCTTTTATGACATCCTGATTTTCTATAAACCTGTTCTTTTATGACATCCTGATTTTCTATAAACCTGTTCTTTTTATGACATCCTGATTTTCTATAAACCTGTTCTTTTATAACATCCT
Source organism: Atrina japonica (assembly GCA_030159075.1). Classification (NCBI taxonomy): domain Eukaryota; kingdom Metazoa; phylum Mollusca; class Bivalvia; order Pterioida; family Pinnidae; genus Atrina; species Atrina japonica. The sequence goes on along the minus strand of BROG01000297.1, from coordinate 537,715 downwards.
GATTTTCTATAAACACTGATCTTTTTTTTTAAATACAAATCATTTGACAATCATAACATAACTGCAGCCACTGCATAATTGAGGTGGAGTAAAGATACGGCAACAATTTGTAACATAATGGATTGAATGATGATTTGGTTGGTAGCATATAAATGATGCCTGTATACATTATTAAATAGTACACACAATCAATATAAATGATAAAAAAATACCATAAAATACAATACACAAGCAAAGCTTTTTGAATCAAATTAACATTTAATAATGTACAATAACATATTACTCTAGTGAGTGCCATAGTTTAAGCATCAGTTATTAAATGTACATAAACAATGCATTTTTGTGATGCCCGATTTCCACCTCTGCTGATATTGACCTATCTTTCACTTCAACCTATCTAAATCTTTTAAATTTCTTTTATTTAAAATCTCTTAATTTTTTTTTACCACCAATCAACTATTTGACCTACTGAAATCCACCACATTGACTTATGGGCTGTGAAATACAGTGTATCTTATTTTATATTAATATTGTGTTTTTTTTGTTTTTTTTTAGGATAATGTATATTTCGTTTTGTAACAATTTTATTTTATTTTGTATAATCATGTATATCTCATTTTGGGCTGTAAGTGCCAAACATAGGCCAAACTTTGAAGCCCTTCACCGGCATTGGTGACGACTCCATATGAGTGAAAGATTCTTCAGTGGGACGTTAAACAACAATACAACAACAAAAAATATATCTCATTTTGTAACAATATTATTGGATTTTCTAGAATCATGTATATCTCATTTTGAAACAATTTTATTTTGATTTTTAGGATTATGTAAATCTCATTTTATAACAATTTTTTTTTATTTTGTACAATCATGTATATCTCATTCCGTAACAATTTTATTTTGTTTTTTTAGGATCATGAACATCTCATTTTGGAACAATTCTATCTAATTAGTCAAAAATTATCAGAAGCAAATTACCCTTTTTGCTTTTCTTTTATTCTCTCACTTTGGAAATAAAATATTGTTGCATTTTATATACATTTCATGTTATATTTTTCATTTATTGTCAGACAATTTGAAAAGAATCTGATACGGAATGAAAAAGAAAAAAAAAATGCTATAATAAAAAATTGGAATTAGGAGATCATATAACAATTTATCAAGAATAATTGGTTCTGATACTGCCGACAAGGGAAATAAGAGAAATAATGATGGCCAAGGTTTAATTTACATTGGAGAAATGTTTGACGCGTTGTAACTAATGGTAGTACAGTAAATCTTATTCACAAAGAACCTTATCAGTATATCTCAGATTTTTTTTTTTCATATAAACTTGATTATTATTTATATTAATATCAAGAAAATGTCACCGTGTCTCCGATTCCTCATTTGGTTGCAGTAAGTATACACTGGGCTCTTTATTAACTTATCGGGGTATTGTATAAAGACTAGAATCTACTGTAAATCCGGTTTTATTCGTGAGAATTTTATTTACATGTAATTTCCGGAGAGGCTCTAGCTCGTGAAAATAAAACTGTGAAATGAATTAGGATAATAGTATGAAGACTGGGTCATTGGAAATTGCGAAAATATCATCTGGCGAATAAATTTAGAACTTGTGTTTCGCGAAAATATAGTCCCGCAAAATTTTCGGATGGCCCTGGGCCCATGACTGACCTATCGCCAAAACAAAACACATTTTGAAAAACTTTTCCACTATGACATCACAATTAAATGGCCAGTGAAATATTGTTTGATTATGATGTCACAACTGAATGATGTCAAACGAGAGCCGTGTGTCAGGCATTTGGTGATAGGTCATTTCCTGTTACCTTTACCCCGGGGATGAAAATTTGAGAAATGGCTCAGTGATTTGTATACCTACATCTGCATGACAACAAACAGGATAAGATCACATAAGGTCAACTGTGGGCTCAGGTGAACTTAAATTATAATTCAAAGTTACAGAAAGCATTTTTAAGCAGATTACAAGTCTCCAGTTAAGCCTCTTGTTAATACAAGCACCATTTGTTCTTTTTCTCAGCAGCTGACACATGTATATTATCATTTATCTAAATAAACACACACATGCACACACACTCACACATGCAAACACATACACACACACACACAAAAACACATACACACATGTTCAAGTGGTGAGCAGTTCTACAAAGTACAGTAGAATCTGTCTTGACAGACCAACCTTTCTGCTACGGAAATGTGGTCTTATAAAATAGATGGTTTCTCAAAAAGAGGTTTTATCTAGAGGTTTATTCAACTAAATAGTTTCCAGAATGTTGTCTCACATGACAGATGGTCTTGGCCTCGTGCTCTTTATTTCTTTGTGCAGTAACCACTGAGTGGTACCATGAACAGCTCTCAGACTATCACCCCAAGGTGTTTCCATCATCCAGACTGAGTACAACATGTCAATATCTTTGATATTTCACATTTTATCAACAAAAAAACAAAAATGTACTTACATCTCGACCAACACCAACATGGACGATTGCCAAACCCAAGTCATTCTTGATTTTATCTTTCAAGTCATCTGAAAATAAAAAACAAATTGTGTACCTTCGATTAATTTTTCAATACATTTTCCTGAATGAAAAATACCAATAAAAAAAAGTGTCACCATAACATTACATAACCATGACAACAGAAAACTTGTTGAGTATGGTGTAAAACATCAACAAGCAGAAGTTTCACTCTCTGATGACAACATATAACTTGTTGAGCACGTTAAGAACACCAATAAACAGAAGTGCCACTCTGTGACAATATGTAACCATGACAACAGCAAATTTATTGAGCATGGTGTAGAACACCATTAAAAAGAAGTGTCACTCTGACACTATGTAACCATGACAACAGAAAACCTGTTGAGCACGGTGAAGAACACCAATAAACAGAAGTGTCACTCTGTGACAATATGTAACCATGACAACAGCAAATTTATTGAGCTTGGTGAAGAACACCATTAAAAAGGTCACTCTGACACTAAGTAACCACAACAGAAAACCTGTAAACGGTGAAGAACACCAATAAACAGAAGTGTCACTCTGTGACAATATGTAACCATGACAACAGCAAATTTATTGAGCTTGGTGAAGAACACCATTAAAAAGAAGTGTCACTCTGACACTATGTAACCATGACAACAGAAAACCTGTTGAGCACGGTGAAGAACACCAATAAAAAGAAGTGTCACTCTGTGACAATATGTAACCATGACAACAGAAAATTTATTGAGCATGGTGGAGAACACCATTAAAAAGAAGTGTCACTCTGACACTCTGTAACCATGACAACACAAAAATCTGTTGAGCACGGTGAAGAACACCAATAAAAAGAAGTGTCACTCTGTGACAATATGTAACCATGACAACAGAAAATTTATTGAGCATGGTGGAGAACACCATTTAAAAGAAGTGTCACTCTGACACTCTGTAACCATGACAACACAAAAACCTGTTGAGCACGGTGAAGAACACCAATAAACAGAAGTGTCACTCTGTGACATTATGAAAACGTATCAGAAACTGATCAATAATATAAGGGACCCAGATGTACTATTTTATAACATAAATCATGAGATATAGTCAGGATGATTTTCTTTATCTTTTTAAATTTTGTTTTTTTGTAACTCATACATCAGCTTACCGGTATGACACAGCAAAATGTTTAACATTTCATAGTCAATGAAATTGCATAAAATTCTCAGTTTTTCTAATCTTAGGAAAAACCGCACGTTTTACATAAATCATTTCAAGGCTCCTTTCGTAATTTATGTAAACAGACAAAACATAACACACCTTACCTTAGAATGCAGATTTCCATTATAAAATAATGAGATGGTTCTGATGTAATGATGAGATGGTTTTTATGGCATATATATATACAATGTATCGAAATAGATATCCGGAAATTGAGACAACCATCATTTTAAATTAACATACATGTACTTTTATTTCCATAAAATCTGGACTGGCCAGTCGACTTTGACATCTGAAATATGACTCATATGATCCCGCTGTATAAATTCTCTCTTATGAAATCTTTCTACTAAGGTCATTAATAATTTTAAGGCATAGTTTCATTAAGTGTATCAAAATTTTGGTTTGTTTTCAAATACACAATATATATTGCTGATTAGTTTACAACTTGGAACAGTATTTCCATCTGTATTATTACAGTACACCTCTGTACCCCATACTAAAGATAAGAGTCAAGGTCCGTATTATTACAGTACACCTCTGTACCCCATACTAAAGGTCAAGGGTATTATTACAGTACACCTCTGTACCCCAAACTAAAGATAAGAGTCAAGGTCGGTATTATTACAGTACACCTCTGTACCCCATACTAAAGATAAGAGTCAAGGTCGGTATTATTACAGTACACCTCTGTACCCCAAACTAAAGATAAGAGTCAAGGTCGGTATTATTACAGTACACCTCTGTACCCCAAACTAAAGATAAGAGTCAAGGTCGGTATTATTACAGTACACCTCTGTACCCCAAACTAAAGATAAGAGTCAAGGTCCGTATTACAGTACACCTCTGTACCCCATACTAAAGATAAGAGTCAAGGTCCGTATTATTACAGTACACCTCTGTACCCCATACTAAAGATAAGAGTCAAGGTCGGTATTATTACAGTACACCTCTGTACCCCATACTAAAGATAAGAGTCAAGGTTTGTATTATTACAGTACACCTCTGTACCCCATACTAAAGATAAGAGTAAAGGTTTGTATTATTACAGTACCTATGTACCCCATACTAAAGATAAGAGTCAAGGTTTGTATTGTTCAACCTATGTACCCCATACTCAAGATAAGAGTCTAAGGTCATTATTACTTAATATGTACCCCATACTAAAGATAATAGTCAAGGTTTGTACAGACAGTAACCTAATAAATGTACCCCCATACTAAAGATAAGAGTCAAGGTCGGTATTGTTACAGTACCTATGTACCCCATACTAAAGATAAGAGTCAAGGTCGTTGTCTAGAATTACATTCAACAATTAGCTTATCAAATGTCATCAGAATCTAGGTCAGTGCTTAATAAACTGGATTTCACTGACAGAGTAACCTAATAAAATTCCAATAACGGTAAAACCTGAATATAACGAACTCGGTTTTTACCAATGTATGTACATAATGAAGAAATAAGAATATATTTCCTGGCTTCTTAACTGAAAAACAATTTTACAACAAATTTCATATAACAAAACTTTGCTTTAACAAACCAATTTCTATGCCCCTTGATGCCTTAACAAATGCCTTATAGAATTATTACTAAGTGATCCATATCATTTAAACAAAAGTCAGTTCTTAAAATTTTGTTTAACAAAAAGTATATAAGCTGTGTAAATAAAAAGTAACAAAAACCTTTCCGTTTCATTTTGACTTCCCAGAAAGTTCCCGTTTAGCCTAAATTTAGAGTGAAAATTTTCTTTGTTTGTTTTAACCCTTCAGCCCACTTCACTGTGACTGTATAACAAACTGTCCTAATAATGAATTAAACAATAAGGTCCTTTGAAATTTGTTATAGGCGAGTTTTACTGTATACACAGTATTAATATACTACTCAAAGTTTGCTAAGCACCAAGTTTGATTTTTTTCACAATTATCAACTTTAACATCATCTCACTGAAATTCTAAATAAACCTCAAAAACACATAATAAACATTTGTCTATAATGTTTTATAAATCACAAATCAGGTGCATAAAAATAAACGAGAAATGATCTTGTTTTAGCACAGCTAAATCAAATGTCTCCCTTTCTACAAAATAAAAGAGTACTGTTGTGTCTTTGATGAAGTTTAGTTTTATAGAAATACTGTATTAATTGATATTTGTTAAAAATTGACACATATATTTAATTCATTGAAGAGTTTTATGAGCGAGTTTATGTATCAGTTTCTAGTGTTTGTGTAAATTATATAATGGTATGCTATTGTACCCTGGTGACATAATATGGGATATTGGAAATGTGTGATCCCTGTAATTATTTATCATGATACATTATCTTGATGTCATTACTATGTATACCAAATATCATCATCCTATCTAAAATACATCGAGAATCATGCTCTGGACAGTATTTTTAACAAAGGGCAATAACTCTGTAATAAAAGGTTTGATCCCTGCAACTTTTGTTCATGACACATCATCTTGAAGTCTTTACTACGTATGCTTAATATCATCATCCTATCTCAAATACAAAGAGAGTTATGCTCTGTAAATTATTTTTTAACAAAGGGCAATAACTCTGTAATAAAAGGGTCAAACTTTTTCTCATGACACATCATCTTGATGTCATTACTATGTGTATACCAAATATCATCATCTTATCTAAAATACATAGAGAGTTATGCTCTGGACAGTATTTTTTAACAAAGGGCAATAATTCGTAATAAAAGGGTCAATGCCTGTAATTTTTGTTCATGACATATCGTCTTGATGTCATTACCATGTATACCAAACACTGTCATCCTATCTTAAGTACAAAGAGAGTTATGTTCCAGACACAAAATTATTGGAATAAGAAGAAGAAAAACAAGAAGAAGCTCGTTCAAAAACAATATGTCTCCCTTCTGAGAAGGGGAGACATAACAAATCTAATAACTGGAATTATTACAGCAAAATATATGTACAAAAATATTACTGGTTCTTAGCAAATTTTGAGTACTATATATTTTTTTCGCCACAGAAACTTTATTTCACTCTATTCTTATATCAATACCCATCAGTTTTCAATGGCAAAAAAATTATGAATTTGACTGACAACATAAGCCTTCAAACCTTAATGGATGCCTGATTAATTTCACAGATGTCACTAAATGTTCAACACCAGAGCCCATCATCATAAGATCTGATTATTTCTCATGTCTGGGAATTTTACTTAATATCAGTTAAAGTAATCCCAAGGGAGTCGGCTTCATGAAACATTTTTAGATTTAAGTCAAAATTTCCATGTTCAATAAAACACTTATTCACCAATTTTATGTAATCACACATTTTACTTAAAAGTACACATGATACATGCTGGTAAAACATCTAGCACTGTCATATTTAAAAATCACGCAAGACGTTTTCATGTAAAAATACAGGAAAATGTAAAATTACAGTTAAGACTTTATCCTTATGACCTTTAAACCTATGTGTGTTAGGATGGAATTTTATGACTTGCATTTTAACACAAATTTCCATTTAGACTGGTAACATGTCAAGTACTACAGGAAATTTTAACACAAAATTTTCAATTAGACTGGTAACATGTCAAGCACTGCAATTTTTATTTAGAATATTAACATGTCAAGCCACTGAGGTAAATAACACCCAGGGAATTTTTACACAAAATTTTTATTTAGACAGGTAACATGTCAAGCACTGCAGTAAATAACACCCAAGGAATTTTTACACACAATTTTTATTTAGACTGGTAACATGTCAAGCCCTGCATTAAATAACACCCAGGGAATTTTTCCAAAAAAAAAAAAATATTTAGATCGGTGACATGTCAAGCCACTGAAGTAAAGAAAACACAGGGAATTTTTTCACACAAGTTTTATTAAGTCTGGTAAAACATTTAGCACGAAGGCTAAAAAACACACAGATCATTTTAACACAGAATTTTAACTTTCTTTTAAATTTAAATTTTTCTTTTTAATTTCCACAAGTTTTTATGTAATAAATTTGTTTTTTAATTTGAAACCATGAAATCATAAGCCCACAGAAATCTTCTGATCCTACAGTATGTTTCATGATAACCAATGATTGGGTTTTTAAATTTTCAAAGAATAATTTTTATTGAAAAAATAAACAACTGTTGGTGTTGTCATAAAATAGATCTCTAAATTTTTCATGTGCAATTCAGACAAGTTTTGATACAGTAAATTTAAGGAAAATGGTGTAGCTTTAAATTTTAGAATTTTTAGTAGATGTATCCGCATTTGATTTACACCATTTCTGGAGTAAACAATCATACAATGTTGGAATTTCTTCTTAATCGCTGTCTTGACAAGGAGTATAGATACAGGGCTGGTGGAACATTTACTAAATCCTGTCATCCATTGTTTCAAGAAGATCACTTTTAGTTATTCATGTCATTTCTTTTGATTATTACATTGCTTTAAGTGGAAGTACATATACATGGTAGTTATATATATATATATATATATATATATATATATATATATATATATATATATATATATATATATATATATATATATATATAAAATTAGATGAATCATATCGTTACTTTTTTTTAAAAAGAAATTGTTTTTTAAGAGGATTATTTTAGTTTCAACTCAACCAGTAATTACCAAGGAGATAAATAAAAGATATAAGATATTGACTAAATTAGCTAATGACATGTGAAATTGAATCTTTGAAATAATACCGTCTCATTATCCAGATCAAAGTCTTGATGGTTGCCCACAATGTCTGCTTGCATACCCATTCTTTATCAAACAAGTACATGCAGGTCTTCACGACTTCTTTATGATAGAATAATATTCAAGCATGTTTGACACACTTATCACAGATCTACATCACAAGAGTGTTTGATCTGTGTGACTAAGGTAATTGACTCCTACATTCATATAGAATTACAGTCAGCCTTGCATTAAAGGCCACCTCTTTATAAAGGCTAACTGTCTATAATGGCCACTTTCACTTGATTGGACTTTATAGATTTGTTTGACTCTATTAGTAAGCGAGAGCAGCTAGTTAATAGAATAATATGAACTAAGGCATTGCTTTGAAAGAGAGAGTGCAGCTACTTTGTTTTAAGCATGCTGGAAAAAACATTTATCGAGAATGTATCGAATCTCAGCTAGGACAGTAAGGCAACACCTTTCCCACAAAATGATGTAACAGTTTAATTATGACATCAAATATTTGGAACATAAATTGCAGTTCCAGCGTGACTATGAACTTAATCTGCAAAACGTTTGCTAGTGCAGTAGTTTAGTACTTTGTTGTCAAACTTATTTAGAAGACGACTTTTCAGTGTTCGTGGAGAAAGTACATGTAAATGAGACTGTAGTATAGTATTGCATTTTGGGTAATTTTTAAGCAATAAGTTCATTTCGCGAAACTATATAAAATGTAACATTCATTGTATACAATTAGTTGAAAATAGTTTTGTTCATACATTGAGCAATGAATAAAAGATAAAAAGTTGCCTAAAAAGCCCCAAATTTATAGTGAGAAATTAACGAAATACATTTACACTAAGATGACAGTGCTAAAGGCTATAATCTCAGTAGAATTATACATGCTGTACTTTGTAAAGTGAATTTATATACGGTAAACAACTAAAATGAAAATTCTATCATCATCATCATATTCTACATTAAAAAATCATCATTTACATCATCATCATCAAAATCATCACCATCATCATCATCATAATCTACATCATCAAAATTATATTCTACATAACTATCATCACCACCATCATCATCATCAAAATCATCACCATCATCATAATCTACATCATCAAAATTATATTCTACATAACTATCATCACCACCATCAAATCAAAATCATCACCATCATCATCATCTACATCATCAAAATTATATTCTACATAACTATCATCACCACCATCATCATCATCAAAATCATCACCATCATCATCATCTACATCATCAAAATTATATTCTACATAACTATCATCACCACCATCATCATCATCAAAATCATCACCATCATCATCATCTACATCATCAAAATTATATTCTACATAACTATCATCACCACCATCATCATCATCAAAATCATCACCATCATCATCATCAAAATCATCACCATTATCATCATCTACATCATCAAAATTATATTCTACATAACTATCATCACCACCATCATCATCAAAATCATCACCATAACCATCATCATCTAGGAAACTATAGTATATAACACCATCTCAATGTATTCCATTTCTTCAGGCTTTTTTTCCCACTTTTTTATTTATATCTATTAATATTTTTTCTCTTTTGTATTATTTTTCCCTTTGACATTCCTTTATCTATAATCATTTTTTTGTACAAGATGGGAAAGGGATGTGAAAAAAAAACATAAGGTTATTATTAAGTATTAAATCATTTTCAATCTGCTTTTGACTACCACATTCCTATGGCCACATAGAAATATGAAAGAGTTGCATGAGAAAACTATATTTCATGCTAATATTAATAATGATTATCTGTTCACACCAACTCCTGCATTTTAAAGTGTTTATTTAATTCTTCTGCTATGCTGTTGACATTTGAGGTTTTTTATTTTATTGCACAATATGCCATCGATGGAAACGGCAATTTGTACAAGGTTTTGCAATGGGAAAGACAGAAGGCTGTCACAAGATCAAATTGATGATCCTAAACAGCCATGCCTAAGTTGACAAAAATTGTAAGCTGTTTAAATTCTATTTAAGTATGATTTAGTGTAGAAGTCCCACTGGCTTATTTGTTATACTACGGAATAGTTAATTTCTGTGTAAGTCCACCTGCACAAAGAACTAAACTAATGGCCGCTTAAAAGAATTGATCTAAAAGTAGAGAAATTAACCTAAAAAAAAAAAAAAAGAAAAAAATCAAGAACACATCAAAATGTGCATCATCAAACGACTGCATCTCGAGGCTGCAAATTTTGTCAATGTTAAAAATGAACAACCCTCGGGCAAATACAAGATGATTGTGATTTGAATCTTAATCAACCAATCAAAACATGGACGGTACCACTCAATCAATACTTATCAGTTTTCCTTGCCATTATGTTGAAAGGTCGAGAAGAAGAAAAACGCTAATTTATCACACAAATTACCATCACATTAGTATAATAATACATTTAGCGATGTAAAATACTTGTCAATACCGCGCTGTGATTGGACGTACATAACCTACAAATAAATCATCAACAATGATTTTTTTTTTTCTTTTTCATTCCATTTTTTATACTTTCCTTATTCTGTATTCACAAATAATTTGTTTAATCATTACAAAATAATACAAATACAAACCTGTATCTTTGTACATTATATATCTCTCTGAAAGCACAAACTTAAATATTTTTTTTTTTTATTATTTTCATTTCAATCAGATCCACGATATAATTCTACAAACTGAATCAGAATAGCGTTGGATTATTACTTAAGCACATGCATATGTATGTGCCTATATGTATGTTTTATGTATATATGTTAAATGTTATTGACGCATGCTTTGGTAAACATATATTGTGAACCAGTTTAAGGAGAGGCGGATCTAAGTTGGCAAAACTTGTCGCCAATCCTATTGCATTAAGTGAGACATGAAATATGTTTTAAACTAATAATGTTTGTGTGAGTTATTCAACACATGAGAAAAGGGGATTTTCTTTTTACAATTATTGCATCTAATTTTGACATGCATAGATATAACACAACCTGCCTTAATTCATTTACTCCTAAAGATTAACTTGGACTCATCTAAGAAATTGATTTACAGATGAGTCCATTATTTTTCAGAGGTTGATGGGTTAAAAATCACAGGCCACCTCATCAGCTGTGAAATGTGGGCTGAAGAAACAGGTAGCCCTACAATTTTTTCACTGTCTCATCCGGAGGACAGGAAACCAACCTACCGGCTTGAATCACGACTGCTCCTAAACAAAGGAGTTGTAAATACCTGCAAACTGCAAGTCTTAGTCTTCATAGCAAGCTATTCGTAGTTGTCATAAAAATCAATTTTACCTGTTGTTTCAATGACAGTAACAAATCGTCGACAATGTTAGCACCTGTCAAAGCCTTTAGATTATCTAATCAAATCAATATCAAAATATGTTTAATGCATTTTTCTATTTCCAAAAACGTGTCCACATGATGTCAAAGGATTTGATCTGATAATAAATAACAGAGGATGAAAAATTCATTTTTTTATATACCGTGTTTCACACATTAAGCACCCATGGCCCAGTTCAATAATCAGTAAAAAGGGTTGGGCGCTTATTGGGACCAAACTAATATTCAAGTCAACGTAAAACAGTAAATTTTTATAAGGCAAAGTGGTAAAGTTGTTTTAGTTAATACCGATGATGTTGCTGGGGGGGGGAGGGGGGGTTTAGGTCCTTATTGTTAAACGACAAGAAAAGACTTGATTGTATGTAAAAAAAAAAAGGGGGGGGTGAGAGAGGCGCTTAAAAGGTAGGATATGGCATGTATGTAGCTGCCAATGTATCAACTTTTTTGGGTCTAAAATTCAATAAATGAAAAATAATTTTTTCACATAAAATATAAATTGTCAAAAAGCCCCCAGGTATAAACTAATTAATATTGTGTGCATTTTTCAACTGATCCTGTAGCAATGAGAATTCCAATATACATTGCTTATATTGATGCAAATCATATTTTGTTCAGAAGTTATTTAATTCTTGGTATCAATAAATATGGAGCCGACCTGGCGCAGTCGATAGCACGCGCGACTCTTGATCATGAGGTCGTGAGTTCAAGTCCAGCTGGCAGCAGGTTGGTTTCCTGTCCTTCGGATGAGACAATAAAAACCGAGGTCCCGTGTCACAGTCGGTGTCGGCACGTTAAAGAACCCTTACTGCTCAATGGCCATAGGTGCCGAGCATATGCCAAAATTTGAAGCCCTTCACTGGCAACTGGTGACGTCTCCATATGAGTGAAAGATTCTTGAGTGAGATGATAAATAACGATAAACAAACAAACAATATGAATAAGACTGACCATTGTTGAAAATAAAACACTTACATGTTCTCTTTAATTTTGCCAAATAGAAAAAGTATTGTATTATAAGGAAGATTGAAGTTTTGAATAAACCATCAGACAGACAGAAATAGAGAGAGAGAGAGAGAGAGAGAGAGAGAGAGAGAGAGAGAGAGAGAGAGAGAGAGAGAGAGAGAGATAGAGAGAGAGAGAGAGAGAGAGAGAGAGAGAGAAAAGAGAGAGAGAGAGAGAGAGAGAGAGAGAGAGAGAGAGAGAGAGAGAGAGAGAGCATGTATAATATGCCCTTGATCTCTAGTTCCAAGGCAATTATAAAAGGTTAAATCAATCTCTATAAAACAATACTACAGTGAAACCTGTATATAGGGGCCACCCAAGGGACCAGGAAATATTGACCTTTATGTGCAGGTGACCCTTATACACAGGTTCAATTTAGTTGAAGTATGCAGTAAAGGGACTTTTCAAAACTGGCCTTTATAGACAGGTGATCCTTATATAGAGGTGGCCGCTATAGCAGGTTTTACTGTATTCTGAAGCCAAATTGATAGCCTCCATTCCTTACAAGTTGATGAAAATTATCCCAGAATATTTATCATGTGATAACAAATCCCACAAAATGAGAGAAAATAAATCAATTACAAATCTGAATTTCTGAAGGTTAAAAATAAAAGCTCAAAACGCAGATGTTGATTTATGGTGATGTTACCAATGTAAACAATCTTGAACCATTCTTATTACAGAAATATAATTAAAATGATGAGTTCTTACTTGCTGTTCTAATAGAGTACTTTACTACCGGTGTCATATGATATTTTGACCCCCCCCCCCCCTTTGCAATAAAATAACACCACCACCCCACCCCCCCACCCCCGAAAATTTTAATTTTACAGGGAGGCCAATATAATGCTGCTGCGATAAAATGAGCTCCCTATGGAAAATGTTTTACAAATGTCTATTGGCATGTTTCAACATTAAGAATATGAATACTAAGGGGGTTGGGTGTGTGTGTGTGTCAAAGTATCGTAGCTGCGATAAAATGACCCCCCCCCCCCCCTGGAAATTTTTCTACAAATGTCTATTGGCATGTTTCAACATTAAGAATAAATGAATGGGGGTGTGTGACAAAATATCGCAACTGTGATAAAATGACCCCCCCCTATGAAAATTTTTAAATAAATGTTTTTTGATATGTAACTTCGTTAAGAATCAATATTTCATGCCCATGTGGTCATCACTTTTGCTGAATATGTGAACACCAGGTGAGGGGTCAAAATATCGTGACTGTCATAAAATGACACCCCTATGGAAATTTTTCTATAAATGTTTTTTGAAATGTAACTTTATTTAGAATCAATATGCCAATAGACATCTTTAGAAAAAAAAATTCATAGGGGGTCATTTTATCGCAGCCGCGATAATTTGACCCTCCTTAGTACATTTGATTTGGCAAAAAAAGTTTATCTGAGAGGTCATTGCATACAGAAATACAGTCAGATTTTTTAAGGTATGGGAAGACTTAACGTCTATTGAAACTTTTTTCTATAAATCACATCGAAAACAATATCCTCTATACTGTTGAACATGTTTGATAATGTATTTGAACACACATTTTATCATAATATACTCACAGGTCAATAATGTCATTGGACAAAAATCATCATTGTGACAGCTTATATCGCTTAAAAAGACTGGTTCAGAGAGACTGGTTCAACTCTATAACTACAATAAAAGCTGGTGTGTATTATTATTATTTTTTTTGGGGTGTGTGTGTGTCTGTCAGTCTGTCTGTCTGTGTTTTTTCTTTTTTTTTTTCGCAGATTAGAGAGCGCCAAAACAGTCCCATTTGTTTTACTGATGTTAAATACGATTTGAAACTCTCAACAAATTATCTAGCTCTATCGACACATGGTTTCTATCTCATTGCCTGAGAAAACACCTTATGATGTCTCTCTACATTTTCCTAACAAGATTCCTCCAAGATTTCTATGTCACCTAGGGCTAGATAGAATCAAAACCCGATATAAAGACAAACATTTAATAGCTTTCACTAAACTGTCGTAATTAAAAATAACACACGACAACAAAGATCTGCATCTAACACATACTTTTCACTCCCTTGTAATTACAGTTCAGCATGCAAAACAGCTTTTCCACCATTAAAACATGCAACATCAATTTCCTCTCACACTGGAATAAGATGTATTGTTAATTGAAATTCGTGATTTCAAGGTTTATAAATTATCATCAACATTCAGTACAAGTAATTGTTTCTACACAGCATTGATGGTCAATGGCTTTACGCAAGGGTGAAATGTACCATAACTTCAAAACTTCGAAGAAATATCAAGCTCAATGAGCTGAAAGAATCTGATGACAATAGAAGCGACTGGAGCATTTCCAATGGACAATTCAGGCCTGTTGAATATAAGAAGCTGGATATATACTGACAATGTTTTTCTGAAGTGTTCATTCACAAAACATCATCAAATTCAATACTTTACTTTTTTTTTTTCAACTTTGGAAATATTAGACATTTATTGACTTTTAATGAGGTTGACACCTCTATTTATTAACTCGAGGGAAGTGATATTCACCGAGGCCAAAAGCCCTGGAGCTGATAGTATACAATTACTGCCCTTGTTTTTGGTTGAAATGAATATATTTGTCCACCCGAGAAAAATATGGGCAAATATTTATGTCCAACCAAAACAAGGGCAATAATTGTTTTATTATACCGAAAGGCAATAAAACCTAACTAACAAATTGACCTACGTAAGTTCATAACGATTGTCACATAGCGCCTTCGATACTCAACACCATCAATATGTTTTATCGTTCTTTGCGTCGTTTTTTTTTTTAATCTTCAGCCTCCATCAAGGCTGACTTCAGCAAATATATTATTTGACAACTTTGTATCAATTCTGTCAAATCATTAAATTTCGGCTGTTGTTTTTCTCCATTCCACTCTGCATCAAGCAAATGTCCATTTCATAACTCATATAGGCTAGAGGTTACACTTAATTATCACCATAGCTTACTAGAAAAAAAAAAACCCCAACAGTACGTGCATCTACACATGAGAGGGTGACATGGACTGGCATAGAGAGTGACATAAATGTTTCAGGGTGATATGAATAATGTTTAGGATCACATCAATACGATTTTGACTTAAATCAGAAGTAAAGATACATATTAGACGTATAACAAATCGAGGTGTCAACCAATATCAAAACTTACTCATTTCTATTAAAGGAAAAACGAAAAGGAAAAATTATGTCGGAAACCTTAAGTTCAATGATTTTACTGCTTAAAAGTACTGGGAGTTGAAACAACAAAAATCATGACTTCATATTGTAATCAACATATATATATATATATATATATGCACTAATTGTTGGATTGTTATATCAACTTACAAAGTGATTGGGAGGTAAATATAATGGTTGAACAGGAAGTATAGAATAAGCCAATCAGCGAGTAGACAATTAGACTTCATTTAATGATTTTGAAAACAGCACCTCAATTAAAACCCATAGGAGTGATTAAGAGCAATAGTATATAAGAAACTTTTGAGATCTTTTAATAAACCCTTGGAGTAAAATGCTGATTTAAGGGCTTTTAGTTATTTACATAATATTAGGCACTGAGGTAATTAATGTGACTACCAAGTAACCATAAACAGAATTTTATGAAAATATAAAGATTCTAACTTACCACCTGATATTCTATTAATAAGCATTTCTAAGGATTTCTCTCTCTCTCTCAATGTGGTATTTCATGAGAGCGTTATATTCAAAGGATTTGGTTAATGGCATGGGTTTGGAATGTGGTCTCTTAGACCAGGTGGTTTTTCACGAGAGTGGTTTTTCAAAACATGTTCTATTGAATATACACACATATCATTGTTTTTTTTTCATGATTCCTTTTTGTTATACCTCTCACCAAGATTTTTTTTTCAACCATTAAAAAATTTCACAATAGAAGAATTTCTTTTCCACAACCCCAAACTTTTTGCTAGTGATTGGTTATATTCAGTCTATCTTTGAAGTGTGCCCTAAACCTTACTGCTACTGAGGGGTTATATCTAGTCTCTGTATATAGTGAGCCCTAAACCTTACTGCTACTGAGGGGTTATATCTAGTCTCTGTATATAGTGAGTCCTAAACCTTACTGCTACTGAGGGGTTATATCTAGTCTCTGTTTATAGTGACCCAAACCTTACTGCTACTGAGGGGTTATATCTAGTCTCTGTATATAGTGAGCCCTAAACCTTACTGCTACTGAGGGGTTATATCTAGTCTCTGTATATAGTGAGCCCCAAACCTTACTGCTACTGAGGGGTTATATCTAGTCTCTGTTTATAGTGAGCCCCAAACCTTACTGCTACTGAGGGGTTATATCTAGTCTCTGTATATAGTGAGCCAAACCTTACTGCTACTGTCTCTGTATATAGTGGTTATATATCTAGTCTCTGTATATAGTGAGTCCTAAACCTGTATACTGCTACTGACTGAGGGTTATATCTAGTCTCTGTATATAGTGAGCCCAAACCTTACTGCTACTGAGGGGTTATATCTAGTCTCTGTATATAGTGAGCCCCCCCCAAACCTTACTGCTTACTGACTGAGGGGTTATATCTAGTCTCTGTTTAAACCTTAGTGAGCCCCAAACCTTACTGCTACTACTGAGGGGTTACCTTATCTAGTTATTATCTCTCTGTATATAGTGAGCCTAAAACCTTACTGCTACTGTGAGCCCAAACCTTACTGCTACTGAGGGGTTATATCTAGTCTCTGTATAGTGAAGCTACTGAGCCCTAAACCTTACTGCTACTGAGGGTTATATCTAGTCTCTGTTATAGTGAACCCCAAACCTTAACTGCTACTGAGGGGTTATATCTAGTCTCTGTATATAGTGAGCCAAACCTTACTGCTACTGAGGGGTTATATCTAGTCTCTGTATATAGTGAGCCCTAAACCTTGAGACCCAAACCAGCTACTGAGGGGTTATATCTAGTCTTACTGTGATATAGTCTCTGTGAGTCCTAAACCTTACTGCTACTGAGGGGTTATATCTAGTCTCTGTATATAGTGAGCCAAACCTTACTGCTACTGAGGGGTTATATCTAGTCTCTGTATATAGTGAGCCCCACTGAGGGGTTAAACCTTACTGCTACTGAGGGGTTATATCTAGTCTCTGTATATAGTGAGCCTAGTCTCTGTATATAAACTTACTGCTACTGAGGGGTTATATCTAGTCTCTGTATATAGTGAGCCCCAAACCTTACTGCTACTGAGGGGTTATATCTAGTCTACTGTTTTATCCTGTATATAGTGAGCCCCAAACCTTACTGCTACTGAGGGGGTTGTTTATCTAGTCTACTGTTTATACGTGAGCCCCAAACCCTTACTGCTGTATAATACTGAGTTCCTAAAACCTTATATCTAGTCTCTGTATATAGTGAGCCAAACCTTACTGCTACTGAGGGGTTATATCTAGTCTCTGTATATAGTGAGCCCTAAACCTTACTGCTACTGAGGGGTTATATCTAGTCTCTGTTTATAGTGAGCCCCAAACCTTACTGCTACTGAGGGGTTATATCTAGTCTCTGTATATAGTGAGCCAAACCTTACTGCTACTGAGGGGTTATATCTGTATATAGTGTGCTACTAAATGTATATAGTGAGCCCTAAACCTTACAGCTACTGAGGGTCTAGTCTCCGTATATAGTCTAGTCTACTGAGGGGTATATCTAGTCTCTGTATATAGTGAGTCCTAAACCTTACTGCTACTGAGGGGTTATATCTAGTCTCTGTATATAGTGAGTCCTAAACCTTACTGCTACTGAGGGGTTATATCTAGTCTCTGTATATAGTGAGCCCTAAACCTTACTGCTACTGAGGGGTTATATCTAGTCTCTGTATATAGTGAGTCCTAAACCTTACTGCTACTGAGGGGTTATATCTAGTCTCTGTATATAGTGAGTCCTAAACCTTACTGCTACTGAGGGGTTATATCTAGTCTCTGTATATAGTGAGCCCTAAACCTTACTGCTACTGAGGGGTTATATCTAGTCTCTGTATATAGTGAGTCCCTAAACCTTACTGCTACTGAGGGGTCTTATATCTAGTCTCTGTATATATATGAGTCCTATAACCTTACTGCTACTGAGGGGTTATATCTAGTCTCTGTTTATAGTGAGCCCAAACCTTACTGCTACTGAGGGGTTATATCTAGTCTCTGTATATAGTGAGCCCCAAACCTTACTGCTACTGAGGGGTTATATCTAGTGCTCTGAGGGGTATATAGTGTGGCCTAAACCTTACTGCTACTGAGGGGTTATATCTAGTCTCTGTGTTATAGTCTCTGTATATAGTGACCCACCTTACTGCTACTGAGGGGTTATATCTAGTCTCTGTATATAGTGAGCCCTAAACCTTACTGAGCCCTAAACCTTACTGCCACTGAGGGTTATATCTAGTCTCTGTATATAGTGAGGGGTTATATCTAGTCCTAAAACCTTACTGCTACTGAGGGGTTATATCTAGTCTCTGTATATAGTGAGTCCTAAACCTTTACTGCTACTGAGGGGTTATATCTAGTCTCTGTAAATATAGTGAGGCCTAAACCTTACTGACCCAAACCTACTGAGGGGTTATATCTAGTCTCTGTAATATAGTGTTATAATCTAGTCCTAAACCTTACTGCTACTGAGGGGTTATATCTAGTCTCTGTATATAGTGAGAGCCCTAAACCTTACTGCTACTGAGGGGTTATATCTTGTCTCTGTTTATAGTGAGCCCTAAACCTTACTGCTACTGAGGGGTTATATCTAGTCTCTGTATATAGTGAGTCCTAAACCTTACTGCTTACTGAGGGTTATATCTAGTCTCTGTATATAGTGAGTCCTAAACCTTACTGCTACTGAGGGGTTTATATCTAGTCTGCTACTGTCTGTATATAGTGAGCCCCAAACCTTACTGCTACTGAGGGGTTATATCTAGTCTCTGTTTATAGTGACCCAAACCTTACTGCTACTGAGGGGTTATATCTAGTCTCTGTTTATAGTGAGATATTTCGGAACCCTAAACCTTAAAATGCTACTGAGGGTTAAATACTATCATCGTAGTTTGCTGTATATTTTAGTGAGCCCCAAACCTTACTGCTACTGAGGGGTTATATCTAAGTCTCTGTATATAGTGAGCCCCAAACCTTACTGCTACTGAGGCGGTTATATCTAGTCTCTGTATACATCGTGTGCCCTAAACCTTACTTGCTACTGAGTGGGTTATATCTAGTCTCTGTATATAGTGAGCCCTAAACCTTACTGCTACTGAGGGGTTATATATCTAGTCTCTGTATATAGTGCTACTGAGGGAGTCTCCTAAACCTTACTGCTACTGAGGGGTTATATCTAGTCTCTGTATATAGTGAGCCCCTAAACCTTACTGCTATATCTGAGGGGTTATATACTAGTCTCTGTATATAGTGACCTTACCCTAAACCTTACTGCTTACTGAGGGGTATATTATCTGTATATAGTAGCCCCCTAAAACCTTACTGTATATATCTAGTCTCTGTCCTAAACCTTACTGCTACTGAGGGGTTATATCTAGTCTCTGTTTATAGTGAGCCTAAACCTTACTGCTAGTGAGGGGTTATATCTAGTCTCTGTATATAGTGAGTCCTAAACCTTACTTCTACTGAGAGGGGTTATATCTAGTCTCTGTATATAGTGAGCCCCAAACCTTACTGCTACTGAGGGGTTATATCTAGTCTCTGTATATAGTGAGCCCTAAACCTTACTGCTACTGAGGGGTTATATCTAGTCTCTGTATATAGTGAGCCCTAAACCTTAATGCTTGTGAGGCATTATATCTAGTCTGTCAAAAGTGAACCCCAAAAATGAGAGGGGTTATTCTGTCTCTGTATATAGTGAGCCCTAAACCAGTACTGAGGGGTTATATTTAGTTCATGTTTATAGAGCCCAAACCTTCTGCCAGTGAGGCATTATATTTAGTCCTTGTTTTTAATGAGCCCCAGACCTTCTGCCAGTGAGGCATTATATTAAGTCCCTGTTTATAGTGAGCCCAAAACCTTAACACTAGTGAGGGATTAAATTTAGTTCCTGTTTATAGAGCCCCAAACCTTCTGCCAGTGAGGCATTATATTAAGTCCCTGTTTATAGTGAGCCTCAAACCTTATTGCCAATGAGGGGGTTATATTCAGTGAGCCCCAAATCTTCTGCCAGTAAGGGGTTATAATTAGTCCCTGTTTATAGAGAGTCCCAAACCTTCTGCTCTGCCAGTGAGGCATTATATTTAGTCCTTGTTTTTAATGAGCCCCAGACCTTCTGCCAGTGAGGCATTATATTTAGTCCTTGTTTTTAATGAGCCCAAAACCTTAACACTAGTGAGGGGTTATAGTAAGTCCCTGTTTATAGTGAGCCCCAAACCTTATCGCCAATGAGGGGGTTATATTCAGTCCCTGTACTATAAACAATCTAAGGACCATTGTCATCAGAACAAAGACATAGGATAATGCAAGCTAAACAACATGACCTCAGGACAGAAAAGCAAAACACCACACATTTTGTAACGACATTATAGAACGTTGAAACATCGACTCCGTAGTTAGAGAAACTCGCGGGTTTTAATGATCTTTGTTTCCTTTAGAATTATTAGTTCATGAAATTTCAATGTGACCAAGATAATAAAAAGACGTAACAGGACATTAAAGCATCTTATTAACTACTTTCAATTTTTTCATCACATAAATCAATAAATCAGAGGAAAAGGTGACTGCCTAATGCAAAATCAATTACAATAGTGCTATAAACGTACACAAGCTTTGAAAGTGATGAAATCAGTTGCATGTCCAGGCAAAGATACCTAGAAAAAAGCACTCAAAACCAAGTTCTTTACTAATAGCAAATCTGGTGTGAGAAAAGGCTATATCAAAAAAAATATATATGCTAAGTGAGTTCAACTGACTTTTTAAACCCATACATTAGTTTGTATTGCTTTAGTCAATTCTAAATCTAAGCCATTAAAGGCATTCGTATTCTTTTAGTTAATTCTTAATTTAATATACATTATTAAAACTAGGAACCCTTCTAATGATAGACTCTTAGTTTTCTTGTTCCCAGACTTTTAGACACTATTCATAAGTAATTTTTTTGTTAGGATTTATAAGGATATATTTGAAAAGAAAATTTAAACATCACTAAAAATGTTTTCTATAGTTGAATGTTTATCAAAAAGCAAATAATACTATTAATTTTCATTATACGATTAAACTAATAACTTTCCTCAGTTCAAAAAAATGTCTAATTATTCAAATATTCATTTTCCCCCCTAAAAAATGTATTATCATACAAAATAAACAAAATAAAAATCTGCAACATTAATCATTTCATTCCATTAATCTTTGAGCTTTTATATTTTTTAACTTAATGCTGCGAGCAAAACACTTAAATCAGAGAATAAACATTTCTCCAATTAATCTCAAATATAGAAAAAAATCATCTCGCTGTTCCTTCATCAGTGCTTTAAAAATAATAGAGCTAGGGTAATTTATTAGTAAAGTCAAGAAATATTGCCTCTATTTCCAGAAATTTACAACAACAATTTTGTATTCATAGATTAAATGGTAAGGCTATAAAAAATAAGATTTTAATAATGTTCTTTAATATTTTTGGAAGTTCAAAACCATTAATTAAAATCATTGACACAAATAAAAACAGTGAAGAATGGGCATTAGTTTTTTGCTGAGATAAAAAATGTATGTTGGATGGTTGTTTATAAGAATAATCTATTGTTATTGTTTCAAGGAATTTCAACTTGGGGATAATGACTGCAATTCCGGGGGAATAATATATTCTTAAAAATTGGTACAATAGAAAGCAATGTTTATTTGTGAAAGTCGAGATATTGAGAATGGTAAGTAGCTGATGGTGGCTTAAATGATGACTGATACATCAATTATGTTGATGAGTTTGAAAACAGAATCAAAGGCTAAATGAAGTTAAGAATGTTTACTGAAGATGCAGAGGGTCTTTATTTGGGGGGGGATTAGAGGCGTTACAAAAGGGTGGTATGACATCTTTACTGCTAACAATGACTCAGTAGATTCTAGGATAGGAGCTAAGGAGTGAACCCTTTCTGGACCTGGACGAGTTTAATTTTTAGATAATAAAGCACAACATTAAAATTACAGTGATTAGAGTAATCGTTCCTACTTGTCACCGTACATCAAGATTACACAGTGCAGAATAAAACATTTTTCTGGTGCAGCTTGTGATAACCGATAAGTGAGTAGAATAATCCGTATGATAATTAATCAAAAGGCTTACTCCGCCCCGCCATCTTATGTGAATCTGACGATAGAACCAACACCTCTTGTTTTCAAAATGATGACAGAGAGGATGTTCCTTTGCCACAAGTACTCATCATTTCAATAAAATCGACATGATCGAGGCTCGGCACTGTAGTAGCTTGTCATTGGGGAAGATGAAAGACGACATAAAAATTGAAAGAAGTAGAATGAAAAGAGTAAGTCGAAAGACGTCATGAAAAAGAGAAAGAGGTAGAATGAGGAGTGTGAGGAGGTTAAAGATATCATAAAAAGAGAGGACGAAGAACTGGGGAGATGAAAGGCACACAAAGTGTAAATGAAGGCGAGAGAAAAGAGAAAATAATTAGATTAAATCAAAACCCCAATAAAACGATTTTCCTGATTCCACAACAGTTCTTTGTAATACAACATTTTTGCAGCAAATGATTTATTATAGAACTTCATTTAACAAACATACTTTAATTACTTTTTTATTACATATCTATGAAGTTTCATTAAACTAAAATGCGAATACAACAAATCATCGCGGAAAAATAGAGTTTGAAAAATATAACATTCTCACGTGAAAAGAAAAATGACTACTAGTGAGAAAATAATGTATTTTTCTTTTTTTTTTCTTTAGTCTCTCTTTTTTTTTTTTAGATATTTCTATACAATGTCAACTTAAGAAATCAAATAAATCAAATTTGAATCTAAGAATTGCCCATATGGTTTGTAATGCACTTCATATATTTTCCTAAACCCAAATTTGCCATTTTCACTGTAAATCTATAGCCATTCTTCTTCGTCACAGAATCAGATTCATGTTTTAGCCCCAAAATTCGAAGACGTAAATCTAATCTTCTTTGTCTCATCTTTTACACTTAATCATCCATCTCTTTCCGTTATCAATGCTAAGCTGAACTTGATTATTCATCTCACGGGCATCCTAAACATGGAGAATCGTAAGCTTGAGAAAAATCTACATCACAGTTTTTATCCTGCTTTACTGTTCTTGAAGCATCAGAGCAAACATTAGGACAAAATGGATGAAATCAAAACATTTCACTGATGCAGATGATAAATTTGACTCTTCAACACCATAACAAGGATGATGGATTCTATAATACATGTAATTACAAATGCGAACAAGTAACAGAAAATCCCCATTTCCCAAAACCATACAGTTGGTATAATGTCATCATTGTCCATGGAGTCATCAATTGTATACATTTCGTACTTAAAGGTGAAATACAATACAACTTAAAGTTTGGTATTTTGTATACTGAAGAAAGCAAATATTAGACATTTGAATATATCCATAAGCAGAAATAAAAGAAAGTTTTGTGTGGGTGTGTGCTCACGCTGCCCACACGCATGTGTATCTGTGTGTGTGCATATGCTAACCACAAATTCCCCCAGACTTTCTTATAAGTGAAACAGGGATTCCTTGTTGACATACACCTCATACCTATCGATCATGTTGATTCCTTTTCTTTTAATTTTTGCTCAGATTTTCATACATTTTTTCAATATTTATTGGAAATACCCAGTATTTATACTTTGTGATAAGTAAAAATTACCTAATTTTCTCCTTTGTTAAAATTTATTCGAAAGTCATAGAAAGGTTAAAGGTTAAAACATATGAAAAACGCAGTGTCGTAAATTATCGTTGTGGGACAATATCACATACAAGTTTTACAAAATTTCATCATAATCGTTGTCATCATCACTATCGTCATCACTGGCATCATCATCATTGTCATCATCATTATCATCTACCATTGACGTCACTGTCATCATCAACACTAGCATACACAGACGTTATCTCAAACATGTCAACAGCAATAACACTGCACCAGCGCACCGGATTCTTTGTAACATGCACCGCCTCTCAAAACAAAAAACTTGACTCGAAGACAAAGAAGGTGTAATTAGAGTGACATTCGAAAGTTAGAACAAGGTTTTTATTTCTGAAATGTCATTTCAACAACGAAGTCAATTCATTTGCAGTTCTTTTGAAATTCAACTAGGGAGTTTAACAAGGACACAAAAACAGCATTACGGATGATGCAATATCAAGTCTTTTTTTTTAACAATCAAAATGTATTTACGAATGTTAAAAAGAACCCCCGTGGGCCTTAATACTCAGCTGACACCAGCATGCACACCGTTTCTTTGTTTCATATCGCAGAATAAAGAAATTGAACATTTTACAATATCTGCATTCATATGACCTTGTCCCTCAACAAAATACAGACCCGGTGATTATGAGCACTTGAGTTATAGAAAATAAAAATGAGTAATTATGAAAAATAAAAATAAAAAGTTTTAAACTAAAGCAATGGGTCCATGTGGGCAAGTGTAAATTTAGGAATTATACATGGAGTCAATGTGAGCCAATGAAAGTTTAATAATTAGTCATAGGGCAACTTGGAGAAACTCTGAGCTTTAGAATGGCCACATATTTCTGCAGTGGCAGTATCAAAGTTAAATTCCTAGCCACTTTGAACAAATGAAAGTTGTAGAGATAGAAGACGAACCACTCTGTGCAATGATCGTTTTAAATTAGGTTCTGAGCTACTCTGAGCAAATGAAAGCAGCATTAGAAAAATTAGTATTCAGAAGACAACACCGGTTACTGGTAACCACATTGTATCTCAAAATAATGAACTTTTTGACAAAGAAGTAGGTCAAAAAGTGTAGGATTACAGACAGTGACAGATAACAATTTAAGATCAGAAAAGCTCATGTCAGGCTCAGGTGAGCTAAAAAGGTATATACTTTCTTGATGTCAAATATGGCAGCTTAAGTGTTAACTTCTGAGTCATCACAGAAGTTCTAAATGATTACAAAAATTATGGAAGAACAGGCTAAAATCGTATTTTCTGTAACAAAAAATTGAAACCTATTATTACCTTTAAGTGATATTGCTTGTAATTGAACTATCTACACTGTGTGAATTTAATGTGAACGTAAAATTTGTCAAATTCTGTGTGAAAGAAAATGTAATGTATATAATTCAGATATATTAAACGAAATTGGATTCCTTAATTTTGTGCAATTGATATTATAAATTTATTATTTTCAGTTTGCATCACTGCTTCGGAACTCTAAATTAAGTAAATGTATACCCCAATACACATACATCCATATAAATTTTAAGTGTTTCATTTATAAATGGAGAAGTCTGCAGAATGGGGGAAAAAAATGAGGTTTTTTTTTTACCAATTTTCAAATTTTTCAACAACAGTCAATGAAATTAGTTTTCCTATAACAATTTTAATTTGTGTGTATTTCTGATTTAAATTTGATTTTTCTAGTTTTATGCACATTATCACAGTAAAAGGTTTCACTCAATTTTAAAGGCACAAACTATTTCAGAGGACAATTAAATTTTAAAAATAATTAACGACTGCTTTCCACTTCAATTATAACCAGAGATCTACGATGAAAGTCTGACATGGTGCAGGATATTTTATACAAGACAGGGTGACAAAAAAAAATTGTCCTTTGGGACGAGTGATTTTAAAAATATAAAAATCACTGGTCCTTTGGGACGAATGATTTTAAAAACCACTCATACCTAAACATCGTCAGCTTGTCTCAATTTTTTATTAACTTTTATGGAACCATTAAGACAAAGTACTTTTCTATGATATGGGACTTATATAATTAATTAAAATGACAGTAAAGAATTTTAAAAGCGTCGTGTTCATGGAAAGTTTCAGAGGCTAAAAAGTAAGATATTATAGATCTACAAGATAAGATAATCTAATATCAGGTGGACTGAGTAGACGAGTACATTTTTCTCAGCCTACAATATCATATATATGGTGTGGGCCTTCATGGCTGAGTGGTTACAGCATGGTGCTTTGAACCATGAAGTCTCTAACTTCTGGCCAGTGCAGGTTCAAACCCCGCTGGAACCTATGCCGATTTTTATGAGAAAGTTTGCCAGTTTACTTGCAGAGGGTCGTTGGTCTCTGTCGGCCCGGGTACACTTTAAACCTGGATTTCTCCTCCTCTATTTAAAATCAACAATCAAATATGTATGATGATTAAGAGAAATGATATCATACGAGAATCCAACATGACAAAGAATATTTGATACAAGGCAACGAAGTGATAGCGAAAGGAATCATATTAGTTTACTAGTATTAC
Source organism: Atrina japonica (assembly GCA_030159075.1). Taxonomy (NCBI): domain Eukaryota; kingdom Metazoa; phylum Mollusca; class Bivalvia; order Pterioida; family Pinnidae; genus Atrina; species Atrina japonica. Next base: position 510,464 of record BROG01000297.1, on the reverse strand, counting down.
CTGAGGTACACCTGTTGTGTAACGACATGTACTGTACGTGTGCTTATTTTAGCGGTATTCTGATATTAGCGCTTTTTGCGCTCAAGTCATTGCACTGATTCAAGTGCAACACTAAAATTTCTCTACCCTGTCATTCTGCACTAGCGGCAAAACTAAAATGGTATTAATGGTGAACTGAAAAAAGCTAACCAACGTGAAGTGGTTTTAAAGCAGAAAGTTTTAAGGCAGACTGTGATAATGTGTTCAGTGGCATTTGATCACAGGTATTTTCCACATACATAATGACTGCCTGATCTATATCTATTCTGCCATTGTTTCTCTATTACCGCTATTTTAAAATATTCTTGCCGTGATTGTGCAATTCAAGATTGCGCTAATAAGTCTACAACCTCTCAGAGCGCTAATATATGAGTGTGCTAATTTAAATACACATACAGTATACTGGCAAACTATTAACTGACTTGCCTGCCTGGTTGATTTACATGGCAGTGAAATTTGCCAAAGATGTTGTTTTAGCGGCCTATGTATGCAATTCAAAGCTTGTCTCCTCTTCATCACTTAGAAGAAATAAGCTTTCTTTTTTAGGGATCCCATGCTTTACATTTAATTGACATTGGGGGCTTCAGAAAAAAGCTGAAAATTTATTACTGATAGAGCCAGCAATGCTGTATGATTTATCTCCCCTTGATAAAAAAACAAAAAAACACACCACACCACTATATCATCTATCTTATCTTAAGAGAGGGTTTAAGAATTGTATTATTGATTGTGGTATCATGCTCTGATTAATTTGGCAACCTTTTCTATCATTCTGACATGATAGTTCCTCGCTAGATATTTTAACCCAAGAAATCATCAGACATCCATAAATTAAATTATTGGTTGACAACTACAATATTTGTGTGTTGGAGAAAGCCAGATAGCAAATTGTCGATGATAGATTTCCAAAGAAAAGTTTATCAAAATTCCTGCTCAAGATTCATGAGGAACTCCCAGTTGTTCTACTAAATAATGTAGTTGTAAATAAGACAAAAACGCAGGCTTTGGTAGGCTATCCTCTGTGTTTATCAGTTTGCCTCTTCTGGGAAATTCTGATGTATAATCAAATACAGTCAAACCTGCTTTAGTCACCACATGTGTATTTAGACCACCTGATCACATTGACCGTTTTTTGTTGTTGTTTTTTTTTGGTTTTTTGCTAATTTTTTTTTTGCTGTCCCCAATAGTACCATTTGTGTACAAATCATTCTCTATATAAAAACCACCTCCCTATAAAGACCTGTTTTGTTGTGTCCTAAAGGGGGGTCTTTATATACAAGTTTTACTGTAGGCTATCTGCATTACAACATTCTGTTGCTGTATATGGTATATCTGTTTTAGGTTACAATGCTCTATAATCTAATAGTTTGTCTGTATTACAGCAGTCTGTTGCTGTATATCTTATATCTGTTTTAGGGTACAATGCTATATAATTTAATGGTGTATCTGTATTACAGCATTTTGTTGCTGTATATATTATATCTATATTTAGGGGCACAATGCTGTATTTGGTAAATCTAATGCACACAGTATCTGTATTACAGCATTCTGTTGCTGTATATATTATATCTGTTTTAGGGTACAATGCTGTATAATCTAATGGTGTATCTGTATTACAGCATTCTGTTGCTGTATATACTGTTACATGTCTGTCCTGAGAGGCACTATATCATGGAATCTATTTGGTAAAAAAAACAATGCACACACAAACTTTAGGAGGTACACTTGTAAAGAAATTTTCTCCTTCACATCAAAAACTGGCCATCATGAAACTGAAAAACGTTGGGCGGCATACCATACCATTAAAGCAATGTCTGTCAGCAGTAAAATATACCAATACAGTGTATAAATAAAGAAAGAAGTTTTTTTTATGGTGATGGAGACAGCTCCTTTGTGCATTTCCTTGTGCCAAACTAAATATCTCTCTCTCTCTCTCTCTCTCTCTCTCTTTCATTTTCAAGTTTTGTGTATTTATACACCTGTAATTACAACAGACATTAGGAATTCCTAATAGGAGATCAGTACAAGATGGGCAATGACAGTGATTGATGGCTGAATAGAGAAATCAAGTGTTGGGATTAAAACTAACAGCATTTTATACAGATAATCAATGATTGATTCAAAGACATCAATACTCGTATGATCACATTACTCAAGAATTACATAAGCCCATTCTTAACATTGTATCACAACATATAGCTCATAAATATGTAATATGGAGACATTGCTGCCACATGATCAAACTTGAATACAGATATATTAGATCACGTCTGGTAATACCATAGATCTTAGGCCAAAGACCCTCCCATCTGTCATAAAAATATATTGTATTGCATGTCAGGTAGCTTCCTAGAAGTAAAGAAGGCTTATTTTAGAAGATTGCTGGATGGAGGGGTATTGTGGCTGTGATTTGTAATGACTACTTTAAAATGTTCATGGCAGTTTGTTTTTTTGTTCTATATCAATACTGTTTTTGTTGTTTATGGCAGTTTTTCTATATCAATAATTGTTGTTGTTCATGGCAGTTTTTTATCTATATCTTCATGGCAGTTTTTTATTTATATCAATAATGGTTGTTGTCCATGGCAGTTTTTCTATGTCAATAATTGTTGTTGTTCATGGCAGTTTTTCTATATCAATACTGCTTTTGTTGTTCATGGCAGTTTTTTATCTATACCAATAATTGTTGTTGTTCATGGCAGTTTTTTATCTATATCAATAATGGTTGTTGTTCATGGCAGTTTTACTATATCAATAATTGTTGTTCACAGCAGTTTTTCTGTATCATTACTGGTTGTTGTTTATGGCAGTTTTTCTCTATCAATACTGGTTGTTGTTCATGGCAGCTTTTTCTTTACCATACAAGTTGTTCATGGCAATTTTTTTTCTTTATCAATACTGGTTGTTTTTCATGGCAGTTTTTCTCTACATCAATAATGGTCATTGTCGTGGCATTTTTTCTCTATCAATACTGGTTGTTGTTCATGGCAGGGTACTTTATCAAGACTGGACCTTGTTCAATTTAGTATACTCTATCACGACTGGTTGTTGTCCATGGCAGTTTTTCTATATCAATAATGGTTGTTGTCCATAGCAGTTTTTCTATATCAATAATGGTTGTTGTCCATGGCAGTTTTTCTATATCAATAATGGTTGTTGTCCATGGCAGTTTTTCTATATCAATAATGGTTGTTGTCCATGGCAGTTTTTCTATATCAATAATGGTTGTTGTTCATGGCAGTTTTTTCTGTAACAATAATTGTTGTTCATGATAGTTTTTCTGTATCAATACTGGTTGTTGTCCATGGCAGTTTTTTTTCTTTATCAACAATCATTGTCGTTCATGGCAGTTTTTCTCTATATTAATACTGGTTGTTGTTCATGGCTGTTTTTTCTTTACCATACTAGTTGTTCATGGCAGTTTTTTTTCCTATACCAATACTGGTTGTTGTTCATGGCAGTTTTTCTCTATATCAATACTGGTTGTTGTTCATGGCTGTTTTTTCTTTACCATACTAGTTGTTCATGGCAGTTTTTTTCTATATCAATACTGGTTGTTGTTCATGGCATTATTTCTCATGCACAGAGTTTTTAAAATTCATCGGTCTTACCAGAAAAACTGGTAAATTTTACAAACGTCCTGTGAAATCTATCTGATAACTGGTCCAAATGACCATTAATTTTCCATCTCATTTCAACTGTGTATATATATACAGACCAGTAAAATAAATTGTTTGACCAGTGAAATTCTTTTATTCACTGGTTTGGTTGACCAGTATTTTTTTTATAATTTCAAAATGTCTGCTATCAAGACTGGATGTTGTTCAGTTCAAATTACTTCATTTCAGGGTACTTAATCAAGACTGGGTGTTGTTCAGTTCAAAATACTTCATTTCAGGGTACTTAATCAAGACTGGTTGTTGTTCAGTTCAGAATACTTCATTTCAGGGTAGTTTATCAAGACTGGTTGTTGCTCATTTCTGGGTACTTTATCAAGACTGGGTGTGGCTAAACTAATGAATCAGTAGTATCAAATATTGCTATACTTATTTATTTGTAGACTGAGCTATGAACATGAACATCATAACATGGCTAAGATTATACTGAGAGAGAGAAACAAAAATAGATCTCATAAAGTGATATAGAAGATCATTAAATTTAACAGAAATCTGTAAGCTGCTAAATGCAGGTTAAAGGTATGTTATTAGTTAATTACAAAAAATTGTAAATCCATGTAGCTGGGTAATTGTATCACCACAAAGATAAAAATCAATGGTCCGGCTTAGCTTCCTATCTTCGGGACAGGTTATAAAAGTCGTACTCTCTATTGTCCAAACCCACTTGTGGTTTGTCCGTCCTTTCGCAAAAGTCAGGACTTGTTTTAAGTACTTGACCTGTAACATGGGATATCCTGTGACAAATGAAATCTATTATTTTTCCTGACGCTGTTACATAATTTACTCAAGCTGATTAATTTCTACCGATAGCAGTTCCTGAATTTATCAATAAATCTATTCAGTTAGCATAAATAGTTTTTTGCATATTAAGTAGTTTTACTTGGTGAAGCTTGTAAATCAGCTGTCGAGGCTATAAATAAACATCTCTATTGATGGAATTTTTGAAAAATCGGAGTAATTGACGACACAGAAAAATGACACAGTTTAGGATTGTGATATTTGTCAAAAACTAGGTTAGTGTATTTCTAATCTGAATAAGGCCAAACAAAAATTTCTTAACCAAAATTTTACAATGTGATAGGTAAATAAAAAAACACTCTTTGGGGATTTTGTTAATTTGTTTTATTTTGTTCTTTTTCTTGGGGGGGGGGGGGGGGAGGGGGGGGGGGGGGGGGGGGGGGGGGGGTAATAGCATTATCCTAGTACTTGTACATACAGGGATTCAGTTACAGGACTTATTCCCAGAATACAATTAACTTGTATTTCTTCCCCAAGAATATGAAAAAATTGCCAATTTGATATTTCAAATTAAAGAGTATCGCACATGTACATGATGTACTGGTATTTCAAAAAAAAAAAAAAAAAAAAATCAAATTAAATTTTTCTTGTCTTAAATGAAATGTCATATATTTCCCCTATTTTTCAGACCCTGTATTCATCCATTGAATATTAGATATGTAAATCAGTGATATACGTAACAGCTAGAACTGTGTCTTACATATGTTGCATGTTATTTCTGAGGAATATATGAAGAGATTTCCCCGAACATATCTGACACTCAATCATAAAAGAGACCCGTCACTGACAAAATCCAATTTCTGAATTATTTTCAGAACTAGTTGGAAAAAAGTAAGACAAAATTCAAAAAAAAAAAAAAAAAAAGTCAGCTAAACACGTTCTCAAATATACCATCAATCAGGAAACCAGAAAAACATATTTTTTATTTGACCTCAAACCGCAAGTGGCAAAGGCACCGAATGTCTCCGAGAAATTAAACCATTCACATTCATTTAATGCATCCAGCAACAGAATTAATAGAAGACTTTTTACAAAAGTAAATCCTAATCATTTGCAATGAAAATCCTCAAAAAGATGTATGATGAAAAGCGATTGCATGGTACAAAATTTCCTGCATGTTTATCATCAATTTAGCTAAAAATGATTCCTCTTTCAGAAGGGAAATCTATTTCCGTAAATTCATGCTGAATCATATTTCTATTTGAGACCGACATCATATTATTTTTAGTAAAAACTTGTATAAAATCACATCATATTTTCCAGATCAGATAAACATAAGTGCAAGTTGAGTTATGAGTTATGGTTTAAAAGATTGAGAAATATATTATATAAGAAAACCTGATGGTTTGTTCATTCACGTGTATTAAATATCATATCCAGACTTTGTTTCTTTTCTAAAGATGCCGTCTACGAATTTTATAAAATTCTTTTTATCATTATACAATATATCTTATTATCTAATCATCATTTGCTTCTATATACCGTATATACTGGCATTTAAATGGAACTTTTTACAGTCCAAAAATATGAACACCCACTTAAAAGCCATTCAACTCAAAATATAAATTTAGTAATCTACTCATGATGAAAAAATATTGTAACATACCTTTGGAGTCTTCTGTATTGACCATGGTTTTTGTTTTATTAATGTTTTTTTTTTCTTTTTTTTTTTTTTTTTTTTTTTTTTTTTTTTTTTTTTTACATTTTTTCCAGAGGTCGGCACCATAAAACTTAAGAATTACTTAAGTCTAAAAATTTTACTCAATTTTAGTGGATCCTGATATCTGGGCCCAGCACCATAAAACTTGAGAAATCACTTAAGTCTGAGAAAATTCTCAAATTGGACTGCTTAGCCAATCAGATTTCAGGATTAGCAAATTTTGAGTAAAATTTCTAGACTTAAGTAATTCTTAAGTTTTATGGTGCTGGGCCTCGATTGGCTGAGCAAGTCTAGTTGAGAATATTCCAAGACTTGAGTAAATTCTCACGTTTTTTGGTGCCAGACCCAGGTTTTCTATAAGTCTGACATGCAGAGAATGCATTGAGAAAAATAAAAGTTTGCATGGTCGGGGGAAAAGGGTAGATTTTAATACACTAGGACATGTTTTGACAAAAAACAACAAAAAAACAACAACAAAAAACAACACATCAAATCTTTTACAGGAAAGATAACAAAAAATTATTTCTAAGAAAAATATGGCACCAAAAAATTCAAAATTGAAAATGTCAGTGATATTTTATTCATCAGCACTTATGTTACAAAGGCACACAAATATATATATATATATATATATATACAATACCTTGTTATATATAAAATAAGACAAGGATGAATGTCACCATGGAAACCATCAAACTGACTTTTTACTTTGCGTAGACACAAATGCATCTGTTCATAATGTCCTTTACAGAGATAAAAAACAGTTTCCCAGCAGGATATAAGCAGACCGGAATTGCTAAAATTCAATATTTTATTTGACTTTAGCAGAAGGTCATTTGCAAAGGAAATTGAGTTACTGGATAAAAATATTTTTTCAATGTAAGGGTGATGTTAATCTAAACCTTAAGATGGTGTTGATTTGTATGTTTGTATTGTAATGTTCCAATACAATGAGTTCAATTACCATCTTTTCTAGACTAACAAATTTGTCAAGTGTTGTTTCGATTCGAAATGAGACACAGGAGTGAGAATGAGTGCGAGATCATGCTTGTCTGAGAGAGAGAGAGAGAGAGAGAGAGAGAGAAAGAAACAGAGAGAGAGAGAGACAGAGAGAGAGAGAGAGAGAGAGAGAGAGAGAGAGAGAGAGTCGAGAGAGAGAGAGAGAGAGAGAGAGAAAGAAACAGAGAGAGAGAGAGACATAGAGAGAATTTGAAAGAGAAAGACTCCACAAGAGACAGACAGACAGAGGGAGATTGTTTTTGCCTGAGAGAGAGACAGAGAGAGAGACAGATAGAGACAGAGAGAGAGATATAGAGAGAGACAGAGAGAGAGAGAGAGACAGAGAGAGAGAGACAGACAGACAGACAGACAGACACAGTTTGTCTGAAAGAGAAAGACTCCACAAGAGACAGAGACAGACAGGAGGGAAATATAAAAACGAGAAAAGGCAAGACTATGAGAGAAAAACATATTAGAAATATTGGATAGAAAAGTACAATAATTATTAAATGATTGAAGGTGACTATTTAATTAAATTGTTCATAGTTTATTTTGTATAATTTGACACAAGCACAACTATATACATCAGATATAAGAACTTAAAAACATGAAAAAAACCAATAAAACTTGTTGATAATCAGAATGGTATTAACTAGCGACTTCCTCCATGTCTCATCAAAACTGTCAAAGTTTAGTAATAAGTATTATACTGTGCTGGTGTTACATGCAATAACAGTGTTCATCTTGCCTTTTGGCTAAGACGGAACATCCCAGTACACAAGGCATGACATGTAATGATGCTGTCTCTTGTTTATAGACAAACTTAAACACACAACAAACTACAAGTAATGTCTTATGTACATAAGTACGGACAACTGCAAATGTAGAAAAAAAAATTATAAATTCACACACAAACAGAAACACCACACACACACACACACACACACACACACACACACACACATGCATGCATACACAACACACATATAGACACAACTCACAAACACAACACACACACACACACACAAATAACACACACACCACATACACACACAAACACAACACACACAACAAATAACACATATACACAAACAACACACATCATATACACAACACACACAAACACAACATATACACAACATATATGCACAAACACAACACACACAAACATACACACAACACATACACACAAACACAGCACACACAACATACACACAACACATATACACCATATAAACACACAAACATAACATACACACAACACATACACACAACACATATACACCATATACACACACAAACATAACACACACAAACACAACATACAACATACACAACACATGCACATAACACATATCCACAAACACAACACACACACCATATACACACATACACAACACACAAGAACACATACAAACACAACATACACACAACACATATACACATCCACAACACACATATACACACACCACAGACACAACACATACACAAACAACACATACCACATACACACATACACAACACATACAAACACAACATACACATAACACATACACAAACACAACACACACCACAAACACAACATACACATAACACACATGACATACACACACACGACATACATACACACCACATACATACACACATATACACACACTACATACACACACACTACATATTTACCACACATACACACACACTACATTTACCACACATACTACATTTACCACACATACACACATTACATTTACCACACATACACACACACTACATTTACCACACATACACACACTACAATTACCACACATACACACACTACATTTACCACACATACACACACTACATTTACCACACATACACACACACTACATTTACCACACATACACACCCACTATATTTACCACATACACACACACTACATTTACCACATGTACACACATACCACATACACACACACTACATTTACCACACATACACACACTACATTTACCACACATACACACACACACTACATTTATCACACATACACACACTACATTTACCACATACACACACACTACATTTACCACACATACACACACTACATTTACCACATACACACACACACCACATACACACACTACATTAAGCACATTAATTTATATGATTTTATGACAGCTATAAAACTTCATTTTAATTGTCATCCCCAATGGAAATAGAAATAATCATTAACAACATTAATTTGCTGTTGTGTCTGCAATTTACAAATGATCTTGGTACAAGCCCAGAACCTTCACAAAAACAAGACCCAAATCTGACCAATCTATCACTCAGCCATGTTGCTCTACTGCAAATAATAAGTCAGTGTTTACTTTTCTATTTTGTCTGTAGTTGACATTGATCTTGGTACAAGCCAAGATCGAACCATTATAATACAAGACCCAAATCGGAGTTCAGCCTTCCAGCATTGTCATGATGCTCTACTGCAAATAATAAATGATCATTTTCACACTTTCTTTTCAAAGTCATCCCCTGTCATTCCTATTGGAATGAATAATGACAAATGTACCAAATTGAGATTTTTATTGATAGAAAAAAACACCTCATTTTCCAGCCTGGTGCACTCTAATATACGACAAGTCCTGCTTCTATATCATTATTCTAAGACTGTGTTATATGCCGCTAATATAAACGAAGGCTCTGAAAACATTTCTCTTTTGACTTCACTGAGTTTCAGACATTTGCGAGTCTAAAAAGTAATTCAAGATGAGAAAATTTGGTGCATTGTTCTAGCTCAACTGTATGGGCTTCTGAAAACTACCCAATACATGTACATGAAATTCCTTGATGTAAAGTCACAGAGAATACAAACAATAATTTTTCTTACATCTTTCCAAAGATGACATGACGGTCAATCATTTAAATACGTGGATTCCCTGTATATATTGCAATGACCACATCTATTCCTTTGAGATATCCCAAATTCAAGATAACAGCAGTCCTTAATAACATATATTTCTTCCATAAAAATCCAGACCAACTGTTCAACTTTGGCAGATCCGGAATTTCTACTCATCCGATTTCGACATAACTGGGCCTGGCATCATAAAACCTAAAAATTACTTAAGTCAAAAATGTTTACTAAACTTTGGATAATCCTGATATCTGACTGGCTGAGCAGTTGAGATAAATATTCTCCGACTTGAGAAAAGTCTCAAGTTTTATGCTGTCAGGTCCTAATTCCACTATACATGTATGAGAGTCTTTTTGACTTTCATATGTGAACTACAGTAAAACCTGCTTTAGCAACCACCTGTGTTTAAAGACACCTGGTTACAAAGACCATTTTTTTTTTTGCTATCCCCAAAAGTACCATTTATGTACATATTACAAATCAACTTCTATATAAAGACCACCTCTCTATACAGATTGGTTTTATTGCGTCTCTAAGGAGGTTGTTATATACAAGTTTCACTTACATAAAACCCACGTATGGAAGTTTTTGTCTTGAAGTACGGTACAACTAGGAATTTTCTACTCTGTTTAATTTTCGCTCTTTTCACCCTTTAAAGATAGGACAAATTTACGTTGAATGCGAAAATTTCAGGCATCATGCTGTCCATGATTCATTGAAGTAGGATCTCTACTCAGTTTTCATTTTTTTTTTTTGTTCTATACATTGAAAAGCACATTAAAAACACTCGAATCTGGATGCATTGAAATCAAAGGGGAATTAATTTTTCTTTCAAATAAACTGGGGTTTCAAAATAAACGTGTCGTAATGGTAAAATAAATTTGGCAGGAGAATCAAACACATTTCAAACAAAGAGGGACTTCAACATTACAGGGTCCAATATAAGTGGTTTGACTGTATTTACAATTTCATTACTCCTAACAAAAGTATATGTTCTTTATTTCACATTTGATAACATTGGTCACAGTCAGCTCATTTTGCATTGAAAAGATGCTTGGGGAACTTGATAAATCTGGAGTGTTCCAAGAAAAATTGTATCAAGAATTGCAAATGGAAATTTCCAAATTTTAACTCCCAAAAGACAGACATTTTCAAAGACAATTTAAAGACAAATTTAAAACAGGGCAAATATTTTATATATTGATCAAGGATGAAAACGACCAGGAGTGAACATTTCCATGTATGCAATAATTAAAGTTTACACGAAAATAAGATTTTTAACCTACACACGATGATGTATGAGACAGCTAGCACTTTTTAAGCTCAGGTGAGCTACAAAGAGCCATAAAACTATTTTGCACACCTACAAATGTAAGTAAAATAATAAATCACACACGTACACCTGAACTTATTACGGTGTCTGTTGACAGCCAGATGTCTTAGGTTTTATGATGATACTAACAATCAATTAGCTATTGCTACTGTGGTAATCACGTATTCTGGGTCACAATGTTGGACATGCTCCCATAGGAAAATATGACAAGAACTGGAAATAAGTTGTGGTTATCGGAATCGCAATCAACAGAATTTTGTATCACTTTGTAGTCTGCCTACGGTTAGCAGGATTTTTTTCCATGAAATGTCTGATGAGGTGTGAATAGAACAAAAGGCCCAATCAGCACATGTCATCATTTAAGGAAGTAAAGTATTCATAATCCAAATATACACCATAGAATTTCCTTATCTCGATATTAATGGGAGCATCCCTATTTCTTCAAGATATCCAGAATTTGAGATAACCAGAATTTTAACTTTACATATACTTAAAGTACAAAAAACATGAAAATGCAAGAATTAAAACATTATTTATTTCAAAAACACAAACTTAATATTACTTAGTATATTTCCACTTGTGCGCGTTACCGATCAGGCCGATGTTCAGGGCATTTACCAGAAGTTTCTTACTTCACATTTCCAAAATTCGGTTAAATTATTAGTTTCTATATATAATGCACATGAAAAAAACAATTTACAAATTTTGGATAAAAAAGTGTGCATAATATGGCAACAATTACGGTAAAATATTTATCTATAAAATTTGCATAATTGCCAAGTCTCCCCTATCAGTAGGAAGACTCCCCACTTCCTATATAAAATTTTGATAATTTCTTCAAGGAAAATGCATATTTCCCCCCATAATTTTTTTTTTTTAGATTTTCCTATTAATATTTTTAGTAAAATATAGACTCTCCACTATGAGATTGAAAAATCCACCCCATGAAAATTTTTCAAAGTTAGCAATTCTGAATTCCTACGGTGCATCTTTAGTGACATAGAATACAGTATATTTTTTTATTATATTGTGCACACAGTTTAACAAAAACTATATTGTGTGCACAGTTTATATTGTGCACACAGTTTAACTATATTGTGTGCAGTTTAACATTCATTATTTTGTGCACACAGTTTAGTTATATGGTGCGCACTATTTAGTTATATTGTGTGCACATTTGAACTATATTGTGCACACAGTTTAGGTATATTGTGCACACAGTTAAGCTATATTGTGCTCAGTTTAGTTATATTGTATGCACGGTTTAGCTATATTGTGCACACAGTTTAGCTAAATTTTTGAAAAATTTTCAAAGTTGGCAATTCTGAATTCCTACGATGCCCCTTTAGTGACATAGACTACAGTATATTCTTTATTATATTGTGCACACAGTTTAACAAATACTATATTGTATGCACAGTTTAGCTATATTGTGTGCATAGTTTAACTATATTGTGTGCAGTTTAGCTATATTGTGTGCACAGTTTAACTATATTGTGTGCACAGTTTAACATTCATTATATTGTGAGCAGTTGAACAAATACTATATTGTATGCATAGTTTAGCTATATTGTGCGCACAGTTTAACTGTGCGCACAATATAATGAATGTTAAACTGTGCGCACAATATAGTTAAACTGTGTGCACAATATAACTAAACTGTGCACACAATATAATAAAAAAATACATTGTATTCTAGAATTCCGGAACAGCCATGCAATGCATGTTTAACTTGGACATGAAGAAAATTTCAACTTAATTACAAGATTAATATATATATATATATATAGAGATAGATAGATAGATAGATAGATAGATAGATAGATAGATAGATAGATACTAAACTGACTTGCTATAAATCACGAACAAAATTTTAAAGACTTGGCATAATTCCAAACACTTAAAACTTTTTTGAAACTTATTTTTGTAAAAAAAATACTGAATATTTTTTTATAAGTCCTCTGGCTTTTAGCTAACACTACAGTTATCACTAGAGAGACATGATAGTAAAATAATTATAAATAGCTAATGCTAAAATGACTAAAGAATAGAGAGATAATTCTGAAAAAATGCTTTTATCACTCTGAGAAAAATGGATTTCTTCAGTAATTTGAACTTGATGAAAATAAAGTGTATCGGTTGTGACAAATTTGTAATGACATAAACTAAATTATTACGTTTGTACCTCAAATTGCAGCTTTAATGCCGTTACTAAATAAAAGCATCTCCGAGAAACTGATTAACTCCGAAGTTTATCAACCATCTAACATGCATGTTGAATTCGAAATGTATCTAATAATATGTAGTCAATTTCAACAACTTTAATTTCAAAATTAGTGAAGTTCATTTATTTCCTTCCAAAATCTCATTTTCGTAGAAATTAGTCTTATATAACCTGCAAAAGAAATATCAGAGCCCGCGAGAATGAATATGACAAGCTAAATGGACGAATTTGAAGCAATTAAGAAAACCTTGGCACAGCATAACGCTACAAGATTTAAGCATAATCTCTTTTCATTCTTTGATAGAAATCAATATTTTGTAAAAGCTGATTGTCACAGCATCTTAAATAATATTACAGTCTTTGCGAAATCAAACTTGTGTCTTAAAGCAGTATTTCTTTGTCAAAATTCTCTTTCTCCAATTTCTACTTCAATATGTTTTGACTGCCAAATGAAGCCCTTATAAGAAATGCAATTTTCGTTGCCACGGAAACCCATCATTAGAGCTGTTTGTGATCAGATTCAACAGTATGAATTCTCTTGATGTGAAAGACTTAGCTTCGGGTGTTAATACAGACAACTTGAAATTTATCATTGTACACGTCGCCTTCCATTTTCTATCACCATATGCTACTTTCCTCATCTGTAAAGAAACTCGTTCGCCACTGAATTATATTTAAAAAAAAATATATATATTTTATCAAACTTTTCTGTCAAAACATACACGTATTTCGGGTATGCCACACTCAACAATTTCGAAGTTATAATCGGTGGTGGCCATAGAGAACCTGGTTACAATTTACACAGAAAGAGACCACCAGCCTTCCGCAAATAAACTTGCAAACTTTCTCACAAATTCAGCTTGGGTTCAAGCAGGACTCGAATCTGCACTGACAAGAGGTGAGACTCTTCATGACTCAAAGCGTTCTATGCTCTAGTCTAACCACTCATCAATAGAGTCCCCCCCCCGTAAAATTGCATCCCCAAATTACGACACACAGAACTACATAAGAGCTATACAGTAGTATTTGAAATATGCTTTGTGAGTTCCTTGTACAGTGGAGCCTGTCTTTAGAGACATCCCTACCTACCACTGAAATGTGGTCCCTCAAGACAGTTGGTCTCTTAAAAGAGACCTTATTTAAATACCTATTTAACTGAGAGGTTTTCAAAATGCGGGCTCAAAAGACAGGTACAATTGTAGTCTTTAAAGATGGTGGTCTCTCAAGACAGGTTCTACTGTATTAACTATACAAAAGTCATGCACCAAAATAATGTCAATTACATTTTAGTTACTTATGTGACTTAAAGTTGATGTATTTATGTTCAATTAAACAAATAACAAGAGGACCATAAATGGTACAAGAACCGCTCTTTGTGACACCCCCATCCCTCTCAACAACATATTTTGCACTGTGTGAGGAATACAACAAAATTTGAAGTAATCATGTATATTGTAACATATGTTAGAGATGATTTCTTTTTTGAGACCAGACAAAACATTTACCAACCTGATTTTTTTTTAAAAAAGAAGATTTTTAAAAAAAAAAAAAAAGAAGAAAGAAAATAAACTATCCAACAAACTAGTTTATGATTTCTACAAATCTTCTAAACTCTCTACTCTTTGTCATTTATTGTTTTACGATGGTAGGGGGGGGAAGCAAAAATAAGAGGGAATAACTCCTAAACTGTATAAAGTAATGATCCAGACACACAAGCCTTCCAAATGTTTTCTTCACTCAAAAATACAACAGTATAAGGGGAATTTTCAAAATTATAGAGATAGATGGAGCTTTTATCACAATTTCTATTAAAAATAATGAAACATGATGATGATGATGTAATTGATTACTTTTGCAGGTAATGATAAATTAAACAAATAAAACCCATCATTTACTTTTAAGTTGATAATTTTCATTTGTCACGTTTTTTTTTTTTCTCTTTTAATCAAGTTTTCGCAGTATAAAGTAATAGTCACAAAATTTGTTAATAAATTGCCATTTAAAGAATTTGCAATACAAATTTAGTTCAACAGGTAATTTGTAATGATGGACTCTGACATCAGATCAATTTGAAATGACTAAATAATGGATAATGTCATTATTTAAAATTGTGTTTGATATCTTAGAAATAGGTCAGTATACACGACTAGCAAAAAGAATTCTTTTTTAATTTTGACATGTATATCCAAGAAAATTCCATATTTTTCATATGGAATGCAAAAATAAGTGGGCAAAATTACCATTTTTTTCTTTTTTTTTTATGTCACATCCATTGAACTTTTTTTCTATCTTTGACATAATGAAAATTTCAGTTTCTCTTTGTTTCATCTTTAACATTTTAGTTCTCTTTTATTCTTTTGATTTTGAATAATCTTTTATGCCACACTTAACAATTTTTCAGTTATATGGTGGTGGCCAGTTTTTATTGGTGGAGGAGAGAACACGGTTACAATGTACCTTGGGAGAGACCACTGAGTTTCCCCAAGTAAAATTTCAAACTTTCTCACAAAACATCAGCTTAGGTTCCAGTGGGACTCAATCCTGTGCTGATCAGATGTGAGAGACTTCATTGTTCAAAGCGCGATGCTGGTAACCACTCGACCCCCCCCTTATGTTACCTTTTGCTAGTATCGGACAAAACACATTTTCAAAGTTTTGGCATTCTAGGTTTAAAGATATGAACAATGTTGTTGGGTTTCTGATAAAAACGGAGAACTAGACAAGCCTGAAATTCGCCTCAATAACATCTGCTTTTTCATCAACATTAATTCTGATCTCTTGCTATATTGCTGGTTATTGACTGCAATGAAATGTCCAGGGTTATTTGTTTATATCTAGTTGTTGCTAGGATACCTAAAATATTCATTAACTGTAAGAGAATCAGTAGGCATTGTCTAATTCATTTAGTTCTTATCTTTGTAGAAAAAAAAACTGCTTTCATAAGAATATTTTTTCATTACACTTTCTAAAATTTGACAATTTCCTTTTTTATTAGATTGGTTTGTATTTGTTGTTATTATTTTTTTTTTTTTAAAATGAAGCTATTCAGATAAGAATGCAAACCTGCCAACCCTAATTGACAGAAAAGAGTAATAAGCCGGGGGTCTGGGGGCCACAGGCCCCTAGCCGCTGAGAACACCTATATCAACAGAGATGAACGCTGGGCAATATAAGGCTAATTTTTACCGTATCAATGCTTGCCAACTAGATGCTAATTTTGTCTGAAAAAATTCAACACATGACCAAAGAAAAACCTAAACCTGTTGACAAATTAAACATTTTACATTTCAAGTTTCTAACAATTTTTTCTTTTGCTGACCCTGCCGTTTCGTTTACTATTGCAGTAGTTTTTGGTTCTTGAGCAAGCATATTTCTTTGCTATTTCAGAATATGGAAACATTTTGGGGAAAATTTTGGTATCATGGTCTGATAAAGCTATCGGTAAATTATGTTCTACAATGGTTGAAGTGAACAAACATTCTGCATTTATTACTGCATGTTCCGTTTTGGAATCAGTCTTTACAAAAACATTGTCCATTTTCCACTTACTTGAGCCTTGTTGAAATTTAAAATTTTGTTGATGTTTAAGTGTTTTTGAATGTTTTTTAATGTCATGTTCCCCTCCGTGTGAAATGAAAAAGTCTAAGACACAAATAGAACAATGTGCGTAAGATACTTTCAAAGACTTTAAGACCCAAGGGTATTTCAAAGAATATTCCTTTCTAAATGTTTGCACTGATGCTATCTTCCGTTTTTCTCCGGTGTTGGTGAATCCTCATCATGTTCATCACTTGATATAACTTCAGCAACACGGTTTTCTGCCATACTTGCATTCAATCTCCACACAAAGAGTCATCGTTCGTTCCTACTACGAACGATAACTCTCTTGGTGTGGAGATTGACTTGCATTTGCAACATTCACCATCTTTAAAACGTTTTAAGACATAGTTTATTTGGGGAGCTCTCCAATGACTAAGATTTTCAAAAATCTAATTCTCCAATCAACGTCGGACCGGAAATGAAAAAATCCAGATTTTGGTAAAAATCGTAATTTGAATAACTAAAGCGTATCAGCGTAATTCGGGATGAAAAATCATAAAAATTACGCCAAAATCGTAATGATTGGCAGGTCTGAGAATGACAAATCTAGAAATAATTCCTGTTCACTTGGTAAATTTAGACAAGATATAACGTTTAATTCACGATCAAATCAAATTTATTACATCTACCATCATGCACAATAATTTGACATAAGTAACCATTTATTTGTCAGCAAAGAGAAAAAAAATCAGTCAAAGATTTCAACAAATTAACTTTTCCCTCCTCCAAAAATGTCTGACTTTCTTTCAAATGAACATGCAAAGTCATCTGTCATGTTGAACAAATTGATGAAGCATTCCAGGACAAAGAAGCAATAGATTATCAATTTATGGGCAACACACTTCCTGTTTAATGTGGTTACCTTTCTTTAATTTGAAATCTCAAGCCAACGTCTATCTGTCTTTCTGTTACTCGTCTTCGTGTAAAAAGGCCATTTAAGGGAGCTGGTAAAAGTAGCTGTTATACACAGTTGGGCTTTATAAAGAGGTTTATTCATTATAAAAATGCTAACAAAGGTTATGTTTGAATGATCTTTATAGACAGGTGCCCTTTATACTTAAGTGGTATTTAATGCAACATTTCGATTTTTTTTCAACTTTTGCTACTTGTTCTTGAGGTACAATAACAAATAAAAGCTATACACAGACATAAAAAATCGGATATTCCTATATGTTTTGTGAAATTAATGTGAGATCCAGTGTTATATTCACATACAAAAAGTGCCAAACCTGGGTTTCTACAGCAATATTCACATACCGGTAATATATAGGAATTTAATAATTGT
This sequence comes from Atrina japonica, assembly GCA_030159075.1. NCBI lineage: Eukaryota > Metazoa > Mollusca > Bivalvia > Pterioida > Pinnidae > Atrina > Atrina japonica. The sequence continues at coordinate 491,956 of BROG01000297.1, read as the reverse complement.
TATGCCTGTGTATATCTCGTTTTTTGTTATTCTATATTAATTTAAGTAGTAAAGAGGAATATACAAATAATAAAAAACAAAAACAAAAACAAAAAAACAGAAATGAAACCAAAAAAGAAACAAAAACACACACACACAGCTAATTCCCTTATAAATCACTGTATCTTTTAGCAACGTCCAGTTATCAACTAAATATTCGAATACCTGACTTGACAACATCATCCAATATTTCAATGTCTATAAGTCTGTCCCTAGGGATTTTAATTTTCTCTTATTTTGGACAGGTGTGTCTGCCATTTTGACAAGCCAGAATTTCTGTAGACAAACTACACACCTATGACGTCACAATATCATTTTATAATATTATACGTCTTTATAAATTCTAGCGATTTCATTGGACAATAAGCATTGAGTATTTTCCACTGTCTCGGTCATTCCAGGGTGATATTCAGCAGGGTGATATTCAATAAGAATATCACATGCACAGAAATGGATGCGCGTACGGTTCGTTTGTTTTTCCTATGCCGTAATTAGGTGTAAACTCTATAGATCTATGAGTTGTGTAACATACAACTGGAACCGAAAGAAACAACATTTTTTTATTATGGCCCAACCGAAATTTAATGATTTGACAGAATTGATACATCACTATCGCCTCTGTTGACAATGATTATCAAGGGGTGACAATTTCCACTACCACCCTCTCAGGAATGTTATATTTATATATTGTAGCACTCAAATAAGAATACAGAGCATTAAATTTGCGTCAGGTTTTATTTACGTGCATTAACATGTGTTTGAATCATGGGAAAAAAATAATCAAACATAGGTGTGTTGAGTGGAAAGGGAAATCTCAACCCTTGTAGTAAGAATATGAAAGTCCAATCGTAGGGAAACAATGACTGAACAACCAGATTCTTGTCACGTCGGGATAACATTTCCTTCTCCACTCCACACACCCATGTAAGATTCTATCCATCTGTCTCCCATTTCAACAGAAGGTTTACAATGCATCCAAGCCAGGTCAACAAAAATTTCCTTGTTACTTTAACAAGGACTGCAATTTTTCTAAGTCAGGACAAAAATTCCAAAGACTACAAGTCATGTAAATGTCATGCAATACCTTTAAGCCATGTAAAATGGATGGTGATATCTGTAAGTCATGTAAAAAGATTGGCAATACATCTAAGTCATGCAAAAAAAAAATGGTGATATTTCTAAGTCATGTAAAAAGCATGGCAATATCTGTAAGTCTTGTAAAAAGCATGGCAATATATCAAAGTCATGTCAAAGCATGTAACAATTTCAGACTGCCAGATATTTAACAGAGATTTGTTTTTGTAAAATTGAATATTATCTGATATATACTTATAAAGTATACTTGTATGTATAAAGTAACTGTCCAACAGTTGTCGGTTTTTTTTTTGTTTTTTTTTTTCAGTTTCACAGACTCTGTATCATAAATAATGAATCCCCCTGGATATATTTATCCTTTTTTCTGATCATTCCTGTACCATCATATAAACGGAATGATATCCTCTAGATGCTTACAAAACTCTGTCAACAATAATTACACACAAATACACTGTGGAATGCAATCTTTATTTTGATTTTTTGGGGGTTTTTTTTTGGGGAGGGGGTGGGTTTGGGGGTGTGTGTGTGAGTTTTTCTGCTGGCATCACACATTTCCTGATCCATGTACATGGTGACATCAAACTTGATAAATTCATTATCACACCTGAATGATTGCCATGCTACCTGGGCTACATGTATTACCTGAGGTGGTGTTGAAATCATTTTACCAATATAAACATTAAGTTATTTGCAATTAAAGGTATACAATAAAAAAAAAAAGAAAAAACGAAAAATTCAAAGTACTGTTTGTTGTTAATTCCCAGGCAGCTTGCTTGATGGAGAGATTTTAATTCTTTGTTTGTATATGATTATGCATGTTTACATCTGCATAATGTGTATACTCCGATTTAATTTGTCTCTACAATTTGAAATGATTGCCAATCCTGCAAGTCGCAAGCTTTGATCTTCGTTGTCACAAATTGTTTTCTGGCATTATGTCATTTGTTAGATAAATACAGATTAGATTTGCTGAAATAAAATCGTAATTTCATTTGTAAACATTTCACCTATAAAAGAAAAGACGGAGATATTTCAGTAATTCATGGAACAAAAAAAAATAAATAAAAGATGGATAATGCAATGTGACTCGTTAAACGTGACATTTGAAGTCAAGAGCTAATCAGGGGTTATGCTGTGTTACATAAGGTCAATGTTTGTAATATAGATATCGAGAAAATAAAACAATTTTAAAGAAAAACCCACCAATAAACCCAAATTGTCTGCCAGACTAAGACCCATCACTAAACCAGACATTGTATGCCAGACTAACACCTACCACTAACCCTCAGACTTTGTCTGTCAGACTTTGAGTAAGACCTATCACTAACCCTGGCATTGTCTGCCAGAACAAGAACTGCCACTAACCCTGGCATTGTCTGCCAGAACAAGACCTATCACTAACCCTGGCATTGTCTGTCAGAACAAGAACTGCCACTAACCCTGGCATTGTCTGCCAGAACAAGAACTGCCACTAACCCTGGCATTGTCTGCCCAACAAGAACTACTAACCCTGGCATTGTCTGCCATAACAAGACCTATCACTAACCCTGGCATTGTCTGCCATAACAAGAACTGCCACTAACCCTGGCATTGTCTGCCAGAACAAGACCTATCACTAACCCTGGCATTGTCTGCCAGAACAAGAACTATCACTAACCCTGGCATTGTCTGTCAGAACAAGAACTGCCACTAACCCTGGCATTGTCTGCCAGAACAAGAACTGCCACTAACCCTGGCATTGTCTGTCAGAACAAGAACTGCCACTAACCCTGGCATTGTCTGTCAGAACAAGAACTGCCACTAACCCTGGCATTGTCTGCCAGAATCAGAACTGCCACTAACCCTGGCATTGTCTGTCAGAATCAGAACTGCCACTAACCCTGGCATTGTCTGCCAGAACAAGAACTGCCACTAACCCTGGCATTGTCTGTCAGAATCAGAACTGCCACTAACCCTGGCATTGTCTGTCATAACAAGAACTGCCACTAACCCTGGCATTGTCTGCCAGAACAAGAACTGCCACTAACCCTGGCATTGTCTGTCATAACAAGAACTGCCACTAACCCTGGCATTGTCTGTCATAACAAGAACTGCCACTAACCCTGGCATTGTCTGCCAGAACAAGAACTGCCACTAACCCTGGCATTGTCTGTCAGAATCAGAACTGCCACTAACCCTGGCATTGTCTGTCATAACAAGAACTGCCACTAACCCTGGCATTGTCTGCCAGAACAAGAACTGCCACTAAACCAGACATTTTCTGCAGAAAATAAGACCCAGCACTAAACCTGACACTGTCTGCCAGAACAAGACCCAGCACAAAATCTGACATTTCTGCCAGAATAAGACCTACCAAAACCCTACATATATATTCAGGACCTCTACTAATACATTGTCTGCCACAAGTACACTAACCCTGGCATTATCACAGGTAATTTGGCCATGGCAACAACATTTGGAAATTGAACAATGGCAACATTGTAGGCAATGAAACCATGACAACAGTGCTGGCAACTGAAACAAGACATAACTTGTCATACAATGTGGCCAACTTGATGTTCCTCAACATTTGTTGAGCATTTTCTATTACATCTGACATCAAGTATTACTTGTGTAAATGCTACTGAAGTGATTTCTACAGCATAACTTAGTCTTGAATTTCGTTTCCAACATGTAATTTATGAATGCAAATTTCTTCATTCAATTTCTAAAATCACCTTAAATCCAATTACATCTTACTGTGAATTGTGCAGCTTGAATTCTTTAAGAATCTTACATTTGGTAATTCCATCATTACTGCTTATGTAAATTACTTTGCCTTTTTGTTTCGGGCATTATCAAATCCACAAGTAATTTATCACATACAAAGCCAGTGTCAGTACTCGTTAATCATGGGCAAATAATTTTCAAGATTGGAATACAGTTTCAAACAGAAAACGCTAAATCTTGTGCACCAGTGTCACGAACATTGATGGCATTTACTATCTGTATCTAATAACAAGAGATTGAAATGGTCATATCAGTGATCTGAGATTACACCCTACCTAACATCATCTGATCAACCACTGATCCTAGTCTATGCCCAATCTACAAAACATCTGATCAAGCCTGGATCAGTTGGTAGCACGCTCTACTCTTGATCGTGAGTTCGAGTCCAGCCGGTGGCTGGTTGGTTTCCTGTCCATCGGATGAGACAGTAAAAACCGAGGTCCCATGTCACAGTAGGTGTCGGTACATTAGAGAACCCTCACTGCTCAATGGCCGTAAGTGCATTGGCATTGTTGACGTCTCCATATGAGTGAAAGATTCTTCAGTGGGACGTTAAACAACAATACAACCAACCAACCAACAACAAAACATCTGATTCACCCCTGATCCTAGTCAACATCCTATCTACAAAACATATGATCCATCCCCGATCTAAGTCTGCACATTATTTACAAAAACATCTGATCCACCCCTGATCTAAGTCTGCACACTATTTACAAAAACATCTGATCCACCCCTGATCCTAGTTTACACCCTATCTGCAAAACATCTGATGCACCCCTGATCTAAGTCTGCACACCATCTACAAAACTACTAATCCACCCCTGATCTAAGTCTGCATACTATCTACAAAACTCCCAATCCTCCCCTAATCCAAGTCTACACCATATCTATAAAAATATGATCCACCCCTGATCCAAGTCTGCCAACTATCTACAAAACTCCTGAACCTAGTCTACACCCTATCTACAAAACTGCTGATCCATCCCGATCTAAGTCTACACCCTATCTACAAAACTGCTGATCCATCCCGATCTAAGTCTACACCCTATCTACAAAACTGATGATCCACCCCTTGTTCCTATTACTTTACAAATACTACAGTGAAACCTTGCCTAAAGACCACAGCGCATAGCAGAAGAACACATTTAAGACCATGAATGTTTAGTCTCTTGAAAATTTACTGATATCAGTCCATACCTTTATATCTACTAGTAAAAAGACCAGGGTCGGGGCATCGTTTCATAAAAGGTTGTAAATCGGGGGGAAAAAGACGTAAACCAAATACTACGATTACCGACTGTTTCATAAACATTTCCGATTACCCATTTACAACAAAATTTAGTCAGTAATTTCCGACTAGTCTGGGCAGTCTTAAATCCTAAATCCTTCTTGTTTTCATCAAGATCACGTGAATTGTTTAGAGAAAATGTTTGAAATGACAGACTAATTTTCTTTATTTGATGAGTTAGAAGGAAATAAGACTGGTAGGAGACCCAGTGTCTTCCAATGCAGACATATACACTTACCTCCCTTTGATCACACTCATCATGTTCCGGAATTATATATTACAAGATCAAGTACCGATATTGCCGTTTCACCTACAAGACAAACTTCATTATTGACTCTCCTACAATTCTTTCGACCTTTTCTATTCATTTAATAACAAAAAAAAATTTAACCTTTATATTCTATAAACTTAATAATTGGCAGTCGAAAGAAATCCGACTTGCATTACGAAACGGTCGTAAACGTTGTCTGTGAATGGTCGTAAAAACTAACGGGTAATCGTAAAGTTTCTGACCTTTTATGAAACGATGCCCTGGCACCATATAACTTAAGAATTACTTAAGACAAAAAATTTTACTCAACTTTGGCTTATCCTGAAATCTGATTGGCTGAGAAAGCCTAATCCGAGAATACTGTTAGACTTGAGCACAATCTCAGTTTTTAATTTGGTGCCTGGCCCAGCTCTGAAACAGGAAAGGAGTCAATGACCCTGAAATCACAAATGGCACCCAAGAGCCCAATAGAACATAAACACACCTAATTACATAAACATTAGCAAATGGTGTCAATGAAACACTTGAAATAAACGCAAATGATGGCTGAGTAAACACATCAAAGTGAATATTTACCACTATCAAAACACCAGTCCCAACAAATTACTTAATTACTTCTGTTACAGCTTAATTTTTGTGATGTTAGTATCAAATAAACAACTATCGACCTTTACATTAAAAAAAAACGTTATTGAACTCTCCCTGGAGTAAAATAAGAGTGAAACCCGGTAACATACAGGTGGCATCCACTATCATCCATGCCGTTGCAATCAAATTATCATCGAAATTAAAAGCAACAACATACTAATTTTACTTAAAGGGAAAATGATCAAGAGATACACAAATTGCATTTACAAATTGAGAATGAATCAATGAAACCAAATCAGTCTCAGTTTGTTTAATTTGAAGATCTATCCACACCATTTCCTGATAAAGTTCATTAAATTTGGTTGCCATTACTGAGGCTGTGACTTCTGGAGTAAACAAATGGGAAACTTTCATTTAGCATATGTTCGTTAATACAGTGTCAGTATTAAAGATTAATTTGGGTTTTTTTTTGTATTGTTGTTGTTAATGTTATTTGAATAATATTTTACATCACATTAAAGAATTTTTCAGTCATATGGTGTGTGGGGGGGGGGGCACTTTTTAACGGTGGATGAGGAGAAACCCGGACAGCCTCCCGCAAGTAACCTGGCTATCTTTCTCACAAATTCAGCTATATATGGTTTCAGTTTCAGACTCGAACCTGTGCTGACTTGAGGTGAGAATCTATATGGTTTAAAGTATGATGCTCTAACCACTGGGTTACGGAGGCCCCTGTATTATATTCTACGAAAACCATAAATTGGGATATTTTGGCGTCGCTAAAATTTGGCTACTTTGGTCATAAAATGAAGGGTTATATTTCGGTCAGTTAAATTTTAGCCATTTGTGTTAATATCATGTTTAAATTTGGTCTACCATCAGACCTCGGTCTTGTCATGTTGAACGTCATTCCAGGTGTTTGGAATGTCAAAATATTAAAAACTGACGGTAGAATAATTAAAATTGATGCATCACGTAGTACTTAATTAAAATTAACGTTCACAGTGTTATTTTAATAGCCCCTTCTTTGTTAATAAAACACTACAATATTTTTAGAAAGTATCGGTAGAAACATCCTGTACATATTTTGGACAGTTTAATTTTGGCCATTTATATAGGGTGGCCAAATTGGCCAAAATTAACCAATGGCCAAAATATCCCAAATTTACGGTACAGCCAGAATGTAAAATTTGTATAGTACATGTGTATACCATCAAGAATTGTTCAGTTAACATGGTAGTGGCAATAACAATGGCTGTGAATGCTCTTGCATGGCACCTGATCCCATCAATGCATATTCATAAGGTCCACATTCCAATGCCCATCATATTTGTATACATTTACAGTGTTCTGGACTTCCTTACAAGTCAATAATCTGGTATAAATGTATGTGCTTCATGTACAGTGAAACCTGCATATAACGACCTCCTTAAGGGATACAAGAAAACCAGTCTTTATAGGGAGGTGGTCTTTATATAGAAGTTGATTTGTACAAAAAAAAAGTACTATTGGGGACTAGCAAAAAATGTTTTATGTGGCCAGGTGGTCTTTAAACACAAGTGGTAACTAAAGCAGGTTTTACTGTTATTAAAAAAAAAAAGACGAATATTTTTGGTGTTTGCAACCTGACAAAAGAAAAGAATCCTTTGTTAATTTTTTTCTCGATTTAAAAATTACTCAAAATAAACATACAAATCACATGTCTAAATTCAACCGAATCTTCAAAACTCTTGACTCAGGGGTCATAAAGGTCAAAATTCTTTTACTATTTGATTTTCACTAGTAATGTTTTGTGCCACAGTTGGAGAATTTGCTTCAATAATTTTCAGAAGTTTAAACAATATTTAAAAGTATACCCTACAGCCAAATACAACAAATTATGAATTTTTGGGCCTGGTTTAGTAATATCTAGGATCATTTTTAAAAGCTTCAGAAACAAAGAGGGCAAAGATTTCTCATCTTAAAAGCGTCTTTATGATTTATGATCAACTTAAATCAGGCTTTGGGGTCAAATTTTGGCCCTTGTAAGGCTTCTTGTGAGTCTTCATTTTATCAGTGGATAGTTTTTTTTTATCTGCACTTCCTTAGTAGACATATATATCAGAGGTATTAAATCAAATTACAGTTCACATTAAATGATTTCTTCAGAATGATATATTTATGAGCTTTAGACAGAATTGCTATAGGATATACCAAATTATGAAGGATTGGTTGTTTAATTGGTGGATATGTTGATGTACATGTATATGCACTCAGTGCTCTATCATTGGTGGATACAAAAGAGCTCCCCACCAATCAAATACTGAGATGAATATGATTGACAGGCCAAGTTCAATTTCATCTAACAAGCATCTCTGTATGCAACTGGGAAATCAACAGAGAAAATGTTGAAGGCAGCATGTGACATATCTAGCTATTTTTTTAGCTGTAGGGGTCTGAAACTGGCAGTTTGAGACAGTAAAATTACATCATTTTAATTCTTGGAAATATAAAAATTTTATCTAAAAAGACCTGTAGATATGTCATGACAATATCACTCCTTGTCTTGGGCAGAAAAAGCACTTTCACGGTACTACCAATTACTCATTATTATGTCCCTTGGTAAGCACATATTGACGTTTGGGGCCACTATTTTTATTTTCAAATTGTAAAAAGAAAAATCAAGATCTTTCCTGCACAAACTACATGCCCATGAAAAATAGATGAAATTAATCAAAATCATATGACACTGAATAATAAGAATAATCAATCCCATGTCATAGGCCAAATTTCTTTGATGTTATGACAGGGAAAATCCTGTTGATGTTGTGACTGCACAAATATCTTTAATCTATTGGATGTTATGACAAGGCAAATCTTTTTGATGTTATGACGGGGCAATTTTTTTTGACGCTGTGACAGTGCAAATATTTTTAATGTTATGACAATCGAATCTTTTTGATGCTATGACAGGGCAAATCTGTTTAATCTATTGGATATTATGACAGGGCAAATCTTTTTTTTATTCAATGACAGGGAAAATCTTGTTGATGTTGTGACTGTGCATATATCTTTAATCTATTGGATATTATGACAGGGCAAATCTTTTTGATGTTATGACGGGGCAATTTTTTTTTACGCTGTGACAGTGCAAATATTTTTAATGTTATGACAATCAAATCTTTTTGATGCTATGACAGGGCAAATCTGTTTACTGTTATGACAGGACAAATCTTTTTGATGCTATGGCAGGGCAATTTGTTTGATGCTATGACAGGGTAAATCTGTTTGATGTTATGACAGGACAAATCTTTTTGATGTTACATGTATGTCAGGACAAATCTTATCATTGTTATGACAGGGCACATCTTCTTGATACGTGTCATATGTCTAGATAAATCATGACATATTCATAAATATTGGAGGTGTTTTTGTCCAGGCAAATGCTGATGTATGTTGGATCAAAGCTGATCTCAAGGCAAACCTTGGTGTATGTCATGGCAAGTCTTCTTGATGTATGTTGGGGCAAATATTTTGTATGCATGTAAGGGCAAATCATTTTGTTTTCTGTCAGGGCAAACTTGTATGTTGGATCAAATGCTCATTTCAAGGCAAATCTTGTTGTATGCCATGGCAAGTCTTCTTGGTGTATGTTGGGGCAAATATTTTTTTATGCATGTGAATCATTTTTACATATATTTCTGTCAGGGCAATCATGTATATCAAAGCAAATGTTGATGTAAATCAAATTGAATTAAACCACAGTGTATTACATGTATATGCCAGGAGAAAATGGTGATTTGTAATTAATGGAATGTAGGGTTATTTTTATACTCGTTACACCACATACACTAACTTAAACAGAAAAACAATCATATCTGAGTGAAACATTGTTGAATTAAACAGACTCCTCCATCACAAAATTCCAGAAAATACCATGATAGTGAACGGGATATAAATTCTATAATATATATCTTCATTATGTGATAATCTGATTTGCTGGCAGAATATTAAAACATCACAAGTTATCAAACGAGAGTGAAATTTCCATACAGGGATTACATTATAGAAACTTAAACTTTTACTTCATGATCAAAGATGTCAATTTCTCTTGTTAATTAGAAGTCAACATCCTCTAATCACAATTCTTGGATCTATAAACTAACTCTAAAGAGCCTGGGGTAGCCATTACTACAGAACATGATAAAATAAAAAAAATAAAAAAACGATGACAATGCCTGGTGTCTTTTTATGTGTAAAAGGATCAGATGTGAACAGTTTCATGTTATTATTGCATGGTTAAGAAAACACCAGATAACCAAAACCTTATAGCTGTAGGCAAATATGTCGAGAAATTACTAACAAGATCTCCTTCAAAAATTCATGGCACAAATTACTTCATTTAGCAGACCATTACAAAAGAAATTACCTAGAGCCTGTTTCCTGAAACATTGTAGGTTTTTGTATGACTTTTGATGTAAAATTTTGTGCAAGTCACTTTATGAAAAAGCTTAGATCACCCTGAGCTGCATTTCATGAAACACTGTAAATTCTGATATAAACATGAAAATTGTTGATCAATTTTCTTTTAACTTTTCGTCTGTACTTACTGCATGCACAGTACTTTATACTTTTCCTATCTATTGCAATTGCCTACCATCACTTAACTATAAATACATTTCAATCCCTCCTTTAGGCTGATAAGTTTCAATTCTAAAATTGATAGATTTCTATAGATCTAGGCAAATAATCTATTTTTTTTTTTTTTTTTTTGTCAGAAAATATTTGATGAATTGGATCCCAATAGTCTCAATTAACCCCCTTTTGAAAGAAGTATAATATTTTGATGTGATTGGTTATAATTACAGCTGAAACGTTAGTTAGTTGCCGGAAGACAATATAGGTCGCTGGTGGCAGCACTGTATCTCAGATACCCAATGTCTGACATAGAAGTAGGTCAGATGGAATTATGTAGGTTAAAAGGCCTTGACTATTGTCCGATTCACATAAGATGGCGGGATGGAGTAACCTTTCGATTATCATACAGATGATTTCTACTCACTTTTCGGTTAGGACAAGCTGTATAATAAAAGTGTATTATTCCTCACTGGACACTCTCTTATGTATGGTGACAAGTAGGAACGATTACTCTATTCAGTGTAATTTTAATTTTATACTTAATTACTTACAATTTAGACTCGCCCAGATCAAGAATGGGTTCACAAGACTCCACCCACCAGGTTATATGGATATATGGAAGAGCCCAGAGATTTTGTGGTTTAAAGCCTGGTGCTGTCATGAAGAGCCCTGTTAGTTTACTATAACATTTGATAAATACATAGAACTAATTCTTGCTTTTTTGGGTTTTTTTGGGGGGTGTTCTTTTTTTTTTAACCAGCCTAGCTCAGTCGGTAATGCACTCGACTTTTTAATCGTGAGGTTGTGAGTTCGAGTCCAGCCAGTGGCAGGTAGGATTCCTGTCCTTCGGATGAGACAGTAAAATATGAGGTCCCGTGTCACAGAAGGTGTCCGCAGATTAAAGAAATCTCACTGCTCAATGACCGTAAGTGCCAAGCATGGGCCAAAATTTGAAGCCCTTCACCGGCATTTGGTGACATCTCCATATGAATGAAAGATTCTTGAGTGGGACATTAAACAACAATACAACAACAACAAAATTTGGACTTTTTTTTTTCTCTAACTGTGTACCGGTATGATGTTACAAAAAAGTACCTCACATTACATTAAGAAGTACACGTTGTGGTAAAAAAGAAAAATGCCAGAATTACAATAAGAAACAAAGAAACAACTAGGGACATAATCTGAAACTCTCTCAGAGTGGTGTTTTTCAAAATGGAGCTTGGGTATGGTCATAATGGTCACTGACATCCTTTCTCTTCTTTATACTTTTTATGTTCTCTGGAACAATGCTGCCATGTCTAACTTTTCCAATTACATGTTATACAGGCTGAGAAAAAGTTTGAAAACCACTCGTCCCGAGACACATTTACCTTGTCCCAATTTTTATACACTTTCATGGAACCATTTTTTTTTTTTTTTAATTTCTCTGATATTGGGCTTCTGTTATGTTATGTGTTGGATAGAGCTACCCTAGGATTTCTGATAAATCTCAAAAATGGAATGTCTAAAGTAAGTATCTGGGTTGATGAAACAGAGTTACTTAAAAAAAAATTATGCTTAAAAGAAAAGTTATGCAATAACTTCAGGTTTATATGGACATTACACAAAATGGACTCCTGGTCTTGACAGTTTCCAATATCACTAGTAACTGTTGCCGCGGCAACATGATTTTGCATCAAGTGACAGGTGCAGATAGTGGAATCAAATGATATGCTTTATTTGATCTGTTGATTCCCACCTGATAACAAGATTTGATCCAACTCTTTCTTTTGATCACGTTACCATGGCAATAAACAATTATTATATATAAACTCTCCTATGAGCTCTGTATGATAGCGGAATGAATAAAAAATTGTCAGCAAATACTAAAGCATTGCTTGTATATTTTGTAAATATCTTGTATCCATTATCATTATACAGTTATTTTTTTTCACGTCTTTGGGTTTTTTGTGTGTGTTAATTTCTTTACATGGATAATTACTACTATTTTCATTCAAATACAATTTTATATAAAAATGCTGATTTGTAAACTTAAAGACAGAATATTATAAATAAATCAATTTCTAATTGCTTTTTCATAGGTATTGAGATGTTTTTACACTCAAAATGAAATGCTGTGTGGCAGACACATACCTGTCAAGTCTGCCGATTTCGGCAGTAGTCTACCGATTTTTTTATTCATCTACCGCTGAGAAAAAATCTACATATTTCTACCGATTTTTCTAATTTTCAACCGATTTTCATATATTTCTACCACTTCTAGCCCATTTTCCAACAATCGGTAGACGTTTTTATCAGCATTAAATGTTTGTAATCGTAATTTTCACTCAAAAAAATAGCTTGAAGTTCTGGTGATATTTCTGGCGCATATATTGCATCGGTTAGGTTACATAAGTCCCTTAAATCTTCCAAATGGTCATCAGGAACGTGGACAAATAACCCTGTTTATTAATTAATTAATGTCATTAGACCATACAGTGATGAGTCAGAGGTGTTTATTATCGGACGTGTACTAGAGGTAACTACACAACGACCTGTACTGTGGACAGGTACCTAATATACAGATTGATTACCTGTATATCTAAACCTCCACACCTATAATCACTATCCATATGCTCTGTCCTATATACACACATCAAAGATTAACATCATTAATGTTATATTAATTTCATGCAGCTTGTGTATCAATCCACAATGATTTTACTTTAAAAATTTAGCTGAGAAATATCGAAGCGAGATCTTGGTGTCTTCTATGACGTCCGCACTCGACATACTATACAGTGTTATGGATGCATCTTAAAATTGTGATGATTTCAATACAAAAACGATGTTTTATTTCAATTACATAATATTTTAAACTAAGACAATAATGTCTTCTTGTAACTCATTGAATTGAATTAAATAAATTGTCTGTAATGACAGTTAACACTTTTATATAACCTCGATAATCTTTTTTTATTATTATTAAAAGCAGATTTGATTTTCCCTATCAAATCTCTTTCTTTCTTTTTTTTTTTTTTGAGTGGATTATTTAGTCAACATTTGTTGTTTTTTTCTTATCATTTAACAAAAAAAAGTACAATATGAAGATAAAAACCTTCATATACATATTTGGGTATGCAAATATTTTGGTAATAAATGTTTAAATCCCTAAGAAAAAAATCAAGCTTTTGATTTTAAAAATTATCATTTTTCCAAATATTTAGCATTCAATTTCTTCCAGGATAGTCTAGTTATTTATTGTCTGCATTCCAAATGCAATTGTTATATTAGAATATTCAGAATTTAATATTTTAAAATTTGTTATAACAAATTTAGAAATATTAAATTTTAAAAATTCTAATATAACACAATTACCATTACATCATTTTGAGTCTCCCTAGCTGTGTTTATTACAATCTGTATTATTTTATTCATGCGTGTACATGTATATATTACATGTATTAAAAATTCAAAATAAAGCTTATTTATCTATTCCTTATGAATCACAAAGTTGTCTAGAAAATTGAAAGAAATGTGATATTTATATCATCAATATTACTGACAATAATTCCCTTTTAGATGCATAAAATGGTGGATATTGAAGTTTAAAATTACAAATTTTTCTTGTTTTTCAGGGAGGGGACAACCCCTCCCATACCCTCCCCCTTTCAGTTATTTGAATGCCTTTAAAGCAACTGGTGTATACATGAGAACGACAAAGTTTAACCTTTGTACATGTACACACGTTCTACACCAGACACAAATTTCATAATGTCGACAGGTATGCAGACGAATATTTGACTGTTACGCCCGTCCCCTTCATATGACCTACATGCTATATGAGTAAATGGCAGATAGAGGAATTTATTAATTCTATCTGTTATCAGAAATACTATATACTTTAACTCTGTACTAAGCCCTTACATGTATAATTGTCAACAGAAATACAAAAATACTCAAAACCAGGGCTCCAACCTTTGCTGACCAGAAGTGAGAGACGACATGGTTCAAAGTGAGATGCTCTATTATAACCACTCAGTGACGGAGGCCCAGGTCGACTGTATGTGAATTTCCCCAGATGCAAACCTAAGGGCTTATTTATGCAAATGCTCTCTAAGTCATCCTGTATCTGCCAATAATCTGTGGGGATATAGGAACTTTGTATTAAGTCACAATCCAAAAGAAAATATAGATAATCAAGAATCCCACCTTAAACTGAGCTCTTGGAAAGGTCAAATCAAAATGTTTTAAAATGTCATCGGTTGTAGAATAGGTTTTATTATCTAATAGAATCGCCTGATAATTGATGTATATACTTTTTTCTTTACGTTGTTTTATGGACCATTTGACAGTATCTTGAAATATTCATCCTCATTAGTCACAGAAAGAGAAAAAAAAAAAAAACAACCTCGGCAATCTGCGGCTGATTATCCACAACGCTAACGAACCCTGACGGATTCCCTATGCTCTCACTTTCAAATTATTTAGTTAACATCAACATGATAAGTTGCCGGTATAATTAATGTCAGAATTACCTAGAAGGGCTTCTCACTCAGCACTTCCTAGAATCCATAGAAACACTTCAGACAAGTTCATTAAACTAATCAAGCACAGGAAGCCATTATAAGACTGAACAAAAGATATACATTATAACCCAATCACATTGAAAGGCATTTGGATGAAGGGTTTCTTATAACCGCATACACGGCAATGTTTCCCAGGTACAGATAGTTATAAGTGAAGTACTTGAGAGTTTAATGAAAATATTTTACAAGAAATAATTAGCTAATTAGATATATCAATTACTAGAGTTCTGCCTCATTTTAGATCGCTACAGCACACAAAATTACACACTATGTAAACCCATAGGATATGATAAAGTCTAATACTTGATTTTGAGATACATAGTTTGTCGTGTTTTGTTATTTTTATCATATATTTAAAACCCTCCTGATAAATAGACAAATACTAAGCTAATTATCAAAGATAAAAAGTGTGTCTTTTTAATTTCTACATGTAGGTTAACAAAATTAGTGTCATTTCATGGGTATTCCCTTTTTGACAGGTCTAAAATTACGAAGTACACAAACGATTAAGACAAGACTTAAAAAAACTAGCCTTCCTCATAACAATTTGCTGACATAATTCGTTTTAGCGTAAATATGTTACTGAGATATATCTGAAATAACGGTAGGGCTACAGGGACTTTGAAAGAACATTCATGCATAATCTACTTCTGGTAAAGCCCTGTCGTGAGGATGTTCATGGCTAAACATTGTGTTGAAACACATATGTAGCCTTCTCCGTGTACACTCGTATCTAAAATACAAAATGCACAATCATTTGCGGTGTTTTGAACCTACCTGTGGAACATTTTTACTCTGTTTAGTAAATCAAAGGATTCATTCACATTTTCATTCAACAATCATTAAAATTGTTCACAATTAGTCTCAGAATATGCTTAGCCTAGCATTTATGCAAGATATTATGTTTTGCCTGAAGGGGAACAGTCCAGGTATATTCTGGATAAAGCGTTCCAAATGGGGATGTGATTAAGGGGTGTGATAAAGGGAAGGCTGATAAGGGTATGTGATAAAGGGCACGTGCTGGCGCCTGTATCAGAGATGAAAAAACCTGCATTTGAAGTAAGTATATGATAAAGTTTTGTTCTTGCCAAGTGCATTAAAAATGGTCTTTTACGTTATAATGTAACAATAATTAGCAACTATAAATACACAATCATTTTCCTTTTTGTGCTGAAATAAAAAAGATTTTCCTAAAAGGCAGTCAAATAAAAAAAAGTACCTGTAGCAAGTTCTAAAAGGCAAAATTATGCTTTACACAGGATTGTGTAAGAATATGAATTTCCAATTGCTTGGCCAGAAATTTGTACTGAGATAATTATTTATAAATTTGCGAGAATTTTCAGCAAAGCAAATAATAAATGTCAGAAACATGTATTCAAAGATCAGAAAAGTTGTTTCTTTAAAACAGATGCTCCAAAGATGATAAAATGCTACTAGGAACATGCAGTTGATATATCTGATTTTCTGATGCTTCCCTTGATTTTCAATCCCATCGCACTTAATGTTAAACTAATAGAAAAACTAAAGGGCCCAAGAGGGCCTCAGTCGCTCACCTGAGAATCATCTATACATGTGGAAAGAAGACCAAGAAGAATATATGGATGTAGGCTGATCTGGCCAAGAAACAATATTGCAGTTTCAAAAAATTCATGAAAATATCTAAATAATACACTTCAGCAAAATTCTTGCACAAAAACATTTCTTCACCTATATACAAGTAAAGCACATTAAAAGAAGGCAAAGGGAGATAATCAAGGAAATCATGCAAAAATGAGTGTAAATAACAAAGTCTAAAAAGACCTCAAAAACGTGTCAAAAATTAATATTCCAATTTGTATAAAAAATACAAACTTAAATTATACATCCATGTAAACCACTCAGAAGCAATCCATTTTTCAATTCATGTAGTAGATTTGGAAAAGAAGATTTTTCTAGCTTTAAAAATATCTGAGATATATGTATTAAGTCCAAAAAATCTGTTGACTCATTTGTTCTATTTTTAGCCATGGCAGCCATGTTTGGTCCTAGCCCTTTTTTATGCAGACTTAATGCAGATTTTCCTGGGGATACTGCATGTCAAATTTGATTCAAATTGGACCAATAGTTTTTCAGTAGAAACTGAAAATGTTTAAAATTTGACCCCTAAAAAATCTTATATTTTTGTTTATTGAGGTTCCTGTGACCTTGACATTTGATCCAATGACTTTAAAATTGTGTCAAAATGATCTTTAGATAATTCCCAATATAGCTTACTTGAGTATACCAAAAAATCAATCAGTTTTGACTTCTAAAGCTATTTGTATAAAAAATGTATCCTATGTTACTGAAGTGCCCCCCTAGTGGCTCGTTTATGAACAGAATTCCTTTTCATTGGAAAACTTTGTAGATATTGACATAACAATCATGTATATAACATTTGAAAATCCTCTGACCATTAGTTCATGAGAAAAAGATTTTTAAAGATGTACCAAGATTTGACCCTTTTTGGAGCCCCTATAAGTCCTAGCCCTTTTCTTTTTGGAAACTTGAAGCCCCTTCCCTGGGCAAAGTTTCCTACCAAATATGGTTAAAATTTGTCCAGTGGTTCTTGCGAAGAAGTCGTTTAAATGGAAAAGTTAATAGACACACAATGACAGATGACTTGACCCTTCAGGCTAGGCGAGTTAAAAACAAAAACACTACTTTTCCCAATAGAAAAACCCCAAAACACTACTTTCCCAATAGAAAAACCCCAAAAACACTGTTTGCAATAGAAAACAAAAAGATTTCTGATCCCAATTAAAAAGCCAAAAAACTGTTCCCAATAGAAAAAAATCAAGAACATATATGTTCCCAATATAATACCAAAACATTTTAAGTCGCCCTGCTCTATGATCTTCAGGACATAAAAATCATTTCTAAATGACAAAAGTCAACTATACATGTATGTTGTGTGAAGAATCAATTCATAAAAATCAAAACCAAAATATATAAATGTATATCTTTATTAAACACACATACATCCTTCAATATACAGGTGTTAATAGACCGTTTTGGGGACAGGGTCCTGTACCCTTCCAATTGGGAATTTTACGCCGCAATGGGCCAAATTGTGAAAAAAAGTAACTATGGTCATTTAAGTCATAAGAATAAAGACGCAAAACTTGAGATTCATTTTATAGCTTCTCTTATTTTACTGACAACATGGTTTCCATCTCTGAAGACTTCAAAGTACTGATTTCATTTATATACTAGATTCTCTTTTTTATTGTTTAATACTGAATGTGAACAACATGGTGGACATAATTGGGAAAATCTTTGCTCAAATTTGGGGAAAAAATAGTAGATTTTGCATTGGGAATGGGTCCCTTTAAAAAGGACCCGCATGTTGCTGATATTAATCTGTGATATAAATAAATTCTTGTCTGAAAACTGCAGCAAGAACTATGTAGAAATGAAGGTAAACCCCTGAAGGGGACTGGCAAATGGCTAAATGAACACAGTCCAAATAATTTGTCTAAGATTGCTAGTTGAAGAGGCTTAATAACAAAACAATGAAAGTAATGACAACAATAATGCCCTATACTTAGGTACTCCTGTTCACCATTAATATACATTTACAAATTTTCCTCTGGTTTAACAAAATAATTAAGGTAATTACTGTACTTTTCAGCTAGATATCTTTGTTTTATTCTGATCCCAATTAGGACAGGAAAAGGCCTCCTGCCAATACCTTATTATTTTCTGCCAAGTTTTCAAATTTTGCAAAATAACAGGAAGACGAAGAGTTCATTAGTAACCATTCTGTTTTATCCTTCAGCAGAATCATGGATAAAGAGAGCACGAAAAATAATACGGTTGACCATCAAGGCTAATCAAAAAGAGAAGAAATCTATCTCAACAGACATCCGCTGTACTGCCATCATAATTATTTTGATACATGGAATCACATGTTATCATTTGTGTATGAAAAGATTTCATTTCTGACCCTAAAGTAAAAGCACAGCTGGACAGAGTGACAGACATTAATGTAATTTAACCAATTACGGTATAAGAAATATATGAATCCATTGGTACAAGACTGTATATTTTGCATTCAATTAATAGCTAATGATAATTCCTTATAGTACATCATAACATGTGTTCCCCTGCAGCACATTTTGTTTACAATTCTACTGATATATTTTTATTAGAGTAATCCAAGATTTTAATATTAAAGATATTCTTTCGTGTAACAATTCCCAAGAAATTTGAATTGATAAAGAACAATCTCCAAATATGTTGACATGCAAAAGTTATTATAAGCTTGCAACTTAGGAGCACATAATAACACATGTTCAAGCGACTCTGTGTTACAAGTTCACTATTACACATGTTCAAGTAACTCTGTGTTACAAGTTTACTATAACACATGTTCAAGTGACTGTGTTACAAGTTTACTATAACACATGTTCAAGTGAATGTGTTACTGGTTTACTATTACACATGTTCAAGTGACTGTGTTACAAGTTTACTATTACACATGTTCAAGTAACTGTGTTACTGTTTATATTACACACTGTGTTACAAGTGACTGTGATGTGTTACTGGTTTACTATTACACATGTTCAAGTGACTGTGTTACAAGTTTACTATTACACATGTTCAAGTAACTGTGTTTTTACTACATTACTGTGTTATACTATTACATATGTTCAAGTAACTCTGTGTTACAAGTTCACTATTACACATGTTCAAGTAACTCTGTGTTACTGGTTCATTATTACACATGTTCAAGTGACTGTGTTACTGATTTACTATTACACATGTTCAAGTGACTGTGTTACACATATTATACATGTTCAAGTGACTGTGTTACAAGTTTACTATAACACATGTTCAAGTGACTTTGTGTTACTGGTTTACTACTACACATGTTCAAGTAATTGTGTTACTGGTTCATTATTACACATGTTCAAGTGACTGTGTTACTGGTTCATTATTACACATGTTCAAGTGACTGTGTTACTAATTTACACATGTTCAAGTGACTCTGTGTTACTGGTTTACTATAACACATGTTCAAGTGACTCTGTTACCGGTTTACTATTACACATGTTCAAGTGACTGTGTTACAAGTTTACTATTACACATGTTCAAGTGATTGTGTTACTGGTTTACTATAACACATGTTCAAGTGTCTGTTATTTACACACATTTGTGTTACAAATGACTTTGTGATTGTGTTACTGGTTTACTATAACCAGTGATTGTGTTACAAGTTTACATTAACACATAAAGTGACTGTTTTTTTTTCCATGTTCATGGTGTGAGAGACTATAACACATGTTCAAGTGACTGTTTTACTAATTTATCATTACACATGTTCAAGTGAGTGTGTTACTGGTTTATTATTACACATGTTCAAGTCTCTGTATTACACATGTTCACGGAAACATGTTCAAATGACTTCCTGGTTTATATAAACAGCTCTGTATTACACATGTTCAAGTGTCTGTATTACACAATTTCAAGTGACTTTGTGTTACTATTACACATGTTCAAGTGTCTGTATTACACAATTTCAAGTGACTTTGTGTTACTGGTTTACCATTACACATTACATCAATGTTTTTTTTTCCAGTTCACTAGCAATCAGAAAATGGTTATGACATATATCTGGGAAAATACTACCAACCATCACTTACGGAAAATGACAAATCTTCCCTATATAAACAGCCACATGTGGTGGAGAAAATGTGGCTTCACTCAGCAGCAAAGACTGCACAAATTCTAGCAATCAAAGTCATAGAAGAACTCCGATGAGCTATACCTATGATTCAAAAATGGAAAAGCAATTTGTTTGTGTCCTTTTTCTTTTATGTATAGCCTACATGATTATATTAGATATAGCAGATAGACATCTTTCTCTGCTGTTCTATTATGAATTAAAAAATAGTCCGACACATAGTACCGTATCCAACCAGTGAGTGCTCTGGGCGCTACAAAAACAGGAAAAAGGGATGGGCATTTATTGGGACCCATTACGACTCAAATTGACATACAACTGTTAATTTTTATAAGGAGCAGTGGTAAAATTGTTGTAATAATTTACAAGAACACCCATTGACATTTTTCAGTTGCTGGGGCTATAGATAAACTGTTACTTCCATTTTTCTGGCCCACAAGATACTCGACCGTGTGTTAAAAAGGTAAAGGGGGAAGGGCTCTTATAGGGACATGGGCGTTTATTGTGTCAAATACGGTACGTGTTAAGGACGCAAAAAATCATAAGACACGTAATCCATGCAGGTTAACCTGACCTAGACAAATTTTCCTAACCACAACATAAAAAAATGGTGCCTTTAGTCATAACTAAGCGTGCAAGCACTTGAAAAAAAAATCTGTTCATGTCAAGGCTTTGACAACTTTATGGAAGTCTGTGTCATTTTGCCATCCAAAGTAGCAGGACCACAGTTATAGCAGAAAAATGCTATGGCTTAAATTAGAATTAAATTCTCTTAATTAGACTTTAACGGAAAATAATCTCACATCTGACACACCAGTGTTCTAAATTGCATTGTAAAACTGTTTTGTGACTTGAATAACAAATACTTGTAAATTATTCATTTGCCTGATCATCACTTTGACTGGATAAAAAGATCTTCTTTTCATTTATGTTGAAGCCTTTACAGAAAATACAGTAAATAAAAGTTTTTATACTGCAGGTATATTATCTTTTATCCTGTGACTAAGGCCGGAAGTGGTGGAAGTGTCATATATCATATGCCGATTACACCACAGCTGTACTCTGTGGAGACGGATATCAAGCGCACAATTTTGTTCTAAACTCGTCTGGTGACATTGAACTTATTACCTATTGTTGGAATGACGTCACACATCCTATAATATCTTACGAATTTGTAAAATATTCCTCGGCAAAATGGCAGCACCCATATTATTCAAATACATTGAAAATTTGGTATGAATTAATTCAGCAGCAAATTATAGGTTACAGGTTAACCAGAATAGATGCTTGGTGTCTTAAGATACAGGCTGTATTTGAACTCGGGTCAGAAAAAAAAACAACACTGGCTCAACAAGTCTCACCATCTACTCTCTATGAAGATGACATGCATCCCAAATGACCTATCGCCAAATGCCCCACACGGCACCTTTTGGCAAACTTTTCCAATATGACGTCACAATCAAATGGCCTGTCAAACATATGTGTGATTATGACATCACAATCCAACGATGTCAAAAAAGCACACGGAGAGCCACGTGTCAGACATCTGGCGATAGTTCAATTGTTTTAGACCACTGGTTGTGACCATCTGATATAATAATGAACCTCGTTTTATACCAGTAACGTCACCAGAGATCCAGTGATACTATTTCAGTGTATATTCAGATAATATAATATATACAGTCATTTCTCCAGTTATTGCCACTGGATTCATTGCCATTCTTGGAATAATGCCACATATTTTCAGAAACGTTTTTCCTGCTACATCAAATTCTCTTTATAATGTCACATTCATTATCACCACCTGCCACTCTATTTTTACAACAAACATCCATTTCAAAGTGTCAGAATTAAAGAAACAAGATAATTACTAAACAGGATCTGCTGTTCTGTTTTTCTGTTCAATAAAGGTAATACTATGACACCAAAGAACAGTAACTCTATTTTCCCCAAGATGCAGGAATTCAATTCTTCACCAAATTTGGTATACCTCCATAATTTCTATATAACAAATATAACAAAATGTGGAGGTTTATTAGAAATCGACAATAAATTGTTTTGAAACACTAATGGCGTTTGTAATGCACATGATTTAATGTAACTCACACATCCACTGTCTTAAGACACTTATGGTGCCTGCGATGTACATGATCGAAACGTGTCTTGCATGTAAAACTGTCTCGAGATAAGTATACAAATTATAAAAAAAAACAATCAAACAAGGCCCCTTATTTTTTACCGGCAAAATAAACATTTGAAAATGATTTTAAAGATGACAAGCTATGTTTGAGAATTTGAAAGGGCCATAACTCTGGCGAATATTGTTGTGTGTGTGTCAACCATACCTGGGGTTATCCTAGATATAGCTTATATAAACCATAACACCAAAGCTGGTTAATATTTAAAGCCACATTCCGGGGAGTAATGTTCATAAATAAACTTATTTGTACTCTCTTAATGCGTATTCCTATGAAATTTCTTCATATTTTCAAAGTCCTATTCCAACTAATTAGTTAATTAATCATGGAAAACACATAACACATTGATCTATTTATAAACGGTAGGTGGTGCCGGTCACGTGGTGACGCTCTACTGAGCATGTTCGTTTCACTGTCCATGACAATCCAAAAAATAAGATGCTCTGGAACACTGTTCGTGGCCAGAAATTAACCATAAACTAATGTGAATTATGTAAATTTTATCCACATCTTTGAAATAATTACTTCCTGCCCTGGTACATTCGAATGTTACGTGTTCTGAGACTGTGCCGTAACAGTACTCTCGTGGTGAATAGAGCACACCCTTTATATCACTCAATTACCTGGGTAACTTTAAGAATTCCTACGAAATTCCCTTAATAACTCCATTAATACATCAAATTTTTAGAATTTTTTTTTATTATTTTCTTCGGTTAGGAGTGGTTTTCTAATGAAAATATCAAAAATTACAAAAACGTCCAGAAAATTACCATATAATCCTCGGAATGTGACTTTAAGAAATGCCGGTCAAATTATTTTGCCGAACAAAAAAATAGATAGACCAAAATAAATATCCCACCTTCTTCAGTTTTGGGACCAAAATGTATAACAATAGAATCAGGTTCAAATAGCAATCTTAGACATAAGTCAAGATTTCAGTTTACAATAAGATGAACATTTAGTACCTTTCAAACTCTGATTTCGTTCTTTGTTGCACTATGGGGGTTTTCAGTCGTAAACATCTAGAACCGAAGTACAGAACAATCATTAAATCTTACTACAGAATTCAAGTTTGATTTAAGTCTAAGCTCCTTTTTAACATAAACCTGGGGTTAGTTTTGTCGTGTAAAGTAATGTTTCAACATTGCCTTTCATTATCGTCATCATCACCATCAAGTTCCAATGGTCGATATTCTCATGCCAGTGACAGCTGATCTTAAAAAGAACATATAAAGTCTACAACATCAAAGAACTTAAGACTATAACACGATTATGGCGCTGACGGGCAAATTTTTTATCACAGACAACCAGACAGCCTGGGGACTCATATCAACAGATCAACAAGTTGTCTAACTGAACACTTCCTTGTGTCATAGATAATTACTTACCAATGGCATCTACAACAGACTCATTCTTCTCGGACATTAAGGAAGGTACAACCCTGAACGTCAACTTATTGTGATGTGCATTCAGTCTGAAAAAAAAAAAGAAATACAAAAAGACTAATTTGAGAAAATCAAACGGTTGCACTTCCTCTACGATAAATAGAGTTTAAAGAGGTCACTAACAATGAGGATAATAACTTGCAAGACACCACAAATAATGAGGATCATGAGTCTTGAAAGACAGCACTAAAAATGAGAATAATGTCTTGAAAGACGCCACTAACAATGAGAATAATGTTGAATAATGAAGAACTAAGATGGAGGATCATGTGTCTCGAAGTAGGCAATTAACAATGAGGATAGTATGTCTTCAAAGAGGCCATTAATAATGAGGATAGTATGTACTGAAAGAGGCCACTAACAATGAGGATAGTATGTATTGAAAGAGGCTAGTAACAAAGTGGATAGTATGTATTGAAAGAGGCCACTAACAATGAGGATAGTATGTATTGAAAGAGGCCACTAACAATGAGGATAGTATGTATTGAAAGAGGCCACTAACAATGAGGATAGTATGTATTGAAAGAAGCCACTAAAAATGAGCTAGGATAGTATGTATTGAAAGAGGCCACTAAAAATGAGCTAGGATAGTATAGTATGTATTGAAAGAGGCCACTAACAATGAGGATAGTATGTATTGAAAGAAGCCACTAACAATGAGGATAGTATGTATTGAAAGAGGGATGAGATAGTATGTATTGAAAGAGGCCACTAAAAATGAGCTAGGATAGTATGTATTGAAAGAGGCCACTAACAATAAAGGATAGTATGTATTGAAAGAGGCCACTAACAATGAGGATAGTATGTATTGAAAGAAGCCACTAAAAATGAGCTAGGATAGTATGTATTGAAAGAGGCACATAACAATGAGGATAGAATATATTGAAAGAGGCCACAAACAATGAGGATAGTATGTATTGAAAGAGGCCTCAAAAAATGAGGATAGTATGTACAGAAAGAGGCCAGTAACAAAGAGGATCACCTGTATTGAAAGATGCCACTAACAATGAGGGACATATGTCTTGAAAAGACACTAACAATGAGGATACTTTGTATTTACAAATAACAATGACTGTATGTATTTTGAGGCCACTAACAATGAGGATGTAATATTTGAGGCCACTAACAATGAGGATATATGTATTGAAAGAGGCCACTAACAATGACAGGATAGTATGTATTCAAAGAACACAGTGAGGATAGTATCTATTGAAAGAGGCCACTAAAAATTGATAGTATTATTGAAAAGTGATAACAATGAGCTAGGAAGTATGTATTGAAAGAAGCACAAAATGAGCTCAAGTATGTAATGAAACATTTCACTAAAAAATCAGGATAATGTATTGAAAGAGGCCAAAAAATGAGCTATGATAGTCTTCTAAAGAAAACAATGAGGATAGTATGTATTGAAAGAGGTCCTAAAATGAGGTAGTATGTATTGAAAGAGGGTAAAAATGAGATAGTATGTAACAAGAGGCCACTAAAACAGGTAGGACATATATATTCCTCGCTCACTAAAAATTAGCTATTAATATGGTATGTATTGAAAACCACTAAAAATGAGCTAGGATAGTATTCCGAAAGAAACACTGAAAATGAGCTAGGATAGTATGGTGAAAGAGGATGGGGAAAACCCCATGACAATGCCACCCCAAGAGGATAGCAGAAAAGACCAACCTTTCGCAGGTAAAAAGGCAAACTTCCTCACATAACATAACTTCTGCGTATTGCCGGATGCATGGTATAGCTCGCATTGATATAAAATCCTTGTTCTAGAAAAAAGCATACCAGACAGCCTGCATTGCTAGATTACCCGCGGTTAATACACAGGACTAAATTGAACCGTTTTACATTGACTCAGAGGACAGTGAGGACAATGGATGGTAGGATAAACATTCATGTGTAAAACATGTTTAACGTGAAAATGTTCCATACAGAAATAAATGATATTGATATTTAAGTGTTCTTCCAAACTCAACTTGAATAAAATAAAATGAAATTTGAAAGCTAATTTACAGAAGCAAACAAACAAACAAAAAATTCTAAGAGATGGACCCTAAACAGTTTAATCCCGATCTTCAATCTCAGGAGCCATAACAGCAGCATATACTGGAGAATCAGAAAATGTCATGATATTGAAAATTTCCTAGTTTTAAAAATACCGTAAAATCTGTTTTAGCGACCACCTGTGTATAAAGACCCCCTGGTCACAAAGACTGTGTTTTGCTGTCCCTAACAGTACCATATTTTGTGTACAAATCAACCTTTATATAAAGACCACCTCCCTATAAGGACTGGTTTTGCTGTGTCAGTAAAAGGGTCTTTATGTACAAGTTTCTCTGAGAAACAAATTTGTTGACACTAAATTTCATGTAAATAAAAACAACAACACATTATATTTACATGTTCACCTATTCACTCTATGTTAAGACGTATTTCCGCCATACTTGCATATCAGAAATTGATTCCCCTAGTGATCTGCGTATGTAGGCCTATATACATACATGGTATGGAACGACTTGTGAGACTTGTGTTGGAAGTTTTGAATAAATAACAGCAAATTATGAAATATGTTTAAATGAAATTAGAAAATGTATTTTTAATTCATAAAGTAGAAATTAAAAAATAAAAAGGACTATTTTGTTATCTGTCATGTAGATATAGTAAGTCGTTGCTATTCGCCTTAGCAACATGGACTAAATGTCTCTGCAATGGAAAAATACGTCGAATGCATGTAAATGATAAGGTTTGAATTGCATTTGTATTGTGTTTATGGTTTTATTTACGGGTATTTTCAACATGAAATACTACCGCGCTTCATCAAAAATGCCCTTATACCAATTTCTGATATAAAACCATAAATGCAATAAAAATGCAATTCAAACCTTATATAAAGAACTTATTACAATTGCTCGGTCTTTTAAAAAACCCCACATTCATAAACCTGATCTTGAATAATAGAAAACAGCATACCGCTTAAATATTTAGGGGTGGCCTTTTAATGTAAAGTTTCATCATGGTTTTAATTTCGTTGATAGGAGAAAACAACAAAATTAAAACTCTAATGAAATTTTGGAATTCTACAGTATTTATTATAGAAGACATATTTTATGTAAATACAAAACAAAACATACTGTATATCGTCAATGAAGCCTAATTTGGTCGTCAAGACATCCACCAGTTTCTCTGCCTTTTGTGGACTCATTCTGAAAAGAAAACAACAGATGCTATAAACAATTCAAGAAATCAAGGTTTTTTTTGTTCTTTTTCTTTTAAACAACTGTCTACTCTTTAGACCATTCTATTTCTCTAAATGTAAAAGTAAACCACATTCAAATTCACTTCCAAACAGCACCAGTTTAAACAAGCATTCTGAGAGTGTTCAGTCCTTTTTCTAGTTTTCCATGGGGGTCAGAATTCGGCCCCATTCCCAATGCAAAATAATTGTACTTTTTCTTAATTTGATGAACAAATTCCCAAATTGGTGTTGAGTCCATGACCGTAATGAAAAGTAAATAAAAGTAAGGGGAAATTTAAAAAAAAAGACTCCATTACATTTAGATTTTTATGTGTGTGAATAATTTTCCCAATTTGACACAAATTCAAATTCAAATTCCCAATTGTCTCACCAATGGCATTTTCCCAAAATCGACAGAAAAAGGCCTGGTATTGATGAATCTGTACCTTACCAGTGAAACCATTATAATCAAGAATTTTGAGAGTATTGATAGATCAATGAATGCTCTCCCATCTTCTTAAACCTTTATAATAAAGTCCTTGGGGACAATTACAAAATTTAACCAAACAAGAAGACTGCCACAGACATAACTTCCTGCTACAGTTTTATATCAAATCAAGTGTTGCTTACTATTACAAAGATGTCACCTCCAGACACCTATAGGTCAAATGTCATGACTTTTGACCTGTGACCTGATTGTAAGTTTTATTGTCAATTTCTGTAGAGACTTCAGCAACTAAAGGCAAAGTGCCACAAATTTTGACCTGTCCTATGGACATCAAAGATTTATAGTGTGACTGTATAAGAACAACAGAAAGTTGCTCTACCCCTGAATTGAATTATGTTCTCTATATTTTTATCATAAAAAAATGTCTATTAATTGAAACAAATTACTTATTACACTTTTTAAAAAGTTGCATCCCTAATTTAGACACAAGAGAGAGGTGTAACAAGGGACTGTACTCTTGGGGAAGATGATTTTCCATTTTTTTCAACTGAATTTTGTTTTCCATTCAGTCAATTCCATTTTTTCCGTGATTTGTGTGTATTATGCAATGTTTAAGTAAAAAGTCATTAATAAACATCAGGGACAGCAAAAACATTCGATGATAAAAAATAATTCTTTAATCAAACTGATAATTCATCGTGAATACTCCAACGGAGTCAGCAATCCATTTGCACAACATTACGGTACTTTACAGTCTTCACAAAAATCCTCACTAAATTATATAGTCCGTTTTTTGGCAAAAACATTTGTATTTACTTCAGATACTTTCTTTTTCACTTAGCTTGCTTCACAAGCCATTCTGTATTGTTAGTTTCGTATTTTCACTATTCAATTGTAAGCTTTTATCACTGTGTTTTACTTTGGTTTCTATTCTATGACTATTTAAGCATTTCATAATCAATTCGATCATATTGAACAAAATCACCCGAAGGAAAAGAATTAATTTTGTTTACGTAACTTCAGTTGGCAGGTTTAGCTCACAACACAAATACGGGGTCAAGCTAATTTACCCAAATCACCAGAACTATTCACATACTTTCACCTTCTATGATAACTACATTTATGAAAAAGAAATACAGATACTTAAATTTTTGGTTGAAATTACCACATATTACAATGGTAAATTGATACATACATTTATTATTTTGACCTTTAGGGGAAATTGTAAAATTTTCACATATGAAAAATGTAAATCTTGCATGATTCCATCACTTTCTGTTTTTTTTTAGTGTGAATTGGATTTCGAAGCCTGATTCCACGATTTTTTCCACGATTCTGTGAAAATGGAAAACCATCTTCCTCATACTGCCACACACTTTGAATTCTTTTTGTTTTAAAAATACAGAATTAATAATTATAGGATTTTCTCAGTTATTGATAAGCACTGGCCTGCTGACCTATGTCGAGTAAATAATAGTACGAGCCAGTTTACTTTTCATCTATACTGGCCCCATTGTCCATAAAAGAACTAAAGATAAAATGTAAGTGCTCTTTTAAATAAGAGTTAAATGTATGTAAATCTTACCAAAAAATCAGATCTGTAACAAAATTGAAAATATCCTGTCTTGTCTTCACCTGTTAAAGTTGGTTATTTCTTTTAAATAATTTGTGGGTCAGTGAGTTTGATGGGGCTAGTATGTAGAATTTTTTTTAATTCTATTGACCCAATGAGCCACTTGGGAATAAACATTAAATTCAAGCCCTGATTCAAATCATCAAGTAATTAACCCCAAAACATAAGTTTACACAGAAAATAAAATTTTGACCTAATGCCTGACAATCTTTGTTAGAGCACCGTTCATATGTTACCATGTCTTGCATAAAACCAATTACTAAATGTGTTCAATATTAAGCTAATTTTGCCTCACAATCTAATTTATAATATAATTGAATGCACTTAACTCTTTTTTTTTCAAATGTTGTCCAGTACCGATGACCGATGATGACCGATACAGTTAACTTATATTTATATACTCTCATAAATATTGACCATGATACAGCACTAAGCACTGACCTATTTTCAAGTTCCACATAGTAATAACTCATGTCAACAGGCTGGGCCGAGTCGAGGCTTGCACCTTCCCCATTGTTATTCTCGTCTGTAACACTTGCCGGAATAATATTCTTCTTCTCCTCTGAAAAGTCGAAAATTGAAACAGTGATAAATGCTTGACATTCATTTCTCCGGTTTGTTATGCTTTATACTCTTTCTTGCATGTCAACAGTCAGTTACGATTAACGGCAGTATTTCTACTTCCTGTGTATAGCACTTTTACTAATACTTGCATGTCAGTCATAGTAATTCTTTTCGACACGTAAAAAGTGATAAATTGATCATAAACAATGATTCTCGTGTTTATCACACTTAGCCTTGTTTGCCCAATCAGCTTATTGATATATTGTCGATTTCTAGGAAGCATTTGCACAAGACTTTATCGTCATCAATGTATAAATCTAAATATATATAAAAAAAAAAAAAAACATGAGGCCCAAGAGGCTTTAAGGCACTCACCTGCCAAATTTGGTCAATCATGCAACTATGCCACTCATGTTTCTATTTACTTTGATGCCTTTGACCTTGGCCTTTGACCCTATGATCTTGCTTTGTTACTCTGATCCTAAGATAATTCCTAACAACTTTCTAATACAGCTTTGTATATAAAATGTCAAACAATTTTTAGTCAATTAAGTCAATGACTTGGTTCAAGAGAAGAATTTTTCCTTTTAAAGATGTACCCAGTTTTGACCCTTTTGTTTGGAGCTCCTATGAATACTGGCCCCTTTTTGAATGCAAACTTGAAGTCCTTTCCTAGGCCCAAGCTCTCTGCCAAATTTGATTGAAATCTGCTCAGTAAGTTCTTGAGAATCACTTAAATGGAAAAGTTAACAGATGGACAATGGTTATAATGAGCCAAAGTGATAGCTCATGTGGCTCTTTAGACAAGGTGAACTAAAGTAGTGTTTATATGACTATAAGCAGATCAATGTGAACTGCAAAATTTTCCAGAAAGTTAAATACAATGGTCTGTAAAAAAGAGAAAAGTGTGAATGTGCGAGTGATTTTGTGTGTGTGAACTGTGTTGTCTGTCTGTATCAATTTTAGCCCAAGGCTTTTTTATCCATTGACGTCACACTGTATACGTCCCCATGCATCATCAATTTTTTACCAAAAGCGACAGCAACTGACACAGGAGCTTTGGTCTCTGATAGATAATATACAGGAATGAGCCTTGGAATCAGAGGGATAAGGCACAGGAATGAGCCTTGGAATCAGAAGGATAAGGCACAGGGATGAGCTTTAGGCTCAGATGGATGAGGCAATGGGATGGGTTTTAGGCTCAGATGGATGAGGCACAGAGATGAACCTTGGGCTCAGAAGGATGCAGCATCGGGATGAGCCTTGGGCTCAGATGGATGAGGGACAGGGAACTGCATTGGGCTTAGATGGTGAAGCACACAGATGAGCCTTGGGCTCAGATTGATGATGGCACAAGGAACAGCCTTGGGCTCAGATGGATGATGCACAGGGAACAGCCTTGGGCTAGATGAATGGGGCTTTTTTCATTAGTATCAACGGGGCCGAACTTCGCCCCCATTCCCAATGCAAAATTAATCATTGAATGTGAACTTTTTCCCAATTTGATGAAAAAACTTCCCAATTTGGTGTTCTGTCCAAAATGAAAAATAAATAATTGTAAGGGATGTTGATTTTACAAAGATATTCCATTACATTTGGACTTCCATGTAAGTGTACAAATTTTTTTTTCCAAATTTATCAATCACATTAGAACTCAAAACTGTATCGCCAATGACGTATTCCCAAAATCGACAGAAAAAGGCCTGTAGATAAGTCACCATCTTGAAACAGATTAACCTTTAAACTAGATTTGTATTTTTTCTGTACATGTATTAGAAATAACTGAAGTTAAACTGAAATCTGATTCCACCATTAATCATTTAAATCTTCTACTAAAATTGAAATCTATCAAACTATATTTCCCATTGCAAACGCATTAGCTAAAAGAGAAGCTCTTGATAGCTAAGTTGATACCTCTCTTAGTAAAACATAAACGATTTGTTATTACATAACTATCTCTTATTATAAAAAACTAAATATCACTCTTTGTTTAACAAGAACCTGCTTAAGATGGTGTGACCAATTTTTTGAAGTATTGTATTTCAGAACCATGGTAAAATGTCAGTACATCTGGAATCTGAATTTCAAGGTCAAAGCTGAAGGTCAAGATAAAAATCAAAGGTTGTTGTCAACTAATGTCATCATGTCCAATCCTCATGTAAATTTACAACGTAATACTCAAATAAATTTTCTCACAACATAGCTATAGGTGTCACGGTTAAACCAAATTGCTGACGCAGACAGACAGACAGACAGACATCGTCAACTCAAAGACCTGTATTTGCTTTTCAATCTGGCCACAATATATAGAAGTTCTCAGCAACATGTTATTATTTTGTTCTGCCCTTTTATTTTCCTGTCATTTCATTGACATATGTAGTATTGTCTGTGTTAGAATTAATTTCAGCTATATGCTAACCTTTCCTTTTTTTTCTATTTTGTTTAATTTCTATTTGTGTCATACCCTCGCCTTCATAATCTTTTCCGAAAATGACTGGAATTCTTAACTAGCCTTGTCTATTAGATAGCTTTGTCTACAAGAGAGATTTGAGCAGATATCTTTTGTCTGGATGTGATTTTGTAGTTGATGACTCTTCCGCTGTGTTAATGGTAAACTGATCAGTAAAACACATACTGAAGTCTTCTACCTTGTCATTAAACATAATAAAAAGACTCACAAAAACACTCCACCACATCTCCCCACCCCCAACCAAAGAAAATCAACACTCCATAATACCCCTTCTCCCCAAACAGAATTAACACTCTATGCCCTTTCTTTTCCCCAAGTTTACACTCCATGTTTCTTCTCCACCCAAAATATTTTTCAACACTTCATGCCCTTCTCCCCCAACAAATTAACACTCAATGCCTTTTTTCCCCATCCCCAAAGAAAAATTAACACTCCACGTCCTACTCCCCAAAACAATTACACTTCATCCCCCTTCTCCCCCAAAAAGAATTAACATTCCACATCCCTTTTACCCCTAACCCCCCCCCCCAAAAAAAAAGAAAATAATCCTCCAGGCCCCTTCTCTGAATAAAATTAACACTCCATACCACTTCTTCCCCCCCCCAAAAAAAATTTAACACTCCATGCCTCTTCTCCCCAAAAAATGAACACCCCACGCCCATTCTCCCCTCCAAAAAATTAACAATCTATGCCCCTGCTCCTTAACTGAAGTTAAGTTAAGGCCATCATAAAAAAATATATATTTTTATAACCAGTAGTTAAGAAATGAGTTGATCTGTAGGAAATTATTTTTTGATCTTTTTTAATTTTGTTAAGTAAATTAGATGAGATTTAGGATTTTGATAAGACAAAAATAAGTGCCAAAACAACCTAAAACTTTAGAGTGGGCTTTTTGAGTGGGTCAGTCAGTTACATCAAACACATTTTTTTGGCCTTTTGGATTATAAAATCTAATCAATGAGCAACCCAGAAGAAACATTTCATTGTATCATTTGGCTCAAAAAGAACATTATTTTTTAAATTTACTGGTTTCCTAATCTTTTTTTTGAAACATTTTTTTTCTCTGTTTTTAGTACACAAACCTTTCATGCCAAGCTGTCCCACCACAGGGAATCCTAACAGTTTTTTATTCACTTCGATCTCTCCATCTTTATCTTTCTCTGGTTCAGTACTTTGTTCTTCTTCCTTGCTGACCTCTTCGCTACCCTCATCTTCCGATTCTGTTGGACTGGACAACAATTTGTCCGCGTCATCTCCATCAGAGGAGGAAACATTTGCTTCATCATTTTCTACTTTTGCTGAAATTAAAATTTAAGTTTGTCAAGTCACATGGAAGGATTTTTTATTTCATTTTTGGATTCAATGTTTTTAATGTTGGGACATAAAGCAATCTGAAGATATACTTCAATGAACCTGAAAGAAAACCGTTGAATATTTAGCACAACATGTCCTTGTTTTTGATTTTTTGGTTTTTTTTTTTTTTTGCTGTATAACAATTCACTGAGAGTTTTCAGTTGTAAAGAAATGTAGAAATAGCAAGTGGAAACACCACAAATTTTTGTTAATGCTATATACATCTGCCATTGTCACAGAAAGCTCTTTTTATATTGTCATGGTCACCATGACACATGAACCTGGACAAAAAATCTTGTGTTTGATACTTCGTTCATCTAAGCATTTGGCAAAACAGTTGTATTTAATTGCCTTGAAAGGGCTTTAAACTATGAAGTCTCTCATTTTTGGTCAGTACAGGCTTGAGCCGACTGGAACCTAAGTTGGTTTTTGTGAATAAGTTTACCAGTTTACTTCCAGAAGGTCAGTGATCTCTACCCGTGGACATTGTAACCAGGTTCTTTCATCCACCATTAAAAATTGGCCACCACCATATAATTGAACAATTATTCAGTATGGTGTTGAATACTATTTAAATTAAAATTCAAAAGAAATATTAGGTATGTCAAGTTAATGAAAATTAAAACATCTACCTCTTGGTTGGGAAGACAAACCTATAACTGGTCAGTCAAAACAAGCAGTTATACATGTTTGCCCTCTAGTCTGGAACCAGAGTTGCAGTTAAACAACAGTTTGACCTCTAGTCTGGAACCAGAGTTGCAGTTATACAAATGTTTGCCCTCTAGTATGAAGAACCCAGAGTTGCAGTTATAAAACAGTTTGCCCTATGATATAGAGAACCCAGAGTTGCAGTTATAAAACAGTTTGCCCTCTGATATAGAGAACCCAGAGTTGCAGTTATACAACAGTTTGCCCTCTGATATAGAGAACCCAGAGTTGCAGTTATAAAACAGTTTGCCCTCTGATATAGAGAACCCAGAGTTGCAGTTCACAGTTTGCCATCTGATATAGAGAACCCAGAGTTGCAGTTATACAACAGTTTGCCCTCTGATATAGAGAACCCAGAGTTGCAGTTATACAACAGTTTGCCCTCTGATATAGAGAACCCAGAGTTGCAGTTGTACAACAGTTTGCCCTCTGATATAGAGAACCCAGAGTTGCAGTTATAAAACAGTTTGCCCTCTGATATAGAGAACCCAGAGTTGCAGTTATAAAACAGTTTGCCCTCTGATATAGAGAACCCAGAGTTGCAGTTTTACAACAGTTTGCCCTCTGGTCTGAAGATCCCAAAACTGTTCCTCCAGATAAGGATATAAGTGAAATCTGAATTGTAACACAAAACTTTATGACCCTGTCTGACAATGTGGAATGCAATACCTTGATCTGTCGACTTGGTTATCTGAACCAAAGTATCAATATCCTCAGATGTGTAGCCGAGTTGTTCCAAAGCCGCATTAATGTAATCTGTAAGGTACCGAATCTGCTCATCTGTAAGACTTTCTGGCTTGATATCACCTTTAAAACAAGAAAGAGGTTCTTGTCAAATTTGTTCCCATTAAATAATACACACATCCCAAAAGTACAGTAAAACCTGCTATAGTGGCCACCTCTATATAAGGATTACCTGTTTATAAAGGCCAGTTTTTTTCAAGTCCCTTGACTGCATACTTCAACTAAATTGAAATTGTGTATAAGGGTCACCTGCACATAAAGGTCAATATTTTCTGGTCCCTTGGATGGCCCCTATATACAGGTTTCACTGTGTACAGAAATCTTCAAAAAGAATTTGTTTTTATTCATAAACAACAGGTGATACCAGTCAACATGGGATGCTTACATCTTCATGACAACTGATCCCACCTCTGGATTTCCAGATGTCTGCGTGGGCCCAAAGTTCACCAGATTTGTATACTTGTCCCCTGGACATCCTGAAGATTAATACTTTGGTATATGTGATTTTTACATATAACTGTTCTGAGACAGAAAATGGAAGTGGTTTTGTCATGTGGTAAGAATGGGCAACAACAGGATTTACACCACCACATTGACATGGCAACCTAAAGGGAAAAAGAAAGTTGCAAGCCAAAAACGACATGAAGAACAATTGAGTAGAAGAGATCAAAGCTGGGATGGAGCAGTTGAGCATCAGCTAGGGCTATGGCTAGAGATAAAGACAGGTGGATGCAGTGTATTATAAGGGTGAGGTGAGATCACAGAGGCTGTATGAGGACAACTGAGCAGGAAAGATCAAAACTTGGACGAAGGAGATGGGGGTCAGCTAGGGCTATGGCTAAAGACAGAGACAACTGGTGGATGCAGTGACTTTTGGGGCTTTATATGCCAGCGGGTGCAAAGAGGATAGGTGGGGTGAGGTGACTGTTCTGAGAAAATGATGTAAGATACAGACTAGATTGTGTTTGCAATGAGGAATGGAATGATAGACAAAACATACAATAGATATGCAGAACATATACAATGTCCTAAGCTCAGCCACTGTTGGGAAGGGTGGGGTTCTAAGACAGTTGGGGTATGGACATTTATGATTTTGGTTGATACATGTGTCAGTGCTAGCAATGTGATTAGCTGACTAAAAACCACCTGATTGATCATGTGACTTATAATTTCAAGTGCAAGTATATGAGTACTGTTAGATTGCTTATATGTATTTGATAAAAACTTAACAGTTTCTGTTTACGATAATAACTGAAATTAATCTGACATGTTATTATCAAATAAAGCTAGGGAGAAAGCGCTAAATATGTAGATCTCTGGTATAAAATTACAACAAGGAGACAATATTTTTTAATGTATCCATGGTGACATTGACATGTGACCTAGTTATAAAACTTCATCAAGAACAGTCTGACATCGATGTCCACTCCTAAGAATTAATGTGATATTTTCATCTTATCATTTTTTTTAGGTTTTAAGTTGAAGCCACATTTTGGACTTACCCATATCAAAGAATAGTAAAATCCACTGTCAGATTTCAGGAGTGTGTGATGTAGTATCAAACTTTTACAATAATAATACGTAAATTAACTTGTTCATTCCTGAATTATGATAGTAGACTGTACTATTTATTGATTTGGGTAAGTCTACATGTGAATGCAGGGGTTGATGGGTTAACAGATAGTGTAGTTACATTAATTCCTATATACAATAAATACCTGATGAACTAAACATGAATACAGTAGAATCAGAAATTCTGAGAGTACTGATGAATCAATACATGTCCCCTACCTGTTGATGATGAATCAATACATGCCCCTTACCTGTTGATGAATCCATACATGTCCACTACCTGTTGATAAATCAATATATATCCCCTACCTGTTGATGAATCAATATATATCCCCTACCTGTAGATGAATCAATATATATATCCCCTACCTGTAGATGAATCAATATATATCCCCTACCTGTAGATGAATCAATACATGTCCCCTACCTGTAGATGAATCAATATATATCCCCTACCTGTAGATGAATCAATATATATATCCCCTACCTGTAGATGAATCAATATATATCCCCTACCTGTTGATGAATCAATACATGTCCCCTACCTGTAGATGAATCAATATATATCCCCTACCTGTTGATGAATCAATACATGTCCCCTACCTGTTGATGAATCAATACATGTCCCCTACCTGTGAAACCTGAGCATCATACACAGGTATTCTGAGAGTATTCATGAGTCATGACAATAAATGGTGGGCAATTGCATTTAATTCTAACCAAAGCTATAGTCCCCCAGGTAAGACATTTATGATTAACAAGATACAGGGATCAACACAGGATGGAAATAAAAAATGCCAGGAATATTCTTGTGGAAACAAAAAGACTGTTATCTTACATTGTCCTACTACAATTTTTTTCTTCGTTCAGGATGCAATTTTTTAGATTCAAATAATAATCTTAATATCAATACATTTCTAAAAAAGGAAAAAATTTGAAATTCAATCAAATTTTGTAAACAAGCATCTTTAACTCATAATAAACACCACAGTGTGATCCAGATAGCTCATATACAGTGCAACTTCTCCTAGACAACCTCACCTAGGAGACCACCTCACTTAAAAGACCACCTCAATTAGGAAATCACCTCACCTTAGGGAGACCACCTCACTTAGGAGATCGCCATGTTTAGAAGACCACCTCACATTTCAGACCATACATATTTCTCTTGTAAAACTTCCTACTTAATATCAAATAAGACCAAACTTTCACTTAAGAAATCACCTCACTTATCAGACTAATTTGAGTCAGTCAATGAGGTGGTCTTTATAGCAAGGTTCTACTGTATTAACATTACTTAGTGTCTTAATTAAACACCACATGACCTACCTGTAGCTAGAGATGAATAGCTGTGGTAAGTCTCAAAAGGAAAAAAGATGAACATATAAAGGAAACTGTCATGTCAGACCACTGTCATAGAAAGCTACCTGTTATGTGAGACCACTGTCATAGAATACCACCTGTCTTATGAGACCACTGTCATAGAATACAACCCGTCATGTCAGACCACTGTCAAAGAAGACCACCTGCCTTTTGAGAGCAATGTCATAGAAAACCACCTGTCTTGTGAAATCACTGTCATAAAAGACTGCCTGTCTTGTAAGACCACTGTCATAGTTGACCATCTGTTTTGTGAAACCATAGTCTTTAAAGTCTACCTGTCTTGTGAGACCATTGTAAGAAAAGTCTGCCTGTCTTGTGAAAACACTGTCATAAAAGAACACCAGTCTTGTGACACCAGTGTCATAAAAGACCACCTGTCTTATGAGACCATAGTCATAAAAGACCACCTGTCTTGTGAAACCATTATCATAAAAGACCACCTATCTTCTGAAACCATTGTCATAAACAATCACCTGTCTTGTGAGGCCAGTCATAAAAGACCACCTGTCTTATGAGACACTGTCATAAATGACCACCTGTCTTGTGAGACCACTGTCATAAAATACCACCTGCCTTGTCAGGCCACTATCATAAAAGACCACCTGTCTTGTGAGAACCTGTCTTGAAAGACCACCTTTCTTATGAGACCACCTGTCTTATGAGACCACTGTCATTAGAGACCACCTGTCTTGTGAGACCACTCATAAAAGACCACCTGTCTTGTGAAAGCACTGTCATAGTACACCACCTGTCTTGTGAGACCACATTGCAGTGGCAGGAGAGGTAGTCTTTTAAGACGGGTTCTACTGTACTTGTAGTAACTTAGTACAATGTCAATGACGACTAAATCACTATAAGATCAGTATCAGAAACAAAAGTCTTACCAGAACTGGTCAATTTTAACCTTTCCGATATGAACTAACAAAATCATTTACTCACACTTCAAACTGTGAATGTTTTTTTTTTCTCTTTTATTTCCTTCGGGATCATTATTTCACTCTTTTGAAGGACTGACAGTGTCATCTCCAAGATGAACCTGATGCCAATATATTGTTGAACACATCCGACTCATCTAATTTTCACTCCCTGTAGAGCCATTCGAGGATATTATAGTTGACTTCTGGTCGTTAACAGCCGATAAGTTACGCTATAATAGGTGACCATCAATCACTATATCCCATGTCTCTCATAAAAAAAGTCCCCGAAACAATAATTTTCCCATGGAAATACAGTTTTTATCAAATTAGCTTTCAATGACTTGTCTGGGACTTCATGGTTAGCATGGAAGTAAAAATAATTGAAAAATATAAACAAATTTCATCCTTAAACTTGACATATTGTTATGCAAGTGGCATCTATTATGATAACATTAAAATTAAATTAAAAATTCTTGTCTTTTACGGAACTTTGTAGATTACATTTATAATTTTTCTATCATATTCTAATAACTGAAAAAAAAAAAAAAAAAAAAAAAAAAAAAAGTTATTGCAATGTTTTAAGAATTGCACCCCCAATTCACTAATTCACTCTTAGAGGTATATTTGGACTGGTCTAAGTCATTGCTTTTACAGCAGAGTCCATTGTTTTTGATGAGTTTGATAAGTTAAGACATACCAAGAGTCTCAAAGAGAAATAGATTTCAAAGGATTTACAAGTTCTTTGTATAAGATATGTAAGTCTATCCCCAAAATGACAAACTGTCAGTTCTAAATGACTATAACATGCATTGTGTGAGTATTGGTGAATCAATACCCGTCTCTTACCTCTGTGAAGCCATTGTAAAGTGAATGGTGAGCTATTAGATGTACATGAACGGAACCTAAAACTTACAGACAGATGCAGACAAACTTTTGTTTTGCCTTGGACTGAAATGTCGTCATTTCATTGGATATAAGGGGTCACATGACTGCCTACCATGGTTCTATAGACGGTCAGTAAAAAAATAGATGGCAATGATGGATGGTCTGATTCACAATTCTGTGTATAATGGCAAGTGAAAATATTTACTAAATAAGAATATGGTCCTTGACAAAATGAAACAGTTATTAGGTTTGTCAACGACAGTGCACAGGAATATGTTGGGATGCATGATGAAATCCACGGAGTGCAACTGCTTCATCTCACTTTCCATGAACATGAACTACCCGAAAATAGAAAATACTAATTGGTTTGTGTAAAGTTCTTGACTCAAACAATGGCGGGTTGAGTTTAAGATTTTAAGATACAATTTCCTTGAATATTTTCTGTATCTGGAATATGATTGCATATTCAAGTTTTTCTGTAGTTATTATATTATCATTGTAAAACTTATGTAAATTCTTATATATTCATGTGATTTTGAAACATTTATACATGTATGACAATTTAGTCCTTAGCAGTAAGCAGTACATTGTAAGTTTTTCGATGTTTACAAACACGGCTCCGACGCTAATTTTTAAAAACCGTTAAAGGAGTAGAAGATATAAAAACGATAAATTATGACCATAAATAACAATTTCCGTATAGGTATATACGTGACTTGTGAATAAAGCTCCATCGTTCCCTAAATGTAATGTGAATATTCCAAAAATAAGCTAGGTTGTGTAACAACATAATGCTCTCAGAGGATAGGTTCTAAAATTCTGTGACTGGGTATCTTTAACACACTGACGGAATATGATAATTCATGTTATAAAAACCATTAATGATTTTTAAACATTCAACAGGTCGTTTAAATTTACATAATCAGTTCTCTGAAGAAATCAATACCTGGATTCATGATATCTTTTCGGTCGAGGCTAATATATGCCATGGGTTGCATTTTAATTTAACATGATGCAATCTCAAATTATTATTTAATCCACCCCAGAGCTCATTCTATTATCAGTCGATCAGGACAACATGGTAAAACCTATATGTATAGATGATTATTTGATGATAAAGTCAATATCTGAATGCCGACAGTCTCTGGTATAAAAAAAAAAAACAACATTGCTATAACTTGCATTATTTACCTGAAATCAGTTTACTCAAGAGGTTGGCATACTCTGGAGTAAGGGGAGATAACTGGACATTTTTTGTATCTTCATCAGGTGACAACTCGTCAGAACTTGCTGGAAACAAAAGTGAAATATTACATTAATATTTTTTTTTCAAATATTAATCAGTTTCCTAAAAGTGATACTTTCATTTGCATTTAGCATGCTTTTATATCAATACAATGGAAAAACAAGATTTTATTTTCAGACTAGAAAAACTAAATTGTGTGATAATTTATATGAATATAAAGGGGTTGATTATTCCCAGATTCTCAAGTTATGAAAATAAAATTTCATTTTTCATATAAACCTATAAATAAAATAACTTGGGTTAATATGCATTAGAATCACAATAATTATAAATCCTTGAATTATACTCATTAACCCCTGTGGTCAAATTTAGACTAACCCAAATTATTTAATGATATACATGTAGTTCACTGTTATAATTCAGAGCATCTTCAAAAGTCAAGGTTTTGCGATCCACTCCATTTACTCACATACCTTGACAAATTTGGCCTGTTTATTGTGACTTCGCGGTGTTTATTTCCATTGACTGCAGGTACTGTTTCTTGAGCCAATAGATCACGCATCGATCACATGATAAACATGTAGGGGAAAGTATGTGGCAATGAGCAGGTTATGCCACAAGTATTTTCATTGGCTAAAGTCAGGGGTCAGTGTTGGGTCAACCTAAGTGAAATTTTAGATCGGAGCTAGATGTCGCCACCAGTGACTGCCAAATATGAAAAGTAATCTGTCAAAGTGTTTGAGGAACGAAGTGGATGAGAAAACCTTGACTTGGGAAGTTGAATTCAAAAGTGAACAAGTTCATTCTGCATGTATAAGGTTATTGTAGAATTAAGATTCTAAATCATACATTCCTGAATTCTGACAGTGGACTTTACAATTCTTTGAAATGGGCGAGTCCAAATATGACTACAGGGGTCAATGAGTAAAGAGACAGTGAATAAATTTTGGATAAAAACATATATCGGTGTATACTGGTCAGCGAGTGACCAACTCTCGCCAAGAACCAAGTCTCCCCAACTCGCTTTATTTTACCTGATATTTTCTGGTTTCTCAGAGAAATGTTTTTTCTTTTCGTTCCACGCCAGTTAAAAAGTAGTTGGCGAGAATTGCCACTTGGTAAGAATTGGTCACTAACCAGTATATACATTATTGTAAAATATTCTGCATGATTTTACAGATTTTTTTTTTTTTTTAATTTTGAATGGTGTTTTATGCCACACTCATGAATTTTTCAATTATATGGTGACGACCAGTTTTAATTGGTGGAGGAGAAAATCTGGTTACAATGTACCCAGGAGGAGACCACCCGCCTTCTATAAATAAACTGGTAAACTTTCTCATAAAAATCTCATAGAAAAAAAGTTAAAGCATCTTTGAGAACAAAAGCTCTTTTTCCCCATGAATCATCGTAAATGAGGGAAGTAAATTTTAAAACTATGCAACGATTCATAGTTTTTTAATTAACAGAAATATTTTTTAATTAGAAAAATACTAAAGGTGGTATTACTGGATTGCATTTAGCATTTTATTTCTCAAAACAGAGCTAAACGAAACTGCTAAACCAAATACAGACAGACAGAGAATGCAAGGACAGACATGGTCAATTTAAAGACTAGTTTTTACTATGTAATCAGGCCAATAAAAATTTTACAAAATTGTGAGAAGGATGACCATTAAGAATACCACACACAAACAGCACCTGTTCTTATTTATGATAATTTTAAACGTACAAAACTTAGTATATTTTTCGCTATGTACATGTAGACAAAAAATGCAGAAACATTTTGACTCAAAGACAACAACAGGAAAATATTTGCCAATGGGTAAATTAATTTTAACATACATGTTGATACAATGGAACCTGTCATGAGGTACCACTCTCATGATAGACCACCCATCTTGAGGGACCACTCTCATGATAGACCACCTGTCTAGAGAGATCACATTCCCCAAACCATGCAAAAAGTCCTTTCAATAAAACCTCTTTTGAGAGACCACCTGTATTTAAGGATCACAATTCTGTAGCAGAAAGGATGGTATTGGAAGACAGGTGTCACTGTATTAAATACAGTAAAATCTGCTATAGCGACCACCTGCGTATAAGGACGACCTGGTCATAAAGACTGTTTTTTGCTGTCCCCAAGAGTACCATTTGTGTACAAATCAACCTCTATATAAAGACCACCTCCCTATAAAGACTGGTTTTGTTGTGTCCCTAAGGGGGTCTTTATATACAAGTTTCACTGTAGTTAAACCATCTAGATACATACCTGAACTCTTTCCAGTTTGATCCGAGTCACTCGAAGGATAGTCACCTGCTTCATTCCATGATGATACCAGATCTTTGTTTTGATCCCCATATTGTATGTAGTTGTCGGTCAAGTCTTTGGTCAAGGGAATCCAGTTTTTATTCTCTGGA
Organism: Atrina japonica; assembly: GCA_030159075.1. Classification (NCBI taxonomy): domain Eukaryota; kingdom Metazoa; phylum Mollusca; class Bivalvia; order Pterioida; family Pinnidae; genus Atrina; species Atrina japonica. The sequence goes on along the minus strand of BROG01000297.1, from coordinate 447,783 downwards.
ACCTGGACCTGGTAATCAGATTCCGAGTACGATGGAACTTGTATTAAAGGTCTGTCTTTGTCATATGTCCACTGGTCTTCCATTTCTGGAGCTTGGGACTCACTTTTAAGGAGGTGAAGATAATACTGCAGGCTTTTAATATCCTGTAAACTAAGGTTGTTTTGATCCGGATCTGCGAACAGACGTTTGTAATCTCTGAGGTAGGTAAAATAATTTTGGCCCGAAAGTGTTGGATACTGTCGTTTTTGTCCTGGCTTTGGAGCTTTGTCAAAATATTTGTGAACATGTATAAGCTCCTCTCTTTTGTCGGAGTTAAACAAGTCCAGTCCCTCACTTCTACTTTTGACATCATCATCCGGGTTATAAGAATCGTAATACTCCTGAAATATTTTTTCTAGAACTCCCGTCACCTCATTGTTAACATCCTCACTCCATTTTTCTGAGGAATCGGAATTGCATATACGATGATCAAAATACCTGTCTTTACGATATGCCATTAAGGCATTTTGTAGAACACACTGAGTATATGGGTCACTCCAAGAATACCCGCCCCTTATTAGATGCCATATTTCTTTTTCAAGCAGCTCGAGAGATTGTTTGGTGAGTTGATACTGGAAAAAGTCTTTTCTTCGATCAAACCTTTGGCAGTTTCCAAACAAAAGATCTGAAAGGAAAATAAAAATGAAAGTGAAATAAAGTCCAACTGAACACCTCTGGATTTATCTTAAAACATGCGAGTCAAGGGCCACAACACTCACCTGGATGATGATAGAGCAAGTCTTACCAAGATTGACATTTCACCAATAGCAACATGATGAGTTTTATAAATTAAAACAGGGCAATTGCAGGAGCTAAAATTTTAAAGGACTTTCTTTCAATAAACAGTCAGAGATCAAGAAAGTTTGATATTTTTATCTAAAAATATCAAATTCTGAATAACAGCAAAAATGTGAACACTGCCTGATGTTATAATCTTATTCAATATTTGTATGTAAAGTAAAACTTGCTTTACGGACCACCTGTGTATAAAGACCACCTGTGTATAAAGACCACCTGGTCATAAAGACCATTTTTTGTTGTCCCGAACAGTACCATTTGTGTAGAAATCAACCTCTATATAAAGACCGCCTCCCTACAAAGACTGGTTTTGTTGTGTCTGTAAGAGGATCTTCATATACAAGTTTCACTGTATAGTGTCCTGACTTGAACGTTTGTTCATAAATGCAGACTTAATATACCGTATATAGAAACTCAATGAACTACAGAAAAAAATTCAAAACACGGCCTTCTTGTACAGTTGGTAGGAATAGACCTGTGGCCACCTGGCTCTCAACATGCATTTTTGATGTCTTTCAATTATGATGTCATAATTACACAAATGATTGAATGACCATTTCATTGTGACCTCATAAAGGGGAAAAGTCCGCCAAAAGGTGTCGTGTTGAACCTTTCTTGAAATGTCAATTGACTTTGGCCTGGCAGTTCTTGAGAACAAGTTGATAAGTTTTCACTGTATATAAAATCATTGTTGTCCAACAGGACATATGAACTTAAAACAAGCATGCATCTACATGTACTGTACATGTATATAAGGAGAATCAGTATCAATGTCTGAACTTACAGTCCAAAAGTTCTTGAGATGACAATTTTAACATCATTACACTCTCATTTTGTCCAACAAAATACTTCAGACCCCAAGTGGTAAGCTTTAAACAAATATATATTTATATACAGGTTTTGTTGTTAAAGGCCTTCCGGTTTTTTGAGAAGTTATTTTAATATGAATCTACCTTATCCTCACTTTTTCTTAATGGCTTCCTGTTAGAGAGATTGCCATGGTGACAGTGGTCAAAGTACAGCAAATCAAACAACAGAACCGCTTACCTCTGGTCAGCTTGAGCCCCACTGGAAACTAACCTGATTTTGGACCAAAATGTGCCAGTTAAATTTACCATTATAGTAAAACCAGCTTTAGTGACCAATTGTGTATAAATAAAGACTACCTGGTTGCAAAGACTGTTTTTTGCTGTCCTCAATAGTACCTTTTGTGTGCAAAGCAACCTCTAAATAAAGACCACCTCCATATAAAGACATGTTTTCTTGTGTCCCTAAGAAGGTCGCTATATACAATTTTCACTGTACTAACTTAATCCTGATGGTCTCAACCTGGGTACAGTGTAACCAGATTTTCGATGCCACCATTAAAAAAAAAATGGCTGCCACTATATAACAAAATTGCTGAGTTTTGCTGCCACCGTAAAACAAAATTACTTAGTTTGGCAATGAATGCCATTAGGATAAGGGAGAAAGAAAAGACAGGACATATTTACCAAAAGATGTTTTGTAGCGAGTTTGGTTAACATTAGCCAGTGCTTTAATGATCAGCTATGGTCCAAGTACATAATTTCTTTGTTCCATGTTTATGAGTAGAGAAGAATTTTGTTGAAAAATATTCCACTTTACATTACATAAACCACATAATCTTCTTGCTTTATCAACGTAATCCTCACAACACATTTCATATTTTACCTACATGTACATAAATATACATATAACATCCTCCTTTTCACATTTTTTCTGAAATTTACAAAATCTTAAATGTAAAAGTGAAAGACACTTTAACTTACAATCAGAGTTAAATATAAAGTTCTAACTGAAAGGGGAGATAATGATGTAAAAAAAATAACACGGCTTTAATTCATGTTCATATGTTTAGTACTCAAACTTTGATAATGAGCTAAAAGAAATTTTATCCACCATAATATGCAAATGAAAAACTAAAAGGAGCTAAAAAAAAATATTGTCCTGTAAAATAGGAAAATGAAAATACATGTATGTCTATAACATAAGTATGACTAAATGTAATTTAATTTGCCGAGGTAAATGTATATGTGTATATATATATATATATATATATATATATATATATATATATATATATATATATATATATATATATATATATATATATATATATATATATATATATAAATATATATATATATATATATATATATATAGAGAGAGAGAGAGAGAGAGAGAGAAAGAGAGAGAGAGAGAGAGAGAGATAAATAGATAGATAGAGAGATGAATAAATAGATAGATAGATAGATAGATAGATAGATAGATAGATAGATAGATAGATAGATAGATAGATAGATAGATAGATAGATAAATAAATAGATAGATAGATAGATAAATAGATAGATAGATAAATAGATCTGGCAAATCAAAGAATTAGATGACCTCATATTGAACAAGATACAATAAATACTGTTAGTCACTACTTAATGTTTTCAGTAACAATGGCACACACAAGCAATACGATGTAACTGGATTTCTGTAAGAGGTTTCACATCTAGTTAGTCAGTATACTATTCTGTAGAGTAATATTAATTTACATCACGGATCAGAGAAAAAAAATAGGGTAACTTCATTAACAAGTGGCAAGTACACAATCGGCATTCACTACCGTGATGTAGTGGAGACTTAAATAGGATCAAAGGCTTTCTCAATCAAGATCCCAGCTATCCTTATTTATTGCAGTGTCTGAAAATGGCCAGATAAAGTTATTTGCTTTTTGTTTATAATCAAAACCTCATTACGAATTCCATCAAAGTGTTATTCACCGGCATGCAAGCATTAACGGCATAATGTATTCTTCACCAGCTCCATCTTTTTCTACTGGCTTTCGTTCAATGGATATAAATTGAAGAATAAGGTAGAAATAAGCCCACAGATTACAGCAAAAAATATTAGTGCTTAAAATCTCTATCTAGACACTATCTTATTATTCTAGACACCAATACATCTCAGCTCCTCTCAAATCAGGTGATTAAATCCAAGACTGCAATGCCACGATTCTGTTCATGCAAAATTTAGAAACATTTCCGAGAGACAATAGTTACAAGAGTGACCAAGAATGGAATATTACTGACATAAAAATTTACTGTCAAAATGACAAATATTTATTTTACATGTATAAAGAAATGGTTGATAAAACACCAATAACATAAATATAATGTATTTTCTAAAACATGCCAAAATTTCTTCCTGAAATTCTTCTAAACAACAAATTCAAAGACATTGTTGTTTTATACAACAGTGACAACAACTTTACAGTTACATGTACATGGTGGTAGACATCTATAACTCATCAACCCCTGAAAAACAACGGACTCTTCTGTAAATGAATGACTTGGACCAGTCCAAATGTGTCGTTAGAGGTGAATGGGTTTTATGGCAGAGGAGAAAGCCTGGATATACTGAACCCATAAAAAAGACCATTAGCTCCCTAAATCAACTGGCTTACTTCCCTTTAAAATCAGTTTAAGTACATTGTATGAACAAACACAACACAACACTTGCAGTTTAGGAATGAGAAATATTGTAGTCAAATGTAAATTGCTCCATATACCAGACCAAAAATGCCATTATACAGAGAGAACTCAAATGTACAAGTACATGTATATTGACCAATTTAAAAACAAACCAAAGTTATTGTCCAATTCACATAAGATGGTCGGGGCTGAGTAACCTTTTGATAATCATTCGGATGATTCTACTCACTTTTCGGTTATGGCAAGCTGCACCAGAAAAACGTTTTATTCCTCACTGGACACTCTCATATGTATGGTGACAAGTACATGTAGGAACGATTACTCTAGCCAGAGTAATTTTAATGTTATGCTTTTTATCACCTAAACTTTAAACTGGTCCAGGTCCAGAAAGGGTTCACAAGACTCCACCCCGCCAGGTTATTTGGATTTTACAATACAAGTATTGTCAAATGAACTCAATATCTAACCGTAATTACAAGTACTCAGGTGATGTCATCAAATGCTGATCCAAGATCTTGGTTTGTTTGTTTGTTTGTTTGTTGTTTTACATCCTGTCAAGAATTTTTCACTAATACAGAGATGTCTCTGGCTTTACATGAAATGCTACAATTTTTTTTCCTGTTCTATGGACTGACACCAATGCAGTGGATGCTCTTTTATGTCTCATGCCTTCCGTGACACAGGACCTCGGTTTTAAGCCTCATTTGAAATACCCATGACTTTCAAATTTTGTATGCCGAGTGCTTGGCGAAGGAACAGTCACTATCATTTTAAAAGTCTTTGGTATGACCTGGTCTGGGAATCGAACCCGAGACCTTTTGCTTGTGAGTTGAACACTCCACCACTAAACCATCGCAAGCGGTTCATGATCTTGATTCTATAGTCATAAGTGGATAAACATTGAAAATAGTATTTCAGTACTAGATGATTATTTTATACTAAAGTCATCTTTCGTTTAGATGGTAAGTGTTGTTTAAATTCTGGACCTCTCAAAAACTCAGAAAGTCATGATTACTCTTAGACAGTTTAGAAAATACATTTCAGCTTAGTTTTTTACGTAATAAATGTCTCATACCCCTTTTTTCTTTTAGAACAATTTAATATTCAAGCTCAAATGAAATCGTATTTACAGAAACACCTGTCTTGATTGTTTATTTCACATGAATAAAAAAATACTGCATGCTATGATTCATCACTCGATTTCCAGAATTACATATTTTTGTCCGCTTTGGTTTCTTGAGTGCAAGGGAAAAACAATTTCAAGGTACATGTATGCAGTATTAGGATCTTGTTAGTATGAGAGTCTTCCTCCAATTGATTAACAAAAGTAGTACATCAGCGTTTTTGAAATTCACCGGTCTTACCAGAAAAACCGGTAAATTTTACAAAAGTCCAGTGAAATCTATCTGATAACTGGTCCAAATGACCAGTAATTTTCCATTTCATTTCAACTGTGTATATATACAAACCAGTAAAAAATTTCCTTTGACCAGTGAAATTCCTTTATTCACTGGTCCGGTTGTCCAGTATTTTTTTTTTCAATTTCAAAATGTCTGGTATATATGTATATAAATTGTCAGTTTGGATTTATCAATTAAGATAAGCCGACAGAGTAGTTCAGTTGGTAGAGTGTCAGATCTGGTTCGATTCCCGATTGTGCCAGATTTTCAGAGGTGATATTTTATCTCCTGTCCACTCTATGTCTAGATAGAGCGTAAATGGTCCAGGATGTGCAGTTTGATTTCCTTCGTCAGATTATACCAGTGTAGTGGCACTTTAAAAGCCATTGAAAATATGGACCACTTAAGCAAGGACCTATACACACTAAAAAAATTTCTCTCTCTCTCTCTCTGCCTCACAGGGACGAGTGGCAAGGCTTTAAGTAGTCACACCACTCATTAAAACAAGCCAAAACAAGCAAGCATCAATTGAGATGGCATCTACATGTACAAATGTACATATAAAATAAGATCTACATTATCTAAATAATTGTAACCTGAAGAATAAACATTTCTTAAAGAATTCCTAAACGGAAGTAAACAACTACAATAGATTTAGTAGTATAAACCTGTTTCTGTCAATTTCAAGCATTTGTAACACAATTGGGAATTTTAATGTGAATTTATAATCAACTGTACACATCTAAATGTTTGAGTAATGGTATCTTTTGCTTTTCCCTGTGTACTAATTTATTTTTCATCACAGTTGCAGTCGATCACCAATTTGGGAATTTTTTTCATCAAATTGGGGACTAAACAGGTATTTTGCATTGGGAATGGGGCCAATATCTGGCTTTGTGCAACCTACAGAAAAAGGCCTGTAGTATGAGTCTTGAATAAATAGTAGTATAAATCTACTGTTAGGTAATGTACAATATATTATACAGGAAGTAGGTGGCAAGATACTTCGGTAGCAAATGAATCGAGTTTAAATGCAAGTTATATAAAGAACATATACATATATACATCAGAAAAAAATATGGCTGCCACAGGTGGGAAAGTTTTTAATTTATTTCACAAATAAGCATTTGTGAAATTAAGGAAAAGGACAGTGTGCATGTCATTGGTCAGGGTGAACCATGTGATTATGTACCAGAGATTCTCAGACCTAAATTTTCTCCCAGACAATCTACCCTCAATGGATTGATCATCTAAAATAAGTCACAGGAACTTCATAAATAGCTCCCATTACATCAAATCAACATCTTAGATGACAGCAGAACATTTTCTGGTTTTTATGAGGGTGAAAAATTACACAGAGGATTAGCACATGACTGGCAGGCGATAAACTTTGTTATTATTCTTTCATTTCGCGACGGAGTACAGAAGTAATTTGTAAGTCATCACAGTATCGTCTCATCTCAATCGGAAATTATACACTTCCCGTCCTTTCCATTGGACTTCATGAGGAATTACAGCGGATTCCGAGTACTGTCAAATGCTGTAAATTGCCTTTTCTCCAATCTGCCTCTTTATTTTCTTACTTCAATCTAATCGATAAGCCATGCAAATTGAATTGATGGGAACAAAAATAAGATACCAAATAAATGGATGGAAATGAAATCAGAAAAAGATTCTGTTATTTTTTTTTTCTTGTGTTGGCTTAATTCCAGACATAATGAGATCAAAGAAATCTTGTAATGACAGAATGCTTACATCTAAAGAAGTACATCTGATCAAAGCTCAATCTTTTATACAAATGATATTCCCAATCAATATCTCTCATTCATTAACTTCTGTTATATATCTGTAAATGCAGGAAATAAGACTTTGTGGACAATGCATCTTTATTTTTTTAATCTTAAAGAGGCATTAGCTATGTTTTTTTCAAATATTTTACTACTAAGATTGATAAATGATATAAAAAAGAGATATACAAAGGCATAAACATTCTTAAATTCCTATATATTTTATAAAAATTGTTTTATAAACTCAGATTGGAACTTTTTCACAGAGAATAACTGAATATCATTATTAACATGGTAACATTATATCGAACAAAATGGTTAAATTTGTGATTATAACTATCAAGACAGGCTGAAGGACACAAAATAACTATCAATATCAAGATTTGATATATCAATAGGCTGACACAAAATATCATCTATCAAGGCTGACACAAAATTACTCTCAGGTCAATAGAACAAAATAACTATCAAGACACCAGGTCAATAGAAGGACACAAAATAACTATCAAGATATGTCAATAGGCTGACACAAAATAACTATCAAGACACCAGGTCAATAGGATGACACAAAATTACTATCAATATATATATCAATAGGCTGACACAAAATTAATATCAAGATATGTCAATAGGCTGACACAAAATCACTATCAAGACACCAGGTCAATAGGCTGATAACTATCAATAGGCTGACACAAAATAACTATCAATAACACCAAAATTACTCAATAGGGCTGACACAATAACTAACTATCATAGATATGTATAAATAGGCTGACACAAAATAATCAAGATATCAATAGACACCAGGTTACAATAGGAATGACACAAAATAACTATCACTATCAATAACTATCAAGATATCAATAGGCTGACACAAAATAACTATCAAGACACCAGGTCAAAAATACTATCAATGACTGACACAAAATAACTATCAAGACACCAGGTCAATAGGCTGACACAAACTAACTATCAAGATATGTCAATAGGCTGACACAAAATAACTATCAAGACACCAGGTCAATAGGCTGACACAAAATAACTATCAAGATATGTCAATAGGCTGACACAAAATTACTCTCAAGATATGTCAATAGGCTGACACAAAATTACTCTCAAGATATATCAATAGGCTGGCACAAAATAACTATCAAGATATGTCAATAGGCTGACACAAAATAACTATCAAGATATATCAATAGGATGACACAAAATAACTTTCAAGATATATCAATAGGCTGACAAAAATTAATATCAACATACTACATCAAAAGGCTGACAAAAATATTGATCAAGAAATGTTAAAAGGCTGACATGAAATATCTATCAAGAAATGTCAATAGGCTTTAAACTACACGTCACCACAATAAGCTAACACAAAATAACTATAAGATTCCACACAATAGGCTGACACAAAATAACTATAAGATTCCCCACAATAAGCTAACACAAAATAACTATAAGATTCCACACAATAGGCTGACACAAAACAAGATCTCACCACAATGGTCTAATACAAAAACAATGTCACCCAACAGGCTGACACAAAACAAGATATCACCACAATAATCTAAAACAAAACAGGATGTCACCACAATAGGCTAACACAAAACAAGATGTCACCACAATAGGCTAACACGAAACAGGATGTCAATACAATAGGCTAACATGGACCAGGATGTCAACACAATAGGCTGACATATAAACAGGATGTCAACACAATAGACTAACACGAAACAGGATGTCTCAAAGATAGGTTAACACAAAAGAAGATGTCACCACAATAGGCTTACATGAAACAGGATGTCCTCACAATAGGCTAACACAAAAAAAGGATGTCACCACAATAGGCTAACACATAAACAGGATGTCCCCACAATAGACTAACAAATAAACAGGATGCCTCCACAATAGCCTAACACATAAACAGGATGTCAGCATAATAGGCTGACACAAAAACAGGATGTCCCCACAATAGGCTAACACAAACCAGGATGTCCCCACAATAGGCTGACATATAAACAGGATGTCAACACAATAGACTAACACGAAACAGGATGTCTCAAAGATAGGTTAACACAAAAGAAGATGTCACCAAAAGAACAGATGTCACCACAATAAACAGGATGTCACCACAATAGGCTTACACATAAACAGGATGTCCCCACAATAGGCTAACACATAAACAGGATGTCCCCACAATAGGTTAACAAATAAACAGGATGTCCCCACAATAGGCTAACACATAAACAAGATGTCACCACAATAGGCTGACACAAAAACAACCACAAGATGTCATCTCAATATGGTAAAAAAAATATAATTATCCACAATGAAAGGTGTTTAAATGTAGTAAATATTATGATTAAGTGGAATGAGCCAAAGTAAAAACAATAAATATCATCTGGAAAGAAAATCTAGGAAAAAGTTATTAAATTTTAATTATCTGCTGTGAAGAAAACAATAACTAACACTAGAGATTATAATCTTACAAGCAAACCAGACAAATTTTCTTCACACAGATTTTACAGATACATGTAATCACAAACGCCTTGGATTCCATATTATGTCATTATTTTTTCCAGATCTATAAATATTCAAAACAATTTAAAAGTATTAATATTAACAAAGAAATTATACCGAAAAAAAAAAAATATATAACAATGACAAGGTTTGTCAATGTTTATACATGTACATGTATGTATTAGAGAAAGCATTGCATGTGATAGGGAAATTACAACACTGGCAGCATGTTAGAAAACCTTCTTCATTTAAATACTTCACACTCTGCATGATATACTAAGAAAGATAACTCTTGTATAGTTTTTTCAACAGACATGTACACATGTAGTTTCCATCTGCCATGGCCGTGTGGTTAGAGTATTGCGTTTTATGCATGAAGCCTCTCAAGTCTAGTCAGTGCGGGTTTGCGCCCCGCTGGAACCTAAGCTGATATTTGTGAGAAAGTTTGCCAGTTTACTTGTGGAAAACTGAGTCTCTTCTCCAGTATTAAAAACTGGGTACCCACCATGAAACTAACAAAAATTGTTGAGTGGTGGTGGTGGTGGGGGGAGGGGGGGGGTTAAAACACCATTAATACAAACAAACAATGATGCAATGAGGAATGTAGCCTTTTGGTAGCCTTACTTTTCATTTACATTGAGATAAATGATCTTATCGTGATTACTATTAAGTATTCTAATTTGTTCATCTGGAGTCGTATTGCCTGCAGAAGGCCAAAATCAAAAGAAAATTACCACTCAAATTACCTAGAACCTGCCAGAGGAGAATTAATTTTGAATTGTATATACATCAATGAACTATAAGCCCATAGCAATCTTAACTTCATAAATTTTGAATTAATTTAATTATTTCTTGGAAATCCAAGAATGATCATAGGACAGCAAAATAAAAATGTTTGAATTTTTCAGATTTTGTGTTTTTTTTTCTATGGCTTCTTTGTTTTTTTGTTTTTTTTTTTACAGGTGGAGAAAGGATGTGTTAGATAAGATAAGATTTTCACATTTAATCTATAAGAATTTGACTTTAACTTTTAAGACATACACTCTTACCTACCCTTTGCGACTCACTGTGTCTAAAAGCAACCTAACGTATGCGACCTACATGTATATGAAACCATCCTAAAGCATTTTCCTCAATAACTGACCTGATTTAAGTGACTACCCGGGCTTATGGAACTAATGACCAATATTTCTACTCCCAATACTTTTGACATGACCTTCATTAAAACGAATTGATAAAGAAGTGAAATGACAAATTATATCGTACAAATAACTTTTTGGGGAACTTTCAAAATGTGCATTTCATTAAATATGTCTGACAGGAAATTTACAGACTCTTAGAGCATACAATGGCAAATCAGTTGGAATAACATGTCTGCATATATGTTAAGCAAAAAAGGTTTTGCTTTGTAATTGTATGCCCCTAAAAAATCTCTGATGATCAGAAACAGGGCAACCTGAATTAAGAGACCACCTGTCACGTGTGATCTTTTCTTTTCTTTTCTTTTTTTTTTTTTTTTGGCATCTTCCCTTGTACGGTCCTTCAAAACAGTTGAGACTGTATTTGGCATTTGTGAATCTTTCTTCATCAATTCATGAATTATAATCTGATCACCTAGCGGAAAGGATTATACGGATGGCGTGACAGAAAATCTGGGACAAATGATAGTGTCATTCGGACTAGTACTCTAAGTCACGGAAGAGATATCCAATACAAACAATGTACTAAAAACGCAAATTGAAAAACCAGATTATATAAAAAAATATTCTAATCACAACTGAAATGTGTTAACGACAACAAATCAGAGATACGTTTCATACTTGTCAACCTTCTTCTGATGCCGTTAAAAACACAATTACTTACACGATAACAATTTCATTTCTATTCTTGACAGAACGATATTGATTTTTCTATGAATCTGATATTCTACCAAGAAACCATGAACATTAACTAAATGACTGAAGCCATTAAAATGAAACTGAATTTAATTAACACAATTTAAAGTGGGAAATGTCAATGCTCGTACTGAACCGACGACAAATCATAGATATTGACGAGCTCTCGCGTAACTGTTACTTTTAACTTAATATCAAGTTAGGATTCATGGTTATTTACATGGCTGCAGAGTGAAGATATCATTGGGAGAAATCATAAAAGTCACATCTGAGGAAAATTTGCATTTCAGTTTGTCACAGAGAAAGTTTACACCATGGCTTCAAGCTTGATCAGCTGATTTCTTACAATTTTCCAAGAGAAAAATTCTTTGGTTTTCTCATACTTTGGACTGGAAGATCCATGCTGTTTTTTGTTCGTTTAAACAGTGTCATAAGCTACACTGGGCGATTTTTCAGTTATATAATATGGCAGCCAGTCCTAAATCAGGTGGGGAAGAAAACTCAGTTACAATGTATCCCAAAAGGGACCACTGGCCTTCTCAAAAAATCAGATTAGATTCCAGTGGGACCTGTATTTGACTAGAGGCAAGACTTCCAGGTTTAAAGCCTAATGTAATAACCACTCAGACACGGTGGCTCCCCGTGAATCAAAAGATGAGTTTGAGACCACTCTGACGTTGATCTCATCATATCCAGTGCTAGACGATAATATTTTTCATTTCCAGATAATACAAGTGCGGTCTCAGTTAAAGAGCTGTTAGAAATAATGGACCACTCAAGAAGCTAGGACACAAATACAGTCACACTAAACAACTACCTGTCCCCAGCCCACAGGGGCGAGTGGCAAAGGCTTAAAGTATAGTCACGCCACTCCTTAAATAAAGCCAAAAGCAAGCAAGCAAGCAATCTAAAGCCAATTGTTGTCCAGCTTCAAAGTTAATAATATCCAAGGCAGTACCAAATGATGCTTGGCCTCAACTCATTTACCCCTAAAGACAAATGTGAACTGGTCTAAGTCATTGATTTAAAGAAGAGTCCATTGTTTTTCAGGGCTTGATGAGTTAGATAACATTTGTCTTGCACTAAACTCTTGCTTTTCTTTCAAGACCATTTAGTACTTGCTAACATGTAAACAGGTGCCCTTCTAGAGCAACTGAAACAAAAATGATGTACACATATGTACTGGAAAAAAAAAATATATATATATATCACCTTAGTATCAAAGATGAGGTTTATTATATTCAATTACTATTTACCCTTTTTTAAATTCTTTAACCCATAAAACAATCTTTATCCTAAACATTTAAGGCTCACAGAATTCATTGCCAACATACGCAAATATAATCTAAGAAAGATAACTACGTAAACACAATTCTCGGACTGAAGTAACTACAAGAGTTATCTCTCTTTACATACAAACTCAATAATATTTTTATAAACCATAAAGGTCTGTGCATTTTATGACTTTTTGTTTTGTTTTGTTTAACTCATTGATCCCTAAACACACATTTGGACTGGCCTAAATAATTAATTTACAGAAGAGTCCATTATTTTTCAGGGGATGATGAGTTACATGTTGTCTTAGCAACACTAACACTTTCAGTCATATGGTGGCAGTCGGTACTGAATAATGAAGGAAGGAACCTGTTTACAATGCACTCCATGAAGATCTTTTTTCGAAGTGACCATGGGCCTTCCACAAGCAAACTGCCAAAAATTCTCACAAAATAATTAAACTCAGCTTACATGTAGGTTCCAGCGGGGGGTTTTATATGATTATCTGCCTACCATTTTGTACCAAATGACCACAAGCAGTATTCAGTACAATAGGTGGTATCATTTCATGCCTGTCAGTGCACATGTATAGCATTGCACCACGTAATAACCTCAAGTTGTGGGCTGTTAAACAGTTTTGTAAATATATTTGAATTTTGAATAGTATTTTACATATGACACACAACAAATTTTTCAGTTTTATAAAATATATGGTGGTGGCCATGCAGCTTTAAATAGTGGAGGAGAGAATCGGGTTACAATGTACCCCGGAAGAGACCACTGGCCTTCCACAAGTAAACTGCAGCAAACTTTCTCGCAATAATCAGCTTAGGTTCCAACAGGGCTCGAACCTATGCTGAACAGAAGTGAGAGACTTCATTAAGTTCAAAGCGTGATGCTCTAACCACTGGGCAACTTTATGCAGAGGCACTATTTGTAAATAAGTCGATTTCATCCCGAACATTTTTTTTTAGAAAAATACTGTTCGTATTATCACCAGTTGCTTTGTAGCATATCCGGCAATTTGACTTGGTTATTTCTTCAATAGTCTTACAATTACAGTTCAGAATGCACTATTTACAGCATTCACATAATGAAAATTCATTATTCGCTGCTGAACAATGTTACAATGTAATCCATCCTTGTATTGTCTCCAGTAGCAATAATACCAGAAAGTACACGAAGCCCTAAGTCTAACTCGGGTTATTACTTCTGGGATTTCAATAAATCTATCTGTCTGTTGTTGGTTTTTTTTATTATTATTATAATTTTAATTTCCATAATTGGGATTTTCAGTCCTTTTCCTTAAGTCAGGATCTTTGATCTTTTAATCATGTATAGCACATGACAAAAGTGAGGAAACTTATTTATTTTTCTCAATATATTTCATTTAAAACCACATATTTTCCAAATAATATTACAAAGTCCTTTTTTCTCATTCAATTTCGGTGCCATTTTCACCACTGACTATTAATGTATGGAAGTGTTTGTGTTTGTCCATTGTTTTGTTTTAGAGAACTGATAGGTTCTGCAGCAAGATGCATAATTTTAATGTTTCTTTTTAATATGTACATGTACAAATAGGGAGTTCTGACATAAGATATTTAAGTTTCTGTTAAAATTGCTCAATCTTGAAAACAGAACATTTTAACCTTACGAGCAAATATACGATGAAAATGTTAGATATTTTGAGTTTATGGTTTTCATCAAAGTTGCTTTGGAAATGACTCTCCATGAATGTTTTGAAAAAGTGGTTTTCTATACAATATAGATAGTGAAACTTGTATATAACGACCTCCTTAAGGTCACAAGAAAACCAGTTTTTATAGGGAGGTGGTCTTTATATAGAAGTTGATTTATACACAAATGGTACTATTGGGGACAGCAAAAAACGGTCTTTGTGACTAGGTGGTCTTTATACACAGGTAGTCGCTAAAGCAGGTTTTACTCTAGAGAACAAGATGTGTTTGTGAAACACAAATGCCCCTGGTTCCAACAAATTTTTTTGCTGGCAAATATTACAATGTCCTACATTTTGATCCCACCCCCAGGGACATGTGATGTTTATATGTAAGTGGGACAGAATTACAGACGAATTACAGACAGACAGATGGACGATCCAAACACTAGATGCCCCCCGGCGGGCCTTCCAGGCCAGAAAATAAAAAAAAAAATCCCTCACTTTTGTCACCCTTCTGAACAGGTACGATGCGGTCCGATGGAGTTGCGTACTTAAGCTTTTATTGTTTGGACTGTAAGCAATTACAATCTTTACATAAATAAAACCGTCAAGTTATTGAAAGAAATTCAATGGCGTCTGCTGTCGACTGCTCCTTCCTTTCGAGATATCATTAATATCATTATTTTTCGCTTGCAGTAAGGTTACCAGCCGATTGTTCCAAGTATTATGGATGTAATTTTAGCGCTAAGAAAACAGTATTTATTTTTAAAAAAAAATGAATAAAAAACATTTAAACAAAATTTTTCCCCAATATAAACAAAGTCAAAATTAAACATACGAGATAAGTTTACAGGTTCTTTTAGGTATCACTTCAGCTGAGCAGTCGAGCTGTTCATCTTTGACAATCCTAACTCATCTAAAACTGCTTTGTCATTTAACAGGCATAAATCACAGAGAATCAGGTAAAATAGAAAGATATATATATATATATATATTTTACTTCAAAATCTATTTCTCTCGATCATTTGACTATTCTGGGATATTTTTATTTATGATTATATGTATGTACTCCTAGTACCAGAGCATCCGCACTCTAGAGGCAGTGATTTGGAGACATTGACATTCAATCCACGGGAGAATGAAAATACGGTCGTATACATCGTTAGAAATGTGAGTATGACATCTAAATACGATTCCTAATGCGACAGTGATGCTAGGTCAATATCTTATATATAAACTATCTATACATCAAAAGTCAAATATATCTCGTACTTCTTGTCAACATCTGCTTAATGATAATACATTTGATAAATCTCTGATTGGGTTTTGTTCACATCCAAAACCTCTGAGGCATTTTTATTCTTGATTTAATAGTTATTCATGTTCTAGACTATGGATAATTATTACCTTGTTTCCATGCTGATAAGATTATAGACCTTTGATATATATTTGAGGTCCAGATTCTAGACTTTGGGTTTCTGGATTTTAGACATTTGATATAATGTCTGTGTACTGTGAAGACTTAAAGATGTTCAGATTTTAGACTTTGGACCTCCTCTTGTCTGCATGCTATCTAGGCTCCAGACCTTAGATATTTCTTTAACTACAAGATATTCTAATTCTAGACTTTGGACCTCCTCTTGTCTGCATGCCTTCTAGGCTCCAGACCTTAGATATATTTTTAACTACAAGATGTTCAGATTCTAGACTTTGGACCGCCTCTTGTCTGCATGCTATCTAGGCTCCAGACTTTAGATATCTCTTTAACTACAAGATGTTCAGATTCTAGACTTGTGATATCCTTTTGTCTACATTTTTTTGAAAGCTCCGGGCTTCAGATTTATCTTTACTACAGTCTAACCTGCTTTAGTGACCACCTTTGTATAACAACGTCATGCTCATAGCTACTGTTTTCATTCTCCTTGTTTATTTCTTATATTTCAGGTTGCTTGTATACTTCATAGTTTGATGACTAAGGGAGATAACTCAAACATCAAGTGTTCAATTTTCGTCATGTCACATGTTTACACAACAATTATCTCACCTGAAATGTTAATTATGAGCAGATTTGGGTGTATTAACCTAACATTTTTGCATAATTATACTGTTGATTTCAGATCTCAAACAGAAATGATGAGGATAAAAAAAGCAAAGCTTTATATATTATCCAAAAATGTTGATGTACAGACCTTTAAGTGAAATTGTTGATCTATCATTTTGCAACACTGAAACTTACACGTAAATGTTGAAGAAAAATGGATTTCTTTAACAATAAACATTAAGCAAATTCCTCTTTTTTCATTTAATTATCTATACGACTTGATACATGATATAGTGAATGTGATTTGTTTTCTGTACTAGACTATGTATGTGGGCCTACCGTATTTGACCAAATAAGCGCCCATGTCCCTATAAGCACCCCTCCCCCTTTTTCACACAAGATCGAGTATCTTTTCTAGCCGGTTGACAAGGCGATATGGACCCGAAAAAATGTAAATGTCATTTTATCTCTAGCTCTGTACCACACTGGAATGTCGATAAGTCTCCACTGTATTAATTACATTTTTTGTACAACAACTTTACCACTGTACCTTATCAAAAATGAATTGCTTTACACCAATTTGACCATTAATTAGGCCCAATAAGCGCCCACCCCTTTTTTCCTATTTTTTATAGGATCTACGGCATTTATTGGGTCGATACGGTATCTCATACTCTTGTAACCTGGTAATCAAATTCAAAGCCAAAGTCATAACATTTATAAGCATAGTATACCTGGTCACCATTACATGTATGTCATAGGACATGCTAGATGGGGACCTGACTAAAAAGAAACCTACGATTAAACAGATTCTCGGTTCAAAATTGTTACATTTTGAGATTCATTTTCAGACAGCTTGGTGTACTCTTTAACCGAGCTTTGAACTTACGTAAACACAACAACGTGGTTATGTTAAATGTTGACAAATGAAGGACAGAAATTACATCATAAACATCATGTCGTCTATTTCTGATAGTGACGATCACACTTTCTAAAGTGTAAAAATGTATCTATTGCGAAACATCACAGAAGAAACGTACATGGATGATCAGATTGCTACTTGTTTTCCATCAAAATATTATCAACAAACTGCTGTAAATCAAGTTAAATCACGTACTATATATCAAATGAGTTTTCAGACTAAAATTTTGTCACATGTAATATTTCTTCTACTTTATTCATATCAACATGGGCAAATGCTAGACAAAAATAAATTACAACTTGTCATTGATAACGGCTGATGCTAAAATCTTCCTCTAGCCTAAAGTCACTATTTCTACCTCTTACATGTACATCTGAAAAAACAATGGATTCTTCTGTAAACCAATGACGTAGACTAATTCAAATGAGTCTTTAGGGGTGAAATGGGAATTAAACCTACCGGTACTCTCTTTCTTTAATCTCTTGAACAGGTGTCTATTGAGACTGATGTCATTTAACTCATTCACCCCTAGATACAAATTTGGACTGGTCTATGCCATTGCTTTACAGCAGAGTCCATTATTTTTCAGGGGTTGATAAGTTAAGCTGATACCTAATACTTACCCAATACAAAAATTAAGTAAAAACATCTTTTTTTTTTTTATTCTTTCAAATATCCAGATGAATGAGTTTAACTATGACTGATTTTAAATTAAACTTACACAGAGAGTTATGGTAACATTAAGCCCTGGAATACTAGTACAACATAAGAAAACTATGGGAAAATGGCAACAATTGACTCAAACTTTTGGCATGGTATTGTACATGTAAATTCAGCAGTCTGGCTCATCGACAGCTTCTGTAACCAACAGAATATCATAAAATACACGTAATTAACCCATCTTTATCAATTATACTGCTTTGTTTCTGCATCTAGTTTGATATATTCTCTTATTAAATCACATTTTATATAATCTTACAGTATTTTAAAAATATCAATCTTCTGTTGTTTAAAGATCCAATATTAGATAATGAAACTATCTGTTTACCATAATTAAAAAAAAAAATAACAGAAAATGTCGAATACTGCAGAATCTGTTGAAAACTACGAACTTCCGACGGCTTACAGATATAAGAATTTCTCCCGTGGTTGTTTACTTTCATTGCTATTTATATCGTGATTGTGATTAAGATGCATCAGATTTGATTTACGTTGATTACTAGACACCAAAGTAGTTTGTTACGTAGGCTAATATCATATCAACCGATTTTTCCCTAAACTATCAATAACCTCCGTCTTTACTCTGACTTAACCTTTAAGCACTGGTAATATTCCCAATGTAAATTAAATCTTAACTGCGCTCAGTCAGATCTTCATTTTATATCGTCCGAGATTATTTGCCTCAATTTATAGCTTATAGTTACTAGTTATATAGGGGTCTCTGTGGTCAAGTGGTTACAGCATCACACTTTTGAACCATGATGTCTCTCACTTCTGGTCAGCGCAGGTTCAAGTCACACTGGATCCTAAACGAATTTTTGTAAGAATGTTTGCCAGTTTACTTGCAGAAGGCCAGTGGTCTCTTTGCAACAAAAGCTGATAGTGTGAAAAGTGCCCCCCTTTTTTGCAGTCTTTAAAAGATACATAAAAAAATTCTAAAGAATAACTAAAGATTCAATTTCAGCAAACGTTTTGCAAAAAAAAATCATTTTTTCACCTAATTACTAACAAAACACATTAAATGAATGCATCAAAGTGAATACAAGGGTAGACAATAGATGATATCATGCAAAAATGAATAAAAATGACAAAGCCTGAAAAGACATTAAAAACGCATCAAAAATTAATGTTCCGATTTGTACCAAAAAATACTAGCTTGAATCATTTATCCAGCCCTCGGGCTGATATTGGAGTCTCGGGTTGATATGGCATGTGATACAGATTTTGCCATGTATTACTCTCTATTTAAATTGGTCACAATCAGGATTTATCATAAACAAAGAAAATATATATCTCGCCTTCCAGATCAGTGAATATAAATTTTCTCAAGTTTGATAAATCCCAATAACAAATGATTTAAAAGTCGATAAATGTATATATGATACAATACAACAAAGAAAGGAAATATTTACAGGTATTTGATTAAAAGAAAAAAAAAAACCCAGAAAATCTAAAGCGCCATCGAATCTAACACGTGTTAACATAAATATATACATGTACTAGTAATGAATTTTGCTCATGTAAGTATCACAAAAAAGTTCCAGTGAGTGTTATTATAAAAATCTGCGATATTTCGCGTCAATATATCTCACAAATCAGCTTATAAATATCAAAATACCATTCTCACACATATACAAAAAGCTTGTCCTTTTTCTCCTGACAAATCCTTGTCTTTGTTCTACATCTTCCAATAGCTTTGAAAGTATTTGTGGTTTTGTTTTTTGGGTTTTTTTACTTTATATTTGTTGACCTAGATATTTTTACTTCATATTTGTTGATTTAGTTTTTTTTTACGTTATAATTGTTGATCTAATTTTTTTTTTTTTACTTTATATTTGTCGACCTATATCTTTTTACTTTATATTTGTTGACCTATATCTTTTTACTTTATATTTGTGAGCCAGCCTGGCTCAGTCGGTAGTGCGCTCGACTCTGGATCGTGAGGTCGTGAGTTCGAGTCCCACCGGCGACAGGTTGGTTTCCTGTCTTTCGGATGAGACAGTAAAAGCTGGAGGTCCCGTGTCACAGTAGGTGTTGGCACGTTAAAGAACCCTACTGCTCAATGGCCGTAAGTGCCGAGCATAGGCCAAAATTTGAAGCCCTTCACCGGCATTTGGTGACGTCTCCATATGAGTGAAATATTCTCGAGTGGGACATTAAACAACAATAAACAAACAAACAAACTTTATATTTGTTGACCTATATCTTTTAACCTTCATATTTGTTGACCTTGTTTTTTAATTTATATTTGTTGATGTATAGATTTTTTACCTTATCTTTTTACTTTATATTTGTTGACCTATATCTTTTTTTTTATTTTTATATCTTTTTACTTTATATTTGTTGACCTAGATTTTTTTTTACTTTATATTTGTTGACCTAGATTTTTTTACTTCATATTTGTTGACTTAGATTTTTTACTTTACTTTATGTTGAGCCGGCCTGGCTCAGTCGGTAGTGCACTCAAGTTCGAGTTTAGCCAGCGGCAGGTTGGTTTCCTGTCCTTTGGATGAGACAGTAAAAATCGAAGTTCCGTGTTGCAGTAGGTGTCGGCACGTTAAAGAATCCTCACTGCTCAATGGTTGTAAGTGCCGAGCATAGGCCAAATTTGAAGCCCTTCACATTTGGTGACGTCTCCATATGAGTGAAAGATTCTTGAATGGGACGTTAAACAACAATAAACAAACAAACAAACAATTTACTTTATGTATGTTGGCCTAGAGTTTTTACCTTATATTTCTTGACCTATTTTTTTTTTACTTTATATTTGTTGACCTAGATTTGATCCACAGAGTTATTAGGGAAGTGCCCTGTATATGATAAAGAAAGATGGTTATCAGTTTTGACACACGTTTTCTCTGCTTCATCCATCCACCCATGTAGTAATCATTCCCTCACATGTACCTCAAAATTAGAGCCCAAGAAGAGATTAGATTCTTTCATCTGAATGTACCACGGTTCCCCAGACTAATATTTACTTTGTATGTTTTAAGAAAATATGGCCGACTCCTTTTTCACTACTAATAATTTGATGATCTTATATATGATGCTCTCTGGGTTTTTTGGGGGGGTGGGGGGGGGGGGTTGAGGGGGGGCATTCCATGGCTCAGATCATCACACTTGAAATTCCCAAGTCTCTCACTTTTAGGCCACATGAGCACAGCCGGGATTTATGTTCAGATTTTGCATGTATTTTACTGACTTACTTGCCGAAGACCAGGTTTTTTTTTTTCAAACAGTACTGTACATTATATATCTAGGACCCGGTTGCACAATACATTGTTAAATCTAACCTACAGTAAACCCACTGGATTAACAATGGTTTACTTCAAGTTCAATTTAAAAACGTATTGTGCAAATGAGTCCTGGTTTTCTAAAATCCACCATTAACACTAAGCTGCCATCTTATAACTGCATAAGAAACTGCGGAGTGTGGGTTATATAATTTTGTTTCTTGATGTTCTACCTAAGTAGTAGTCATTCTCTATCCATTTAAAGTACATGTATAACTTGAAATCAGAATTCTTTCATCGATAAATTATCAGAACACTAAAATATTCAGCATTTCACTAATGATATATACCAGTATACAATATCATTTAATTACATAAAGCAATAATCAATATAAATTCTCAAAGAATTGCCATTCCTGCGGCTAAATGGACATTAACTCCCCGATATTAGGAAAACTCATTTATTTGTCCTTAATTTTCCACAGAGTTTCTTTGCTGTGCATCAGAGTATTTCTGTGTGACTGTATACTCTTCAGAGGAAAACAAATTCTCCTGGCAGAGAGAAAAGTGAAAGACCAGGATTATCCATGAAAAAATAACTGTTTCTCCCACTGTGGGCAGGGAGATTCACAAAAATAACGGAAAAGATTTCCTTGTCTTTATGGGGTAGGGTAAGATAACATTTTCACGTGAAAATTCGTTGACTTTAACCAGAGCAAATGACGGATCTACTTTATGCTGTTTCATTCACTTGTAAACAAACTTGGGTGAGGTTACGGAGTAGGCTACACAGTTGGTGACATAGTTTTGCCAACAGAGGGTCACGAGAGGAAAATTGTGTAAATTGTAAAACTTCTAGGAAGATGTTCTATGCATGTCCAATGTGCAAAACATTAGCAAAATATCAGCTTGTGAATTTTGAGGTGTCAGAGATGCAATTTGACAGAAACAAAAATTTTCAATTTAGAGGAATTTAAGTTCAGCCCCAAGTTGATCCTGTCTTGTTATCCTTGTTTGAGAACAAAATGCAGGAAAATGTCCTTGGAAAAGAAGACAGCTTACAAAAAAATCCCTAGGACATTGCTCCTTATATGTCAAATGAAAATTCTATTGTGTGAAGTTAATCAGTCGTTTATTTGTATGAAATGGGCGTATACTGCTCATCACATCCTATGCATCTAAACCTGCCATTTCTCTTCCTTTTCAACAGCTCCATAATTGGAATAATGTTTAAATTTTTCAACAAAAAGTTTTTAAAAAGTAGGTAAAATTCAGAGGTCCGGATCATTAGGTCAAAAGTCAAGGTACCATTGGTTACCTCTAATCCCAAGTAGTATACATGTGATATATCAAAACTCTGTTCTGTGTACTTAAAATGTTATCTCCCATGTTAAAATTTTGGTTCATGAATGACGCGGACGCCGCCACTGCAGGGTGCATGGGGCATTAGCTCTCCAGACATTTAGTCCCTGCCATCTAAAAAGGTGAAAACTACAACTCATATATATATATATATATATATATATATATACAGTAAAACCTGTGTATAGGGGCCACTCAAGGGGATGACCAATTTTGGCCCCTATAGACAGGTGACCCCTATATACAGGGTCGGCCATGATAGGTGAAATGTACCAAAATTATTTTTCTATATTGATGTGCGTGTCTTTCAAACTCACCATACTTGTATATATATATGCAATAATAACCACATGTCCAAATGTAATTCTTATTTATATACATGCATATAAATCAACAAAATTCAGTTAAAATATAACTTTTATTAAATAAATACCAACAAATTTTCAATGTTTTCACTTAAATTATAGAAATCTATTTCACCTGAGTCAAGTACCACATACACGTATCAATTAAATATGAAATCATGATAATCATGTATCAATTGAAAAGCATAACAGTTTTGCAAACTGTCCCTCAGTCATACCATTATTCCTTTTGTTGTACCGAGTTGGGTAACTGTATTCGAAACAAAAGGTTGAAAAGCCGCATGCCGCATGGTAATTACTACAATTAGGCACGTGTAGCTTGGTAGAAGGTCGTCGAGATGCGGTATCGTTTAATCTTGGTCTCCCATCGAAAGCCGTCTGTTTGCGTTAATAATCCAATTAACCAATTACATAAACACCTTGTGTGTACCTCGCCTGGAGGTATGTTTATACAATCAATCCAGGTAATAAACAAACATCTCGCTTCGAAGTTTAACATAGATTTAATGGAAAGTCTAGGTGAGATCCGAATCGCTGAAAGCAAGTTACGTGAAAAAACATGATGCACTTCGAAAGTAGTAGCAAGAAGGATAACTCTAATTTACTCGCCCTCATGGTTCAAGTGGAATGGCCGCTATACGAAAAAATCGTCGATTGTCGGGCCGTAAACAAGTGGCCGCTGACCGCGTTGAACAGGTGACCACTATATAAAGGGTCATTATATAGTAAAATACAATGGGGATCCTTCAGATTGACCGCTATGGACAGGGTCGCGCTATACACAGGTGACCGCTATGGCAGGTTAGACTGTATATATATATATATATATATATACACACATATATATATATATACATATATATATAGTAACAAAAACCTACCCGATTCTCATTTTGTCTTCAATCAAAATAAACCACAGACTGTCTGTGTAGCAAATGAAAAGCTCAATTTCCTGAAAGTTTTTTATAATTAATCAAATTTTACTGCATTGATATATATAAATATATGGTTTCCACTTAAATTTCCGAGAAATAAATTCATTTTTCTGACAAAAGGTGTAATTGCACAGAATCTAATGTCCCATTTTAGTCAGTTAATCAATGATAAAATGAAACATATGAGAACTGCATTTATTGAAATGACATTAAGAGGCAATCCATATAGTTAACAAGAAAAATCGTTTGTGCAGTCCTCAGAGAAACGCAATAATTTTCCCATTAAATCTGTCTTGATTTTATTTACTTCTCTTTGTATCAATCAATGTGTAAATCGGTTCTAATTGATCATGCAGTTTGTTCTATGTGTTATCTATTCAATGTTATACAGCAATGTGCAATTTCCCTGTTCAGGTATGGCTAACATTGCTTTGGTAGAAATCAAATATCAATTTATACCAAAAAAATCTGATTAAAACAGAATTACATGTAGGTGTGTTATGAAACATACTTATTGTGTTTTCTCTCTGTTCATCTCTTTCTTATACCCTCACGATTCTTAAGTTTCAATATATATATATGTGTGTGTGTGTGTGTGTGTGTGTGTGTGTGTGTATCTTTTCAGCAAGAGTTCTTCCCCTTGTGCAAAGACGTCATATGCTGCAGGTACATATGTACATAAATTAAAAACATCTGATCACTGGTTCATTGGAAGATTTTTTATCCTTTTGGGGGCCACTATGACTTCTTGAACCTTTTCATTCCAAAACTTAACGATACTACCAGTACAATTTGGTTGAAAATTGGCCCACTGGTTCTTAAGAAGAAGTCAAAAATGTCTGAAATATGTCAAATAAGCATACTTATACTTTCTGTTTACTTACATCACAGGCCTTCGGGGCAGAGCGGTTAGAGCACCATGCTTTACACCATCAAGTCTGTCTCTTCTGGTGAGTGCCGTTTCATTAAGCTTGCTGGAACCTAAGCTGATTTTTGTGAGAAAGTTTGCCAGTTTACTAAATGCAGAATGCTGTTGGACTCTTCCCGGGTACAAAGTAACCAGGTTCTCTCCATCATCAATAAAAGTTGCCAACATACTTTTATAACTGAAAAATTGTGAAAGCATAATTTGACAACATTTAACATTTCACCACCAACACTACAGCTGACAACATTTTCAACTATCTCCGCATAACAAAACAAACATTTCACCACCAACACTACAACTGACAACATTTTCAACTATCTTTCACTTAACAAAACAAACATTTTAACACCAACACTACAGCTGACAACTTTTTCAACAAACTCTCCCTTAACAAAACAAACATTTCACAACCAACACTACAGCTGACAACATTTTCAACTATCTTTCACTTAAAAAAAACAAACATTTTAACACCAACACTACAGCTGACAACATTTTCAACTATCTTTCGCTTAAAAAACAAACATTTCACAACCAACACTACAGCTGACAACATTTTCAACTATCTTTCACTTAAAAAAAAACAAACATTTTAACACCAACACTGCAGCTGACAACATTTTCAACTATCCCTCCCTTAACAAAACAAACATTTCACAAACAACACTACAGCTGACAACATTTTCAACTATCTTTCACTTAACAAAACAAACATTTTAACACCAACACTACAGCTGACAACATTTTCAACTATCTCTCCCTTAACAAAACAAACATTTTAACACCAACACTACAGCTGACAACATTTTCAATTTTTAACAAACAAACATTTTAACAGCAACACTACACCTGACAACATTTTCAACTATCTTTCACTTAAAAAAAAAACAAACATTTTAACACCAACACTACAGCTGACAACATTTTCAACTATCTTTCGCTTAAAAAACAAACATTTCACAACCAACACTACAGCTGACAACATTTTCAACTATCTTTCACTTAAAAAAAAACAAACATTTTAACACCAACACTGCAGCTGACAACATTTTCAACTATCCCTCCCTTAACAAAACAAACATTTCACAAACAACACTACAGCTGACAACATTTTCAACTATCTTTCACTTAACAAAACAAACATTTTAACACCAACACTACAGCTGACAACATTTTCAACTATCTCTCCCTTAACAAAACAAACATTTTAACACCAACACCACAGCTGACAACATTTTCAATTTTTAACAAACAAACATTTTAACAGCAACACTACACCTGACAACATTTTCAACTATCTTTCACTTAAAAAAAAACCAAACATTTCACCACCAACACTACAGCTGACAACATTTTCAACTATCTTTCATTTAACAAAACAAACATTTTAACACCAACACTACAGCTGACAACATTTTCAACTATCTCTCCCTTAACAAAACAAACATTTTAACACCAACACTACAGCTGACAACATTTTCAATTTTTAACAAACAAACATTTTAACAGCAACACTACACCTGACAACATTTTCAACTATCTTTCACTTAAAAAAAACAAACATTTCACCACCAACACTACAGCTGACAACATTTTCAACTATCTTTCACTTAAAAAAAAAACAAACATTTTAACACCAACACTACAGCTGACAACATTTTCAACTATCTCTCCCTTAACAAAATAAACATTTCACCACCAACACTACAGCTGACAACATTTTCAACTATCTTTCACTTAACAAAACAAACATTTTAACACCAACACTACAGCTGACAACATTTTAAACTATCTCTCCCTTAACAAAACAAACATTTTAACAGCAACACTACACCTGACAACATTTTCAACTATCTTTCACTTAAAAAAAAAACATTTCACCACCAACACTACAGCTGACAACATTTTCAACTATCTCCCCATAACAAAACAAACATTTTAACACCAACACTAAAGCTGACAACATTTTCAACTATCTCCCCATAACAAAACAAACATTTTAACACCAACACTACAGCTGACAACATTTTCAACTATCTCTCCCTAAACAAAATAAACATTTCACCACCAACACTACAGCTGACAACATTTTCAACTATCTCCCCTTAACAAAACAAACATTTCACCACCAACACTACAGCTGACAACATTTTCAACTATCTTTCACTTAAAAAAAACAAACATTTCACCACCAACACTATAGCTGACAACATTTTCAACTATCTCCCCATAACAAAACAAACATTTTAACACCAACACTACAGCTGACAACATTTTCAACTATCTCCCCATAACAAAACAAACATTTTAACATTAACACTACAGCTGACAACATTTTCAACTATCTCTCCCTAAACAAAATAAACATTTCACCACCAACACTACAGCTGACAACATTTTCAACTATCTCCCCTTAACAAAACAAACATTTCACCACCAACACTACAGCTGACAACATTTTCAACTATCTTTCACTTAAAAAAACAAACATTTCACCACCAACACTATAGCTGACAGCATTTTCAACTATCTCTCCCTTAACAAAACAAAATAAGCACATGTTTTCCACCGACTCCCCGTATCATAAATTCTAATGTCACCACTAAATCCTCCTCACATAATATGATATTTATTAAGTTACCATTTCTCATTGTCATCAAATTATAGAATATCTAACCTCACCATTAAAGTGTGTCTGTCTATACCGATATCTTTGTATGTGTATGGTTCTCTCTGCTCGTTAGCTTCTTTTGCAAAATAATGGATTTCTTGTGAATATATCTTTATTGGAAAATGTCACATCTTCTACTTAACTTCTAAGTGACAATTTAATCACCATCTTCAAATCCTGATGATATTTCCATTAAGACAAACAGTTTGCACTTTCTTAATGCACAGAATTCAAAAAAATGAGAGAGAAGCGATAGAGAGTTTTACCATAAAACTGCTAAGAATAGCTGTCAGCGTAATAGGAAAGTAGATTTGCCGCTGAATGAGTACTGCCAGAAATAGTCAACGCTTTTTATTTACTTATTATAGGGGTCAGCTGTTGGTTCTCAGTGTTTTTTTTATTTTTTTGCAAACCTTTAATGTGTGACAAGACAGGAAAAAAGAAACCTGATATTTACCAGTGTTAAGACACAGTGGAAACTCGTTATGTTGAAATGGGATGAGTCGAAATTCTGGTTATGTCCAAGCTAACCTGGCAATTTCTTTATGGACAGATCAATGCATTAATGAATACTTCAGTTATCTTGGATTTCAGATATATCTGGAAGTCAGAGGAGTGATCCGGATAAATAGGTTCTACTGTAAGCCGAGATTCACCTAACTCTCACCTTTTCCTTCATCCCTACTCAGAAACAAGAGGTGAATATCCGCATGCTTTGTTCAAAGATTCTGTGAAATTTTTAGTTAAGTATTTGCAGATTATTTGAAAAAATACAGCAATCCCCTAATGCATCTACCTACATCAGTGTAACATATCAGTTCTTGCATCCCTCGATCCCAAGTTACAAATAACTGAATATTCTATATAAATTTCCAAGACACACAGGTATCATAACAAGCTGCTACTTGTATTTTCTTATGAGGTAGTGTTCAAATGGTAAAGTATTGACAGATACAAAACACTGCAGTGCATTTACCTAGATCAGAGTAATACGACAGTAACCTTACACGACCCTAGGCCTCCCCAATAACAAAGAACTGAATATTTTACATAATTATTAATGCAACATGCATTTTGTACAAATTCATTCTACTAAGTAGTCAAACGTAGATATAATCTTATACGGTTTGTGAGAATGGTAAAATATTACCAGACATAAGATACACCCAATGTGTTTTTTCCTAAATTATACATGCAGTGCATTACCGTATAAATGATATTTATTACATACACGACTGTAATCATCCAGTTATAATACAGAGTTCAATACGCCCGTGTAGTATGTAACGTCGTATTGCACTGCAGTTGGATACGGAAATTCTTCCGGAGCCACTTTTCTAAATGGAAATCCGCCCATCCATAATATTTTATAACGTCGTTATAAGTGGAATTAATGTTCAATTTCTGTACCAAATTAGATAAATAAGAGGCATGTACATGTAATAAATAACAAAACCACACAAATGTTTCTATCCGTATCAACTGCGATGGATCATTGTAATGAATGGATTCAACTCAAGCTACACTCTCGTTGAATCCTTCCACTACAACGATTTCATACAGTCAGTTTACCACTTTCTCGTGATTTATTTTTTGGGGGGTCCTCAAGAATAAACTCATGAATATTCAGTGGAAGTCTTTTGGTCTCAATCATTCACCCCACCCCATCCCCAGTTTGATAACATGAAATATTGTAGCTTACCATTCAGAAGTACAAAATTGGTATGTCATGGCCAACAGTCGCAATGTGTTGAGAGAATATGGTGAAAAAAAAGGAGAGTTTATATATATGTATATCAAGACCAAACATACCATCTACGCATTCTTCTTCTGTTCCACATAGATTCTGAGTAAACAAACAACCTGAAATAAAAAAAAATAATAAAACTTGAAACAAAGTATTTGTAGTGAGAGATGGAAAAACTGATGGAGAATTGATTCATCCCTGTAACAGAACATCTTTTAT
This sequence comes from Atrina japonica, assembly GCA_030159075.1. Taxonomy (NCBI): domain Eukaryota; kingdom Metazoa; phylum Mollusca; class Bivalvia; order Pterioida; family Pinnidae; genus Atrina; species Atrina japonica. The sequence goes on along the minus strand of BROG01000297.1, from coordinate 417,736 downwards.
CCAAAATATACGACTGTGGAACCTGTGTTGAGATACCATCAATTCTGCCACTGAAATGTGGCCTCTCTAGACAGGTGGTCTCTCAAAAGTGGATTTATTTACAGTGTCATTTATCTAAATTATGTGGTTCTCTAAATGTGGCCTCTCTAGACAGGTGGTCTCTCAAAAGAGGTTTTATTTACAGTGTTATTTATCTAAATTATGTGGTTCTCTAAATGTGACCTCTTTAGTCAGATGGTCTCTCAAAAGAGGATTTATTTAGTGTTATTTAACTCAACAGTTTTCTAAATGTGGTCTTAAAAAGACAGGTGGTCTTTCGTAACAGTGGTCCATCAAAACAGGTACCACTGTTAATTATTTCAGTCTTCTATGACAAACCACTCAGCCATCAAGTCATTAGTGAATACAACTCTCTTACTGGCATATCTCATTAGCATCTCTTATTACACGTAGTACATTTTGTTCCAGCTATATTTAATGGAGAAAATGTGAATAATTCATTATTAGCAATATATAACGCCCTCATTCCCCAAGGGAGCAAGATTTCTGAGTATTATTGTTCATTTTGACACTTGATATAAGAAAACAATGATATTCCTGAACAGTAATTTATACATGTATTTCCTGGCATTGCTCCTCTTTTTGGAGTACCAGTTAATGACTGTTGATTAATACTGAATCAAGGTTATGTCTACCTGATTTCATAAATCATCACTCGAGTTATCTTTCTGATATTTGAATCACAATCCAACTCCCTGATACAATTTATTTTACAAATGAAATTTGACTTGGGCCATATTATAGTAGATATATAATCAATTAATATTACACCTGTGTTATGACTCTCTTGTATCATACAAGTTGTATGGGTTCTCATTATTACACCTGTGTTAAAACTTCCTGGTATCATAAAAGATGTATGTATAAGCTCTCAATATTACACCTGTGTTATCACTTCCTGGTATCATACAAGTTGTATGAGCTCTCAATATTATACCTGTGTTATGACTCTCTTGTATCATACAAATTGTATGAGCTCTCAATATTACACCTGTGTTATGACTCCCTTGTATCATACAAGTTGTATGGGTTCTCATTATTACACCTGTGTTAAAACTTCCTGGTATCATAAAAGATGTATGTATAAGCTCTCAATATTACACCTGTGTTATCACTTCCTGGTATCATACAAGTTGCATGAGCTCTCAATATTACACCTGTGTTATAACTTCCTGGTATCATACAAGTTGTATAAGCTCTCAATATTATACCTGTGTTATGACTCTCTTGTATCATACAAGTTGTATGAGCTCTCAATATTACACCTGTGTTATGACTCTCTTGTAGCATACAAGTTGTATGAGCTCTCAATATTACACCTGTGTTATAACTTCCTGGTATCATACAAGTTGTATAAGCTCTCAATATTATACCTGTGTTATGACTCTCTTGTATCATACAAGTTGTATAAGCTCTCAATATTACACCTGTGTTATGACTCTCTTGTAGCATACAAGTTGTATGAGCTCTCAATATTACACCTGTGTTATAACTTCCTGGTATCATACAAGTTGTATGAGCTCTCAATATTACACCTGTGTTATAACTTCCTGGTATCATACAAGTTGTATGAGCCCTCAATATTACACCTGTGTTAAAACTTCCTGGTATCATACAAGTTGTATGAGCTCTCATTATTATACCTGTGTTATAACTTCCTGGTATCATACAAGTTGTATGAGCTCTCAATATTACACCTGTGTTAAAACTTCCTGGTATCATAAAAGATGTATGTATAAGCTCTCAATATTATACCTGTGTTATCACTTCCTGGTATCATACAAGTTGTATGAGCTCTCATTATTATACCTGTGTTATAACTTCCTGGTATCATACAAGTTGTATAAGCTCTCAATATTATACATTTGTTACAACTTCTTCCTGGTATCGTACAAGTTGTATGATCTCTCATCATTACACCTGTGTTATAACTTCCTGGTATCATACAAGTTGAATAAGCTCTCAACTCTCAATACCATACCTGTGTTATAACTTCCTGGTATCATACAAGTTGTATGAGCTCTCAATATTATACCTGTGTTACAACTTCCTGGTATCATACAAGTTTAGAGATGCTAGTGGCTTACTGGGAAAATTCCTGAAATTACTAACTGAGCCAATATGGTCCGGGTGTCTGGGGGCCACCTAGGCCCCCAGAAGCTGTGCAAGCAAAGATGCTCTGAGATTGATTCTGGGATACTTTCTGGTGTTTGAATACAATAAAGGACTTAGACAATAATGACTGTTTTGTGCTTCTTTCAATACGGTATAAATTTCATTTTCATTTGAAGCAAGGTGAAAAGCAACCACTATATAATATGTATTGAAGGCTTGTTCTGCTTAGGTAAAAGGTGTACATATAAAATGATTTGATCATTGCACACAATACATAAACACTGCCCCTTTAAATCAAATTTACGGACATAATCTGACATGTCATGAAGATACCCATGCAGTGCCTTTCCTCCAGCAACTTAATCCCTGGCCTTGGTCAATCATTTTTATATTAGCGGATTGATCTAAAACACTCGTGTTAGATTTTCAAATTTCACTCTGACACCATGCATGCCATGTGCTTTAAACTGTCAACCTCGCTTTAGCAATGAGTCAAAGCAACATCGATGCTGATTAGTCAATTCAGTTATGATCAACGAATGAATAAACAGATAGCAAAAGTCGTCCGATGAACCGGAAATGTATCTCAGTGGTCTGCTTAATAACTGAAAAGAACCAGAGAAATTGGGTTATACTAAATAACGAAATAGTAATCAAACTCCGGAATTTGGTTATACTAAATAACGAAATAGTAATCAAATCCGAAATGTATGGGGATGGATATAAAAATCCGGAATTCCGGGAAAATCCGGAAAACTAGCATCTCTACAAGTTGTATGCACATCTCTCAATATTACACCTGTGTTTTAATTTCCTGGTATTATACTAGATGTATATTACTACAATAAATTAATACTACACCTGCATTTTGATTTCTTCATATTATTACCTGTAGTCCCTGGCTAATCTAAGAGACATCTGCCTAATTACTGAGCCAAAATGGAATAAGCAAATCAATAAACCAGTTATTAATCAACTATGTAGATAGTTAAGATGAAGCCAATTACATTTTACATATACATGTATATCTTCATGACTTCCATTTTACATAAATGTATGTTCATGTTTGTGTTCATGTATTGTCTGTTTAAACAATTAGGATTTTTCTTACATCAAGGCTACTTTTCATTGAGTTTCGCATCAGGCATGTTCGCTTTCGTGTCTATATTCCTGTATTGGTAGAGTGACCCAATAGTTCAAGGTAAAGACTATAACTAAATCAATGTCGGCCGACTTTCCCAATATTGTCCGAGATAGAAAGATGATATTGCATGGACCATTTTCTGCATGTTACGGAAACATATAAATAGTATAGTTTCTGAATTATAGCTATAGATTTATGACTTCAAATTACTAATCATTTTCGAATATACCAATATTCGAACAATTATTTTTGGTATTCATTTCAGCTCTGTGTATATGCGAATATTTTTTCGAATTTTTTTTGGTAATATGTCCAGTGCTTTTTGAACTGGGTATTTTAACAAAATTGGAATATCTAAAAATACATAAAACAGTTTGAAAATACAAGAATCTCTTCAAATTCATTGAAATTTCAAGTCTGCATTGGGGAAAAAATGCATTTTTCTGAATTGGGAATAGGGTGTTATTTAGCGCCCTACAAAACTAAGGGTGGAAAATCCCTGAAATGTATACATGTATATATATGCTATAAGTACTTACATAAACCTTACATGAAAACTTAATATCAACTTCACAGTCAAATTGACAATTTACCAAACCACTGTTGTAATAAACGCTATAAAATACCAGTTTTTGTTGAATGACAATACAAAAGTGTATAAATATAGATGGAAAGTAATCCCAAAGGCCTATAACTCTATCATTCATGAATGAAGCAATATGGCAATAAAGCTTTGATTATATATTATCCGATGATGGCAATTTACCAGAGCTACATGTAGAACTGATCCATTAAAAATGCAAAACTTCATCACTGTCATAGGATGTTGAGTATAGACCAACAGTTGTGAAACAGCCAATAGTAATCAATGTATGAAGCGAATCAACCAATCAGCTTACACCATTTTTTTTAAACAGGTGCATGCCAAACAGCACTAACTATTTTATTACATTATCAAAGTACTGACTAAGATTAATTGTTGTGGCATGCCAATCAATTACCTTGTATTTTTGTTTTAATGATAAATTTCATCAACTGTTTCACATTGCTCAATTCTATATAAAATTGTTTTTCATTCATTTTGGAAACCAATGATATGAAATAACGGCTGTTTATGGCTTACATTCTAGTAATTTAAAGTAATACTTATAAACTATAAAGCCTAAAGAAAAAACAAAGCATTAAGACAAAATTATTGGCTAGCTATCTGTATTCGCTATGGTTGATAGTATCTCTGTGACTAGTGATGTGTATTTGCTATAGAGTAGCTGTACTTGGTATGGTTGATTGTATCTCTGTGACTAGCTATCTGTATTTACTATAGAGTAGCTGTACTTGGTATGGTTGATAGTATCTCTGTGACTAGCTATCTGTATTTGCTATAGAGTAGCTGTACTTGGTATGGTTGATTGTATCTCTGTGACTAGCTATCTGTATTTGCTCTAGAGTAGCTGTACTTGGTATGGTTGATTGTATCTCTGTGACTAGCTACCTGTATTTGCTATAGAGTAGCTGTACTTGGTATGGTTGATTGTATCTCTGTGACTAGCTATCTGTATTTGCTCTAGAGTAGCTGTACTTGGTATGGTTTATTGTATCTCCGTGACTAGCTATCTGTATTTGCTATAGAGTAGCTGTACTTGGTATGGTTGATAGTATCTCTGTGACTAGTGATGTGTATTTGCTATAGAGTAGCTGTACTTGGTATGGTTGATTGTATCTCTGTGACTAGCTATCTGTATTTTCTATAGAGTAGCTGTACTTGGTATGGTTGATAGTATCTTTGTGACTAGCTATCTGTATTTGTATAGAGTAGCTGTACTTGGTATGGTTGTATCTCTGTGACTAGCTACCTGTATTTGCTATAGAGTAGCTGTACTTGGTATGGTTGATTGTATCTCTGTGACTAGCTATCTGTATTTGCTATAGAGTAGCTGCACTTGGTATTGTTGATTGTATCTCTGTGACTAGCTATTTGTATCTCCTGCTGTCTATGTGTATGGTTGGCTAAATATGTACATGTATATCTCTGTGACTAGCTATCTGTATCTCCTGCTGTCTATATGTGTATGGTTGGTTTGTATCTCTGTGACTAGCTATCTGTATCTCCTGCTGTCTGTAAGTGTATGGCTGGCTAAATACGTACATGTATATCTCTGTGACTAGCTATTTGTATCTGCTGACGCTGGTTGTACTGTATTGTCAGAATTTGTGTGTTTACTTTAATGTTGTTAACCTCCAATGTTATACAACATTGGCTTTCTGCATCTGTATGGCAAATAGGTTACTTTTGAGTAAGCCCAGATTACTTTTATTCGCGTCTTTCCGATTTTGTTCTTCCTATGTACTTCTAGTTTTCACATTTATCTTTGCAATGTGTGTAGAGTACATGGATTATCCTTATGTTTTAGAACATTACCATTATTTTGTGTAAAGAAATCCATGAGAAACTCTTAAAACATACCACAGTGGGTTTATTTAGTCAAATGCCAAAATGACTGAAATGTAGTAGGCAGGGAAAAATGAGCGGACAGAATGGGAATCAAACCCCAGGACCTTCCTAACACTAGCAGAATGCTCTTACCCACTGTGCTATCGGGGCCATTTGTATACAGTAAAACATGAATATAAAGAAATTGGTTTGCTACCGAATTAATACACACAACGAATCAATAAATAATTCCCAACTGTACCTTTATATATTCTTAGTAGAAAAACAATGTTGTAACAAATTTTATTTATAACAAATTTTTGCCTATAACAAACCAATATGTATGTCCCTTGATAACCAAACCGAGTCTTTTATAGTATTATAATGACAAAGTAATCAATATCATTGAAGAAAAGTAAATTCTTGACTTTTTTGCCAAGCATAAGTAGGCGGAATACTCTCTAATCAAATCAATTCTGTCAATAAAAAGAAATAAAAGTTTGTTTTCATTTTACTTCCCAGGAAATTTCCTGTTTAGCATGAATTGAGAGTGGTTTTTATTTTTTCTTAACAGATTGCAGTGTAACCCTTCAGCTGACTTTGCTATAACTACATGTATATAACAAACTGTCCTTATACGGTAACAAATTAAAAAAGAAGGCACCTTGAAATTCGTTATAAGTGAGTTTTACTGCATAACTGAAACTGGAAATAACATTGAGGAACATTTTTCACAATTCAGGTGACATGTTCGCCTAAATGCAGGATTATAACGTTAATCCGGGCTAACAAAAAGTATACAATTATGTAATTGGCAACTAATGACCAAGTTTTCTAACATCTGTATCTTAGTGGCTAGCGAATATTTATTTCACTGTACATGTATATAGCGTGTAGCCAACCTTCTGTCTGTCTGTCTGTCTGTAAATAAATATGACATATAATATATGTGCCTATGTATTTATGCATATATGTAAATACAACATAACATGGTCATTTTAATATGTGTCCGGTTGTCTAAAATGTGTGGCTTGCTGTCTGTAATTGAGTGGTTGACTTTCTTTCCTAATGTACCTGGTTTCATATGGAAAGGTATATGCCTGTAGGTGTTGCTACCTGACCACTATATATGTGGCTGATAATTGATGACTGGCTATCTGACCATTATACATGTCACTGACAGTAGATGTGGCCGTCTGACCGCTATATATGTGGCTGATTGTAGATGTGACAACCTGACCAGTATATATGTGACTGACGATAGATGTGGCCGTCTGACCGCTATATATGTGGCTGATTGTAGATGTGACAACCTGACCAGTATATATGTGACTGACGGTAGATGTGGCCGTCTGACCGCTATATATGTGGCTGATTGTAGATGTGACTACCTGACCTCTATATAAGTGGCTGATGGTAGATGTGGCCGTCTGACCTCTATATAAGTGGCTGATTGTAGATGTGACTACCTGACCTCTATATAAGTGGCTGATGGTAGATGTGGCCGTCTGACCTCTATATAAGTGGCTGATTGTAGATGTGACTACCTGACCTCTATATATGATTGTAGATGTGCCGCTGAGTGGTGATTGTAGATGTGGCCTACCTGACCTCTATATATGATGGTATATGGACTACCTGATTGGATGGTATATGTGACTACCTGACCTCTATATATGTGTCTGATGGTATATGTGACTACCTGACCTCTATATATGTGTCTGATGGTATATGTGACTACCTGACCTCTATATATGTGTCTGATGGTATATGTGACTACCTGACCTCTTATATATTGTAGATGTGACTACCTGACCTCACTGATGGTATATGTGACTGACCTATATATGTGTCTGATGGTATATGTGACTACCTGATGTGTGAGATGTGGACCTCTATATACTGATGGTATATGTGACCTGACCTCTATATATATGTGTGCTGATGTGTCTGATGGTATATGTGACTACCTGACCTCTATATATGTGTCTGATGGTATATGTGCTGACCAGAGTGGTAGATGTGGCTACCTGACCTCTATATATGTGGCTGATGGTACCTGACCTCTATATATGTGGCTGATGGTATATGTGACTACCTGACCTCTATATATGTGGCTGATGGTAGATGTGGCCACCTGACCTCTATATATGTGGCTGATGGTATATGTGACTACCTGACCTCTATATATGTGGCTGATGGTATATGCGACTGATGTGTCTATGGATATGTGGCCACCTGACCTCTATATATGTGGCTGATGGTATGTGATACCTGACCTCTATATATGTGTCTGATGGTATATGTGACTACCTCTCTATATATGTGGCTGATGGTAGACTACCTGGGCCACCTGACCTCTATATATATGGTATATGTGACTACCTGATGGTAGATGGTGTGCCACCTCTATATATGTGGCTGATGGTATATGTGACCTGACCTTATATATGTGGCTATGTATATGGACTACCTGATATATATGTGTCTGATGGTATATGTGCCACCTCCTGATGGTATATGTGACTACCTCTATATATGGTGTGACTACCTGATGGTGATGGTATATGTGGCCACCTGACCTCTATATATGTGGCTGATGGTATATGTGGCACCACTCTATATAAGTGGCTGATGCCTATCTGATATATAAGTGGCTGATGGTAGATGTGGCCGTCTGACCTCTATATAAGTGGCTGATTGTAGATGTGACTACCTGACCAGTATATATGTGATCGACGGTAGATGTGGCCACCTGACCTCTATATATGTGGCTGATGGTATGTGTATATGTGGCTGATGGTATATGTGACTACCTGACCTCTATATATGTGTCTGATGGTATATGTGACTACCTGACCTCTATATATGTGTCTGATGGTATATGTGACTACCTGACCTCTATATATGTGGCTGATTGTAGACCTCTATATATGTGGCCACCTGACCTCTATATGTGTATGATGTATATGTGACTGATGTGTGATGGTATGTGTGACACCTGACCTCTATATATGATGTATATGTGACTACCTGATGTGTGATGGTATATGTGACTACCTGACCTAAGTGGCTATATATGTGACCTCTATATATGTGGCTGATGGTATATGCGACTGACCTGATGGTATATGCCTACCTGACCTCTATATATGTGGCTGATGGTATATGTGACTACCTGACCTTGGCTGATGGTATATGTGACTTCTGACCTCTATAAGTGGCTGATGGTAGATGTGACTACCTGACCTCTATATATGTGTCTGATGGTATATGCGACTATCTGACCTCTATATATGTGGCTGATGGTATATGCGACTACCTGACCTCTATATATGTGGCTGATGGTATATGTGGCCACCTGACCTCTATATATGTGGCTGATGGTATATGCGACTACCTGACCACCTGACCTCTATATAAGTGGCTGATGGTATATGCGACTATTTGACCTCTATATAAGTGGCTGATGGTATATGTGACTACCTGACCTCTATATATGTGGCTGATGGTATGGCTGACCTCTATAAGTGGTGATGGTATATGTGACTACCTGACCTCTATATATGTGGCTGATGGTAGATGTGACTACCTGATATATATGTGGCTGCCTGGAGTTGTGGCTACCTGACCACTATATATGTGGCTGCCTGGAGTTGTGGTTATACTTGACTTTTATCTATGTGGCTGTCTGTGTTTATGCCAACATCTATTTAAATAAAGACAAATCTATACATGGAGAAGAACATCAAGACCAAATCAGTTGCCTGTCATTGATTTTTGCTGTTTACATTTTAACCACAAGTCAATTTCACACAGACACACAGATCTCGTTCATTGCTAGCAGCATTAACCTGAACTGACATTAGTGACTGCTGATCGATACCAACAACAAAGAAATGCCTCTGCATGTCGTACTTCCTGCAATTGTATTCTGTCAAAATTGAATTATAAAGCTATCGCCTAACTTCTTTCTGTTCTGATCCTTCGGGAATCAATGTGTCACCTTCTCCAAACAGAATGTGCATGACTGGAGTCGAAAATCAGCACTGGCTATGAAAGATTAACTGCTTCCTATTTTTTTCTCTCACTTAAACATGTACATCTGTAAGTGCATCAGGCATGCACGTGGCAAATTATCAATAGTTCACGCAACCTCAATCTTCACTTTACAGTTCACATAGCCTCTATCTTTACTTTATATTTCACACAACCTCTATCTTCACTTTATAGTTCACACAACCTCTTATCTTCACTATATAGTTCACACAGCCTTATCTTCACTTTACAGTTCACATAGACTCTATCTTTACTTTATAGTTCACACAACCTCTATTTTCACTTTATAGTACACACAACCTTTTATCTTCACTATATAGTTCACACAACCTCTATCTTCACTATATAGTTCACACAGCCTCTATCTTCACTTTACAATTCACATGGCTTCTGTCTTCACTTTACAGTTCACACAACCTCTATCTTCACTTTACAGTTCACACAACCTCTATCTTCACTTTACAGTTCACACAACCTCTATCTTCACTATATAGTTCACACAGCCTCTATCTTCACTTTACGATTCACATGGCTTCTGTCTTCACTTTACAGTTCACATAACCTCTATCTTCAATTTACAGTTCACACAACCTCTATCTTCACTTTACAGTTTACACAACCTCTATCTTCACATTACAGTTCACACAACCGCTATCTTCACTTTACAGTTCACACAGCCTCTATCTTCACTTTACAGTTTACACAACCTCTATCTTCATGGTTACTCAGCCAATTAATATGCTACTCATTCTATATGAAATATATGACATATTTCACAATTCAGAAATTATTTTGTTATTGACATTATCTATTACATTGTATGATGAAAAATATCCTATACTTATGTTTTTATGTTTAACTCCACATCCAGGGTTATAAATTACCTGGTCTATCATTACATTTGTCAATAAGCTAAACTATCAAATATGTGTAGGTTATTTAGTATAGAAGATCCTGCCTTGTGATACCACCCCTGTGCCACTAATACGTGGTTTCTCCAGACAGGTGGTCTCCTATCAGAGGTTTTATCTAAAGGATTACTTTTATTTAAAGGATTGTCCAGAATGTGACCTCAGTAGACAGGTGGTCTTTCATGAGATTGGTCTCAAAAAGACAGGTGGTCTTTCATGAGAGTGGTCTCAAAATGACAGGTGGTCTTTCATGAGAGTGGTCTCAAAAAGACAGGTGGTCTTTCATGAGAGTGATCTCAAAAGATAGGTAGGCAGGTGGTCTTTCATGAGAGTGGTCTCAAAAAGACAGGTGGTCTTTCATGAGAGAGTGGTCTCAAAAGACAGGTGGTATTTCATGAGAGTGGTCTCAAAAGACAGGTAGGCAGGTGGTCTTTCATCAGAGTGGTCTCAAAAAGACAGGTGGTCTTTCATGAGAGAGTGGTCTCAAAAGACAGGTGGTATTTCATGAGAGTGGTCTCAAAAGACAGGTAGGCAGGTGGTCTTTCATGAGAGTGGTCTCAAAAAGACAGGTGGTCTTTCATGAGAGAGTGGTCTCAAAAGACAGGTGGTATTTCATGAGAGTGGTCTCAAAAGACAGGTAGGCAGGTGGTCTTTCATGAGAGTGGTCTCAAAAAGACAGGTGGTCTTTCATGAGAGAGTGGTCTCAAAAGACAGGTGGTATTTCATGAGAGTGGTCTTAAAAGACAGGTAGGCAGGTGGTCTTTCATCAGAGTGGTCTCAAAAAGACAGGTGGTCTTTCATGAGAGAGTGGTCTCAAAAGACAGGTGGTATTTCATGAGAGTGGTCTCAAAAGACAGGTAGGCAGGTGGTCTTTCATGAGAGTGGTCTCAAAAAGACAGGTGGTCTTTCATGAGAGAGTGGTCTCAAAAGACAGGTGGTATTTCATGAGAGTGGTCTCAAAAGACAGGTAGGCAGGTGGTCTTTCATGAGAGTGGGTCTCAAAAAGACAGGTGGTCTTCTTTCATGAGAGAGTGGTCTCAAAAGACAGGTGGTATTTCATGAGAGTGGTCTCAAAAGACAGGTAGGCAGGTGGTCTTTCATGAGAGTGGTCTCAAAAAGACAGGTGGTCTTTCATGAGAGAGTGGTCTCAAAAGACAAGTGGTCTTCATGAGAGTGGTCTCAAAAGATAGGAAGACTGGTAGTCTTTCATGAGAGTGGTCTCAAAAAGACAGGTGGTCTTTCATGAGAGAGTGGTCTCAAAAGACAAGTGGTCTTCATGAGAGTGGTCTCAAAAGATAGGAAGACTGGTAGTCTTTCATGAACGTGGTCTAAAAAAGGCAGGTGGTCTTCATGAGAGTTGTCTCAAAAGACAGGTGGTATTTCATGAATGGTCTTAAAAGACAGGCAGTCTTTCATGAGAGTCTCTCAATGTCAGGTTTCAATTTCTTTTCTTGACAATTGGGCTGACTTTGTCAGTCAAGATAAACTGTGTATAATCACATGACGGTGATTTTTCTAGGTTAAATGACTATACTGGTATTTCCTCCTTATTATTCATATTCTGGGTCACTTATAAGCAATTAATTAGCAGTTCATTTAATTGAATGCAATATCCATTAAATTGCTGCCTGGTATTATTGATTCTTTCATTTATATCTTAAATACCTTCATATACTATATTGTAACATTATTTCAAAAGTCAATGTACAAAAAAAACTGAATATTTTACTGCAAAAGCAGAAGAATTAAAGGGACATTACAATTAATAACATTTAAAACTGCTCAGCCCAAATATAAAGATGTGTAAATACTCAAACTTCACCTCCAAAATAAATAAAAAAGATTTAATGAATAATTTAAAAGCAATAAATTGTTTACATTGCATTACCTAAAATTTCATGTTTGTTTTCAACTTGCTGTTAGTACAGTCTGATCACTTATCTCTTAACAATTATGTTAACACTGTGTAATACACATTGGGTGTCCATCACGGCATCAGCTCGTATTTCTCCATCTTAGTCACATGTACATCATCATGACAACCATCGGTTAAATCATTAATTTGATTTTATAAATTGCACTTAATATTACTGTAGCAAAGTACACTCAGAAAGAACCACATTAAAGAAAGATCAGTGGAACTTGTCTTGAGAGATAAACCCATCTACCACTCAAAAGTGGTCTCTCAAGACAGGTGGTATATCAAAAGAAGTTTTATTTAAGGGATTACTTAACCCAATGATTTCCAGAATGTAGTCTCAGAAGACAGGTGGTCTTTCATGAGAATGGTCTCAAAAGACAGGTGGTCTTTCATGAGAATGGTCTCAAAAGACAGGTGGTCTTTCATGAGAGTGGTCTCAGAACACAGGTGGTCTTTCATGAGAGTGGTCTCAGAAGACAGGTGGTCTTTCATGAGAGTGGTCTCAGAAGACAGGTGGTCTTTCATGAGAGTGGTCTCAGAAGACAGGTGGTCTTTCATGAGAGTGGTCTCAGAAGACAGGTGGTCTTTCATGAGAGTGGTCTCAGAAGACAGGTGGTCTTCCATGGTCTTTCAATACAGGCACCACTATATACAGTACATGTACATCAGCAGCTAAAGTAAGTACTTACAGTAACACTGTGACAACACAACCAGGGATGCACGTGTTCCTCATAAAGATTTACTCCTGAGTATCTAATTGGAATCAGGCTGAGAAAAATGTACTCGTCCATTTGTACTGGATGAGTGAAAATGGATTGGGGACGAGTAGTTAGAAGTGGGTATTCATCTCCAGGGACAAGTAATTATTCATTTAGATCTATAGCTTCTTACGTTTTAGCCTCTAAAACATTCCATGAACATGACAGTTTCAAAATCCTTTACTGCCTTTTATGATTAATTATAAGTCTCATATCTGAGAAATCAAAGAATGGTTAGTCTAAATGGTTTCATAAAAGTTTATTAGATATTGGGACAAGCTGAAGGTGTCCAGGAAGGAATGGTTTTCAAATTTTCAATTTTTGTACTCTCCCCTATTTGGAATGCTCTTTTCTATTGTCTTAACTCATCCGCCCCTGAAATATAATGGACTCTTCTGTAAATCAAATGTGTCTTTAGGGGTGAATGAGTTGACCATTCCATTATGGTCTGTAGGGTTAAATGGGTTTAAAGGATTCTTTAACCGAGTGGTTTTCAGAATGTGGTCTCACAAGACAGGTGGTCTCTCACAAGAGTGGTATCTTAAGACATGTCTCACCATATGATTGTAGCTACCAGCAGTTACAGAAAGTTCCTATACCAAAAAAAAAGGCTTGCAACGTAGGGGACCTCCAGACAAATCACTGTATAGTTGTTTAATTTCATGAGAAGAAAATTTTGCATTTTTCAAAAAGAAACGCAAGATCGTTTCCAAAACATATGTGTAATAAGAAGCTTACAATACATATATTTTTTGATTGGTGTATCATACCATGTCTGGTTAATATATGAATAAATCTGGATTGATAAAAACTTTTATGATTTTTATTGGTCACGTATTGTCTTTCTGATACTTCATAAGAATAATTAAGGTATAGCATTTACGGGTGTTTAATTTTGCGGTATTTTCTTTGACCGAGAATACAGCAAAATTTATTTAAAATCCCCCACAAATAAAAGCAACTATACAGTACATAAGGATACTCTTTGGCAAATAGTAACAATTTTAAATGCTAGAGATCAAAGTTCAAGGTCATCAAAATCCTTTGACCTTATCACCGATATGAAGTTCTTCCTAATCAATCATCATTTTTGAAATTCCATGCCTCTATCACCATTGGTTTTCAAATTACAATAATTTCCATGCTATAGGTCAAAGGTCAAGGTAACCTAACCTGATATTTTCAACATCATGAAGCTTCTGTTAAACAGGTCAAAGGTCAAAGTAACCTAACTGACAGCCTCTGACTTTTTCAACATCATGTAGTCTCTGTTCAGTAAACATCAATATGATCAATTTTCTTCATTACGTAATTTTAAGTACATGTATCATTAAAAATGCACACCTACACAAATCACCATGGGTTATTTTGCTGAATGTACACATGTCGTTTACCTACCATTTCTCCGGAAGAATTTTATTACACCAATCCTTAAACCAATCATTACATTTCAATTGCATAATAGAGATCCATATAGAAAATCGGATTGCAGAAATCCATTTCAAGACCACAAACATTGGAAATCAATATCGTGGGATCTTAATTAGAATATGTCTGTGCTGTGGACAGGAACAGCACTTCCTTTATGCAACTTTCATAGCCAAGATCTCTCAGTTAACAATTAAGCTTCAGATCGTATCAAAGTTTGGGATGACGAACAACATATTTGATTAAATATTACATTATGTTTATTTCAATGTCTGTTAAAGAATGGATGAACTAGATTATCTAATCTCTGTTGCATATTATCAATAAGCTGGAGATTAAACATGGCACTTTCCACTTACTATTATCTACAATGTTGTTGTTGTTGTATTGTTGTTTAATGTCCCACTCAAGAATCTTTCACTCATATGGAGATGTCACCAATGCCGGTGATTTGGGCTTCAGATTTTGGCCTATGCTCGGCACTTAGGCCATTGAGCAGTGTGGGTTCTTTAAAGTACCGACACCTACTGTGACATGGGACCTTGGTTTTTTTAAAACATTTTGCCAATAACACTACAGCCAATTATAAGCTGAATTATTGAAACACAAAATGTACAAGATCATTGTTTAAAAAACTTACCAATGCTTACAAAATGTATATCTAGCAGTTTTCAATTTTTTTATTCAAAACAGGAAAGTAATGAATTAAAATCAGGGCCCAGAACAAATTAAAGTCAACTGGGAAACATATATTTAACTTATTCAGTGATATCAGGCCTTTTTCTGTGGTTTCCACAGGGCTGATATTCGGACACATTTCCAATACAAAATGCATGTGTTTTTCCCTAAGTTAATGGGGGAAAAAAATCCCAAATATTGCACGAGGGGGTATCTAAAAAAAAGACCCCTTTACATTTTGATATACATGTGTGCAACTTGTTTTTATAAGTTTTTTCCCCAACAGATACAAATCATATTAAAATTTCATTGCCGATGGCATTTTCCCAAAATTGACAGAAAAGGGCCTGGATGTGAAATACTTCCATCATCAGATTTATTCTGTATCAGCCAATCAGATATCAGAATTAGAAAATATTCTCATTTTTTTTTTATAAAGGAAGAGACACTGATTTACCATAAATAAATAACATATCCATTATATACATTACAAATTGTTTCTACAACAACATACATTGTACTAAAATATTGACAATGTGTCTTTCAGTCAGTTATAAATAGCCTATGGTGGCTGACACACAATGGATCTGAATATATATCCAATACATTTATGCTGGCAACTTTTATTTTTATACAACTGCATAAATGATTTTATTGTTATCAGTTTCAGATTACGTATATTTCATGTATATTTGACATACATTATCTACATGATTATGACACAAAGATTACGGAAAATTGCTTCTACAACCCACTGGATCTGGTATATTTTTCAATAATATGGATTAATCACCAGCTATAGTATCATAGATTTTGACATATTGCCAGGGCTGTTACCAAGTTTATACAAGTTTTTTTTTTACAAGATACACCTACTACAACAGAGGACCATTAAGTTTTGATTCTATTTATAGCACTTGTGACATGTACTTCTTTTTGCCAAGAGTATGACAAAGGAAACAATCACAAAATTCTGGAAATTGGAATTTGATGTTGTTTTATCAGTTCAATGGTGGCGACCAGTCTTCAGTGGCGGATGGGAGGGGACATGGTTACAATTTTCCCAGGAAGAGACCACCAGTCTTCCTTAAGTATACTGGCAACCTTTCTCACAAAATTTGCTTAGATTCCAGTGGGACTCAAACCCACTAAAGAATAGAGTACAGTAATCAAAGATAACAAAGCTCACCTAACATCAACATGTTTTACATCTTCACAATTAATCGGACCCCGATTAAGGCTTACCAATCCGACGATATTACCTTTTGTGGTTTCTTAATATAAATTTTAGTGAAAATATAAGAATCTGTCATGAGTATCCCTGAGGGATGGGATGTCTCACCAAAGGGGTTGAATATTTTAGTCAGGGACAAGGCGTGCAGTCTCTGACAAAAATATTCAACCCTGAGGGTGAGAATTCCCTATCCCACATTGATTGACACATGATGGATTGTTTTCTCCCATTAAATGGTAATTACCTACCTTCTACCTTCTAGTGCTTCCCAAAACAACACCACAGTCAATTTTGGACTATTTAAATTTCAAGATGTAGTACAAATTTGTGAAATTAAGTAAAAGGTAGGGAAAACAATCCATCATGTGTCAATCCATGTGGGATAGGGAATTCTCACCCTCGGGGTTGAAAATTAAGTCAAAAACAGTCATTTTGCAAAATATATTTGAATTGTCCATCACCTGATGCATAACATATGCTAATTAATTACATGGGGTATATACAAGTTTAATTGATTTATAAGCAATTGAAATAGATAAACCTGACCCAAAACAATCACGTTAACTGGATGGCAGTGCAAAATAGATGTCAAGGTGTTAGCATACCAGGCACTTAAATCCATATAGAGTTAATGTAAAAAAGCCACAGGTGAAGGTCTGACCACAATACTAACCAGATACCTGTCATCTTTTTTTTTTAATTTCTGGTACTTAAGAATTTTACAGATATAGTATATATACTCAAAATTTTAGTCTTAAAGATAGTATATGCATAGTGTGTAAATACATGTACATCTAGACATGCATAATTGTATACATTGTAAACTGCAGGAGTCAATAATCATCAAAATGTACAGCAGGCCTAGCTAGTCTGAAAATCTACTTATCCAAATGCTAATTTCACTTGTATAGCAGGCCTATACATACAGCTCGTCTGAAAATCTACTTGTCCAAATGCTAATTTCACTTGTATAACACACCAAGTTGTCTGAAAATCTACTTATCCAAATGCTAATGTCACTTGTACAGCGGGCCTAGCTAGTCTGAAAATCTATTTATCAAAATGCTAATGTCACTTGTACAACATGCCAAGTAGTCTGAAAATCTACTTGTCCAAATGTAATGTCACTTGAACAGCAAGGCTAGTAGTCTGAAAATCTGTTTGTCCAAATGTAATGTCACTTGAACAGAAAGACAAATAGTCTGAAAATCTACTTGTCCAAATGTCATGTCACTTGCACAGAAAGACAAATAGTCTGAAAATCTACTTGTCCAAATGTAATGTCACTTGAACAGAAAGACAAATAGTCTGAAAATCTACTTGTCCAAATGTCATGTCACTTGAACAGAAAGACAAATAGTCTGAAAATCTACTTGTCCAAATGTCATGTCACTTGAACAGCAAGGCTAGAACATGTGGTCTGAAAATCTGCATATCCAGATGCTAATGTCACTCCTATAGCTAGACGGGATCCCATTATCCATTTCAAAGAGGATCGCAAATGGCAAAGTAACTACATGTATGACAAAGAGCTACAATTTTAGAGGTGTTCTTACACTAAAAGCCATCAAATTTTATTCATTGCTTTTAATGTCATAAACATGTTTTGTTCCATATAAACAATTATATATCATTTCATTGTTTTAAAAACTGCAATACCAAAATCCCAATGAATATAAACTGGCTTGCCAATGGGCTAAAATAGATTAATTACATCTAGGAATTTGAGAGTTCCAAACATAAACAGGAGCAATCCAAAAAAAAAAATGTCTAATTACTGGAATTTTGGTTAATCGTATTGTTTTTAGTTGATGTAGTTAATGATTATTTATCAAGTAATTACCAAAAACACGAGTTTAAGCAAAAATGAAAACAAATAATTATCTGAAAGACTTATGATTTTGATGTGGAATTCTGTTGAGTGTTTTGCAAAAGAACCATCATTATCACTTCAGATAAGTTCAAGGTTAAAACTCCGACCTTGAATGGCAATTGATATCAGAGTCAACATTAGTGATTTTAATCGAATACCATGCAGTTCCATGTCTTTAACCAGTCTTATTAAATACACTGAAATAAAAACTAACCAGAGAAATGTTATATGACAGTAAATCATTTTTGGCAAATAGCTAAGTACAGCCAAACTTGTATTAAAGGCCACATCTGTATAAAGGGCACCTGCTTATAAAATTTAAAAAAACCTTTGTGAACTGAAGAAAAACAACATACTGTAGTCACATGTTGAATGAGTGTGAACACGCATTTCTCTGAAATGACGATGCATGTTTCTATTGTTTATCTTGTGTATCTGATGTCATAATCTCGGTATACAACATGCATAATAACAGGTAATTATCGGACAAATCGATGGAATAATAACAATGCAGGAGTCTATATAAATCTTTTGTTTGATATTTCACACATAAAAGTAATATAGCAATGATCCGGAATGCATTGAATTTCAAACCCTGTTTGATTTATCACTTTCGTCAGGACAGTCTTCATGTTACGTTATTACTCGAGTCACGCACATACCAGTGATAGCATGGCAAGGAGAGTTCATGTGTTCGGGCAGGAAGATTATCAACGGCTTCTTGATGATAGCTAGGATGTTTGCATGTAAAGAAGAAATTTATGCTGAAGCCGACTAAATGACCGGCCGATGCTGAATCAGATTAATTAGTATTCACATTTCAACTTATTTTAGCCACAAATGGTATTAATTTTTACATGTCATTCAATAAGAAAACAAGATACAAAAATTATCATACAAACACTCAACTTGTAATCGTAAGACAAAACCACAAAATTTAGGTATGAGTAACGGTAGTATGATTATTTTTGTTGAACTAATGCTTTCTGCCACGTTCAATGATTTTAAGTTATATTGGAGAGTTTTAAACGGTGAGGGATAATAGATTGAGAAAGGCTGGTAATATTCTATGAGGGAAAAGACTGTGATTGTCAGTCGTTGAATAAAAATGACCAGGTTCGATCCACACGGATCTAAAGGTGCATGTATATTCATATGGAATACTGAAATTACTTGGGGATCTTCTGTTTTTCATCTTGCCTTCAGACTGAGACAGTAAAAACCAAGGTTCCGTGTCACAGTAGGTGTCGGCACGTTAAAGAACCTCACTGTCAATAGCAGTAAGTGCCGAGCATAGGTCAAAATTTGGAGCCTTTCATCGGCTTTTTGTGACGTCTCCATATGAGTGAAAGATTCTTGAGTAGGACGTTAAACAACAATAAACAAACAAACAAACATTCATCTTGCAGTAATTAAGGCAAAACAAGTACCGTAGTTAAGATGTTTATAAGATAACAAGACTAACACATTTAGTATTCACATAAAGCCACCGACAAGCAGAGGGGTGCAAATGTTCACTGCTTCTGTGATCCTCATCCACTTTCTGTACCTATTCAACACTTAACTCAATCATCCCTTGAGACACATTTGGACTGGTCTAATTCATTGATTTACAGCAGAGTCCATTGTTTCTCAGGGGATGATGAGTTACATACTGCACACGTACCAAATCTGAAGGGAATAATGATCAAGTGGTTTTGTGTGAAATCTAAAATGTTCAAAAATTTACGACTATACTGGCAGGAAGAGATCACTTTAAGTCGATTATCTAAGCGATTCTGTTGACCAAGAAATCATAAAGATAATTAATCACATTTTCTATCCCTTCTTTGCCAATAAAATGACATTTAGCATCAAGTATATTTTTGGCGTTGCAATTTAAATAGCTGTCATACTTTAGAACTGATATAATTGTAAATATCAAATATTCCCTCGCTACTTATTTCTGCCAATATTCAATTGTGTTTCCAAATATTTATAGTCTCTCTTCAGCATAAAACACTTTGTAATGGTGATAAGTCTGGGCACCTGTACTGAAATCAGGGAAATAAGGAGGTTAGCAGACTCTTTATGACCAGCTGTGACAGACTGATAGTCTGAACAGCTGTACTGAATTCAGGAAAATAAGGAGGTTAGCAGACACTTTATGTCCAGCCGTGAATTACTGATATTCTGAACTGTACTGAAATCAGGGAAATAAGGAGGTTAGCAGACTCTTTATGTCCAGCTTGAACTATGATTTATGACCTGTAAGGAGGTTGACAGTCCAGCCGTGATACTGATAGTCTGAACTGAAGGAGGTTAGCAGCTTTATGTACTGAATTACTGATAGGAAAATAAGGAGGTTAGCAGACTCTTTATATCCAGCCGTGAATTACTGAGAGTCTGAATTGTACTGAAATCAGGGAAATAAGGAGGTTAGCAGACTCTTTATGACCAGCTGTGACATACTCGGATAGTTTGAACTGTACTAAAATCAGGGAAATAATATAACTGTAAGGAGGTTAGCAGACACTTTATGTCCAGCCGTGAATTACTGATAGTCTGAACTGTAAGGAGGTTAGCAGACTCTTTATGTCCAGCCGTGAATTACTGATAGTCTGAACTGTAAGGAGGTTAGCAGACTCTTTATATCCAGCTGTGAATTACTGAGAGTCTGAATTGTACTGAAATCAGGGAAATAAGGAAGGCAGGTTCCACGTGAATTACTGATAGTCTGAATTTTGAATGACCAGCTGTGACAGACTCGGATAGTTTGAACTGTACTGAAATCAGGGAAATAAGGAGGTTAGCAGACACTTTATGTCCAGCCGTGAATTACTGATAGTCAGACACTGTTATGACCATGCCAGCCATGAATTACTGATAGTCTGAACTGTAAGGAGGTTAGCAGACACTTTATGTCCAGCTGTGACAGACTGATAGTTACTGTACTGAAATCAGATAATCTGAAACTGTCCAGCTGTAAGTCTGAACTGTGTACATCCAGCTATATATGACTGCCTGATACCTGTACATGTAATATGAGCTGTACTGAATCAGAGCTGATCCAGTGACTTCTGATAACCTAAACTGCACTGAAATCAGGATTAGGAAGCTAGCTGTCACGACATGTCGAGTAGTGACTTACTGATAGTCTAAACTGTACTGAAATCAGGATAAGAAAGCTATAGTGTGTTAGTCCAGTGTAACTTACTGTGTAACATCAAGATAAGGAAGCTAGCTATATATGTCCTGCCTGATATAAACTGTACTGAAATCATGATAAGGAAGCTATGAGCTAGTTGTGACTTAGGGATAGTCTAAACTGTACTGAAATCAAGATAAGGAAGCTAGCTGTCACTATATGTCTAGTTGTGACTTAGGGATAGTCTAAACTGTACTGAAATCAGGATTAGCTGTCACTATATGTCTAGTTGTGACTTAGGGATAGTCTAAACTGTACTGAAACATAAGGAAGCTGTCCAGTCCAGTAGTGACTTACTGATAGTCTAAACTGTACTGAAATCAGGATAAGAAAGCTAGCTATAGCTGTGTGACTTTAGTCTAAACTGTACTGAAATCAAGAGTCTGTCACTATACTGACTTAGATAGTTAAACTGTACTGTATCAAGATAAAGCTATCACTATATAGTTGTGACTTAGGGATAGTCCAAACTGTACTGAAATCAAGATAAGGAAGCTAGCTGTCACTATATGTCCAGTTGTGACTTAACATTGGTAAGAGCACAATTTTTTGTATGCGACACTGCCTTCTTTTAAGAGATGTACATGTATACTTGCACCAAATATGGGAAGCCTAGTTAAAGAAATGAGAGAGATGCATGTATGGCCTGGACAAAGCCAAAGGAAGGACGGAAAAACACATTGCAAAACAAAAGTTACCCCCCACCCACCCATGAACCAGTGGGGGACTATTAAGAAAATTAGCAGACACTTTATGTCATGATGTCAGTGACTGGTATATTGAACTAAGAAAAATATGGTAAAAAGCCTGACTATATGGACATGTATATTGTCCCACTAACAATCACCAGCTATAGGTGAAGTGTGACAAATTTGGACCTATGCTATGGCCTGAACAAGTGGGAGGAGGCTTCATGGACAAATGTTTAGAGATTGCGCTTTAAAACATGAAATTTTTTACCATCACTGCAGGTTTGTGACCCACTCAAACCTACCTGTAAGCTACATGATTTGTGAGGTTAGACATCACTTGTGGAAAGCTGCAGGTGGTACCTTCCCAGGTACACTGTAACCAGGTTTCCGCCTCCACTATCAAAAAATGGCAGCCACCATAAACTAAAAAAATTGCTGAGTGTGGCGTAAAACACAACTTAAACGACAACAAAACCATTATTCCAATCATTTTCTAGGATATCAACAAAAACTGCCAATTTAGCAACTTCTTTCAAATTTCTCTAAAAACTCCACTCCCACAGAACAAGGATTGACCGGGATGTCATATATTACTTTGATTTCTTTCATCATAACATGATCCCCTAGAGTGACAAAGACATGGAGGCGGAAAATTGAATTGACTAAAGACATTATGATACTAAATATAGCAAAATCAATGCTTCCACATCAATTTCAACTCTAAACATATTGGTAAAGAACTAACCAGCAACTAACGTGGTACTGATAAAGATTAAAACTGTTGCAACTGAATAGGTTTTGGACCTCTTTAAAATAACATTATTTTCCACTTATATATATATATATATATATATATATATATATATATATATATATATATAAACAAAACAAAAATATTAACAAATCATCTGCAGGCTTGTGGGTTATGGCCACCTACACATGTAGATTACACATGTGGAACAAGTCAAACATACATGTATATACAAATAGAACCATTATCATCAGACTTGTGGGCTGAATTCACTTAGATTAATAATCTATGGAGCAAGTCAAACATACATGTACATGTAGGCTGTATATAAATAGAACCATCATTATCAGACTTGTGGGCTGTGGTCACTAAATGATTAATACTCTCTCTGTGGAACAAGTCAAAATAATATGTATATAGAACCACTACTTTGTGCTCAGAAATTGTCATGTGTAAGCTTGTAGGATCATGAATTTGTGCTCACAAATTGTCATGTTTAATATCATGACAGACTGTGTTCACACATCTTCATGTGTAAGGTCATGACATTTTTGTACTCACAAATTACAATGTGTAGGATCGACTTCATGCTCACAGACTGTCATGTGAAGGATCGTGACTTTGTGCTCACTGATTGACATGCATATTGTCATGACTTTGTGCTCACTGACTGACACATATATTGTCATGACTTTGTGCTCACTGACTGACAAGTATATTGTCATGACTTTGTGCTCACTGATTGACAAGTATATTGTCATGACTTTGTGCTCACTGATTGACACGTATATTGTCATGACTTTGTTCTCACAGATCGTTATGTTTAGGGTCAGATGAGACTCAGAACTGAGGTTCCATGTTATGACAGCAATGGCAAGGTAAATAACTTTCATTATCCCACCTCTGGCAAAATACTCCATTTGATTTGATTTGATTTTTTGTTTTACGCCATACTCAACAATCTTTCAGTCATATGATGGCATCCAGTTTTTATTGGCTGGGGAGAAACCCCGGTTACCCGGATAAAGACCACCGATCTTCCGCAAGTAAACTGGCAACCTTTCCCACATAATTCGAAACGACCCTAGCGGGATTCGAACCAGAAGTGAGAGGCCTTGTGATTTAAAGCGCAATGCTCTAACCACTTGGCCACGGAGGCCCCCTCAAAATACTCGGAATATGATCGATTTAGAAGGATGTGACATATTCTTGTATCAGGTTACCTATCCACCTGATATTAGTTTTGATTTCACCCTCACCAGTGACGTCACTTTTCACAGATGAGAGATGTACATTTGTAAACAAACATGACGGATAGGTTTGACTCACGCAGCGAAGAAGAAATAACTATAAGTTAGAACGGGGCTGCATTCAAAAAAATACTTTAGGAATCAACAAAAAGGCAAGCCTTTGGTGGAATAAATTTGTACTATAATACTAATATTGACATAAAAGTAAAAAAAAAAAAATATCACATACATTGTACATGATGGTCTAATATGTTATCCCATTCAAAGACATCAATAGACCCTTTAATTGTAACTGTGGTCCTGTAACTTTGAGTGGCAAAATGATACAGATTCCCGGAAAATGACGTCAAGAAACAATCAGTTACCATGACAACATCTATGTTTTTTTTAGGGTATCTGTATCATTTTGCCACTCAAAGTCACAGGACCACAGTTACAGTTAAAGGGTCTATTTCTATAGTGTAGCAAACACTCTAAACAATGATCTAGTGTTTTCCTATATTAATATATCAATTTCTATCAAAGTAACATACACTCTACATGTATGTGATGATCTAGTGTTTTCCTATTTTAAGATTTCAATTTCTATCAAGGTCAGGTCTAGTGTTATGTTTATTTTAAGATATTAATTTCTATCAAAGATCACATAGACTATATGATGATCTAGTGTTTTCCTATTTTAAGATTTCAATTTCTATCAAGGTCAGGGCCCGGCACCATAAAACTTGAGAATTTACTCAAGTCTGAGAATATTCTCAAATTGGCCTCCTCAGCCAATCAGATTTCAGGATTTGCCACACTTGAGTAAAATTTCTACTTAAGACTTAAGTAATTCTTAAGTTTTATGGTGCTGGACCCAGGTCTAGTGTTACATGTATGTTTATTTTAAGATATTAATTTCTATCAAAGATCACATAGACTGTATGTGATGATCTAATGTTTTCCTATTTTAAGATTTCAATTTCTATCTAGGTCAGGTCTATTGTTTTCCTATTTTGAGATTTCAATTTCTACATGTATGTATGTGATGATCTAGTGTTTTCCTATTTTAAGATTTCAATTTCTATCAAGGTCACATCTATTGTTTTCCTATTTTGAGATTTCACTTTCTACATGTATATCAAATTAAGTCACATACATCGTACTTAATGTTTTTCTGTTTGGAGTTTTTTACAAATGTAACTTTGTTTGTACAATATTGTTTACTGGTATAATGGCTTCCACACACGCAAATCTATAGCAAAACACTATAGTGCAGGATTATCATTTTTATCCATCACTATAAATATGCTTCCTACAAAAATTCTATAAATATATATCTTACAGCTACATGTTATTAATGACAAAATGTCTCATAAAAAATACAGGAAAAATGTCCTAAAACAGAACTTAAATCAGTGCTGAAAGCTTTTCCATAAATCTTCAATGGATTGTGCAATGCTTAACTGCAAAATCTGCAGCTTCAACACTCAAGGGTATGTTAGCAAAGTGCAGTACAATTTTTGTTACTCCTCATGGAACAGTTAAAGCAGCAAGACACAAATATATATTATAAAAACATCCAACTTTTATTTCCCAGATGTGTATATGTTATAGTACGCGAGAAAGGGTCATCTGATAATCACGACGATATGTGAAATTCATGCCGAAATGTTTCTCCATCATACAGATAGATTGTCATGTTGGAACCACTATGTCCGAATGTACAGTAACTAAACCGTACCTCGGGTGTGGGTACAAGCGTCTCTTTGAAATAGGCCAGTTGTGTGCTGAAAGGCTTTGAAGCCTTAAACAATATGTCCTGATCGAGGAACCTCTACGATCTTGTGGTTTTTTTTTTAACTGTACTTATTGTGTGTACATGCCACGGCCTCTCTATGAAATAGGCCGATTGTGTGCTGTAATGTTTTGCTGCCATACAGAGCGTCACTTAGGAACCTCTCTATGACCGAGTGTTCCTGAACTCTACAATGTGAGTACAAGCCTCTCTATGAAACAGGGCATTTTCTACAGTATCCACGGGGTCAAAAGTCGGCCCCATTCCCAATGTATTTCTTCCCAATTTGATGATAAAATTCCCAATCTGATGTTGAGCTCATAACCGTAACAAAAAAAAAAAAATATTGTAAGGGGAAATACATGTAAAAAATGCATTTAGATATCCAAGTGTGCACACAATTTTTCCCAATATGACTTAAAGTCACATTAAAATTCCCAATTGTGTTGCCAATGGCATTTTTTCCAAAATTGACAGAAAAAGGCCTCTGAAAATTATGCCGTTTGTATGCTGAAATGTTTTGCTGCCATAAGGAATGTCATATACATGAAGGAACCTTAACTGTGACAGTGCGTCTTAATTCTGCTTGGTGTGGATGTAAGCCTACCTAAGAAATAGGCCGATTTTGTGCTGAAATGTTTTGATTGGGATCTAGAACATCTTTGACAAACTACCACTTATAGCTGTGGTTACCACATAAGGGATACACTCTCAACAATTTACACCCACAAAAAAATAACATTAATAATCTCAACAATTTACAAATAACAAACAAAAAACAAAGTCATTAATCTCAACAATTTAAAAATTACAAACAAAATGTCATTCATTTAAACTGAAATAACAAACAAAAGAAATGTCATTAGATGTTCATCTAAGAGACTTGTCATGTCAGAAAATGTTCAACGCACAAGCAAAATCACTAACACACAGAATTTACATTAATTTACAGAACAGTACATTAATTACTATTTTCACCATAATACCTGAAGCTTGTAATATACAAAAATGCCCAGAGAGAAATGTATCTGAATAACTATAGAGTAAATGAGATTGCAAAATCCAAACAAATTATTGATGTTTCTCTTGGAATCATTGACACTTTCTCTAATTTCAAATGAATTAATAAAGAAATTCCATTGAAAATATATAGACAAATTTGTTTTCACTTTCCTGACAATATATTCAGTGCAATTTATCTTTCAAAAGGCAATCAATTTCTGTACACAAAAAAGTATGACGAGTCATTGGTACTTCACTAATCTAATTCTAGATCAATGCCTCTGTTTACTGCAATTTCATCCCAAAGGAAAAGCCAAAGGTTAGATGCCCAGAATTTGAAAAAAAGTAAAAAGAGCACAAACACTGAAGATGAAATAACAGCACAACCACTGGGGATGAAATAATAGATCAACCACTGGAGATGAAATAACAGCAGCACAAACACTGGAGATGATATTACAGCACAACCACTGGAGATGAAATCACAGCACAACCACTGGAGATGAAATTACAGCAGAAACAACAGAGATGAAATAACAGCATAACCACTGGAGATGAAATAAAAGCACAAACACTAGAGAAGAAAACAAGAGGTCCCAGAGGGATCTTGGCGTCCACCTTGGAATGTTCTATGTCCTATCTATGACAGACTGTTCTTTTCTCTTCTTATTTTGTGTCTCAACATTGACTTTGAACTAAAATCCATAATTCGGTGAAATACTTTTTTCACAAGACTTTAGCTCACCACAAACCAACATACATGTAGAGTAATCATAATTCCAAATATCACTACAAACTAACATACTTATAGAGCAATCAAAGATGACACTTTCATGTTAACTTGACCCCAACCAATCTACACATATATGAACCACAGCATTGAAAAAAGAGTTAGTTCAAAACAGGGTCATTACTACAAACGTTTAGGGATCAATATTATTAAATTCAATATTCCAGCATCTCTAACATTTACATGTCCAATGTGCTTACATGCTTCGTACAGCCAATGAAAAAGATTTTCATCCACTCTTCCAGGACTTTTCAGTGTTTTTTCCAGCACTTTCAATAGGTATGTATAAAAATTAAGCAATCAAGACCTTGTGTAAGCCAAAACAAAGTACAAAAGAAACATTGACAACAAAGTTCTTTCACATTCCAATGACAAACCTCAAAACACTGCTTAGAGTTCCACTACACACTAAAGAGATCCAGCAATACAACATCACAAAAATGCTTTACTCAAATTGTATAATACTAGGTGAAGCATCTGTATGATCGAGCTAATGTTTCTTCATTAAAGACTTTCTTTAGAGATGAATAAACATGCAAGTGTATTTGAACACACTGATGAAATAAATCAAGCATTTTGAATTAAAGTCGAGCACTTTTCAAGGACTACATGTAAAAAGGTGTAACTACATTCAAGTACTTTTCAATGTACTTCTTAAGAATCCAGATGTATACACCATGATGAAAGTTTGAGCGAGCAGGAGAACCATGCAGGCAAATATGTGGACTGTTTCATAAGAGGTCATAAATCGGGACAAAATCGTAACCCAATAGTATGATCACCGACTGTTTCATAAATGTTTCTGATTAACGATTCATGACAAAATTTAATTTTAGTTCTTGTTGTTGAAATGACAGACTAAATTATTTTGTGTGATGAGTTAGAGGGAAATATTAAGACTGGTAGGCGACCCGGCGTCTTCCAATACAGACATACCACTTACCTCCCTTTGATCGTATAAAATAAGGGACTGTATAATGGATCACACACATCGTGTTCCGGAATTATACATTTCAAGATAGAGTACCGATCTTGTCATTTCACCTACAAGACAAACATCAATATTGACTCTCCTACAATTCATTGCACCTTTTCTATTCATTTAATACTATAAAAAAAAAATTATATTCTACAAACAAAATAATCGGAATTCATAAGAAAATCCGACTTGCGTGATGAAATGGTCATAAATGTTGTCAGTGAATGGTCGTAAAACTAATCAGCAATCCTAAAGTTTCAGACCTTTTATGAAACGATGCCCTGACCATAGCCGACTTGGTAAAGGTGAGTTAAAAATGTGTATAACAGTGACATGCTGCAGACTTTTCCATTATGACGTCACAGTAACATGGCCGGCCCATCAGACATTTGTTTGATCATAATGTAACAATCAAATGACGTCAAAATGCACATTGAGACTAAGAGTCAGATGTCAGACATTAGGTGATGGATCAACTGAAAAGCATCCCAGATGAAAGCGAGTACCATCATCACCAGTGATTAACAATCATGCTGGTCCGACTGTCCAGTATACCCTTCCATTTCCTGTTTTGGTAGTTGAAAGCTACACTTAGCACTTTTCCAATGGAAAAAGATACCATACATCACCAGACAAAAATAATCCATTCATAAAAATCCTAATTTTATTTGCATAAACATGTTTTTTATTTTTCATACAGGATATAAGTTTCAGCGTACTCCAAGATTTATTGGTAATATATACTACAAAAATAATATCTCTGAAAAGCAGCACAGAACAAGATGTGTTTGTGAAAATTCAAATGCCCCCGGTCGCAACTGTATCACATCCAAACTTTAAATATTGCAATGTCCTATATTTTGACCCCACCTCATCCCCAAGGGCATGTGATGTCAGTGAAGTGTGAGCAACCCTTAGATGAACTTACAGTCTAAGTTTGGTTACTGTATCACAATCCAAACTTGAAATAATGCACTTTATATGTAAGCAGGACGGAATTATTGATGGACAGACAGACACACAAACAAACAGACAGACAGACGGACGATCCAAACACTAGATGCCACCAGTGGACCTTTCAGGCCATGGGGCATAAAAAGCACAGATTAATATCTACATGTAATTTGTACCAACCATCCTGAGTATCATAAAACACTGAAGCCAAGAACATTAAGTAATTATATCTTAACTCTATGAATACCAGGGATGTGTTAATAAAACCATGGATTATCCAAACACTGACTCGAGTTGGATAGAAAATTGCAAATATTCACATCAGATCTGAAAACAAAATAATCTAAGCACCGATCTATCAATTGAAACTACATGTACATGTACTTGATCTTGGCATTTTGGTTGTCACAAAATCGTAATTGTGATTTTGTAATAAAACAGAATCAATTGTAATAATCTGAAAGGAATATTTGCATAACGCTACATTATAGTGATTTGGAAATTACAATGTATCCTGCAGTGATTCACTGGACGAAAGATAAATAGCAGAGATAAGCAAAACCAACAGATTACGATGATGAAATTGTGTCTACGCCACTATCCTGAACCTTAAGAGGTCGCGTACACCAGCCATTTTGACAAATCCGTGTACAAGGACACCATGAGATACGAGATGAATGTAAATGTGATAAATTCATACCAATGTTTGAAGTTGTTTTACGCAAAACACAACTGCAGTGGAACCTCCCTTGTGAGACCACCCCATCTGCCACTGGAATGTGGTCTCTTTCAAGACAGGTGGTCTTCCAAAAGAGGTATTATTTATAGGATTATTTAACCAAGTGGTTTTCAGAATGTGGTTTTAAAAGGCCACGAGGTGGTCTTTTCATGACAGTGATCTTTCAAGACAGGTTCCACTCTATACAATGGCAGCCAAATTTTAATGATGCGCTGGAGAATGTGTTTACAATGTCCCCAAGAAAAGACCACCCTCCAACCTCCACACTAATAAAGCCCGTACTGACTAGAGGTAAGAGACTCCATATAATTTAGGGTGTGGTGCTGTAACCACAAAAGCCCATAGAAAACAATTGGAGTCCAGTACAAAAATAAAAAAAATTGTTTGGCAATATTTTCATGAATTTTATTGTTTTCCCACATGTGAGGGACCTCTGTTTGTGAGGCATATTCTATAACCAAATACATGTATAAGTCTACCAAGGTAAAGTGGCACATCCAGGTTGAGTCAAAATCCAAAACAATATGGTCTACATATACTTTCCAAAAATAGGTTGCACATGCAGGTAAAAAACATACATTGCCTTGCACGGACTCCATGCATTACTGAATCTCTAATGCTTTTGTGACGACAAGAGGCTTGTCACCCCTGTTATGATTTGATTTAGACTCGTTGTGTTTGTAAACCTGAGCCAATTTACCTTGGTACACCTGTACACATGTATTGAAGCTACCAATAGTATGGTATAAGAGAAAAAAAAAACATGTAAAATCCACATACAATACCATGCAGTGGTTGTCTCTCTGTTAATATCATCATAAACATCAGTTTATACCAAAATAAAATGTTGATCTTTCTACATGAGCATGAACCTGATATTCTGTGATTCAACACCGGTACCGGAGTGTATACATATCTACAACCCTTCTAGTATATATAGATTTAGCATGATTCACTTGAATCTACGGTAACAGGCCTGAGAGGCAATTGATATATGTATGTAAATAAAAAAATATGATAGACTATACGTACTTTCATTTAAGTTCACCATACATCTTGTATAAGTCCCATGGTGGAAAATATACCAATACAATGGCGATGCATGCATATAAACATATTTTTCCAAACTCAATTCATATTTCTGGACATGTAGATCTATATCGAGGGAAAATAGATATTTCGATCTGACTTTTTACCAGACCAAAAACACATCAATGTAATGTGCATCAGTAAATGTGAATAATGACCATGGATATCATTCTGGACATGAAACTGAAATTAGATGTCAAATATAGATACAAGTATATGAAGCCTTAAATTAATCAAGAGAAAGTAAATACATGTGAGATAAAAAGATCAATATCCTTGTTTAACCAGATGCTTGGTTATATATGAATTATTGTATATGCATTGTGTGTGTGCGTGTGTATATATATATATATATATACAGTAAAACCTGTATATAGGGGCCACCCAAGGGACCAGAGAATATTGACCTTTATGTGCAGGTGACCCTTATACACAGGTTCAATTTAGTTGAAGTATGCAGTCAAGGGACTTTTCTAAAGTGGCCTTTATAGACAGGTGGTCCTTATATAGAGGTGGCCGCTATAGCAGGTTTTACTATATATATATATATAGTGGAATCTGTCTTGAGAGATAATCCCATCTGCCATGCAAATATTCTCTCTCTCTCTCTCTCTGATTTTATAAATGTGTTCTTTAAGACAGGTGGTCTCTCATTACAGGGGTCTCTCAAGACAGGTTTCACTGCATGTACATATAAATGAGTGATTCCCAGAATGTGATCTCTAAAACGAGTGATCTCTCAAGACAGGTTTTACTGTACATATAAATGAGTGGTTCTCAGAATGTGATCTCTAAAACGAGTGATCTCTCAAGACAGGTTTTACTGTACATATAAATGAGTGGTTCTCAGAATGTGATCTCTAAAACGAGTGATCTCTCAAGACAGGTTTTATTGTACATATAAATGAGTGGTTCTCAGAATGTGATCTCTAAAACGAGTGATCTCTCAAGACAGGTTTTACTGTACATATAAATGAGTGGTTCTCAGAATGTGATCTCTAAAACGAGTGATCTCTCAAGACAGGTTTTACTGTACATATAAATGAGTGGTTCTCAGAATGTGATCTCTAACAAGAGTGATCTCTCAAGACAGGTTTTATTGTACATATAAATGAGTGGTTCTCAGAATGTGATCTCTAACAAGAGTGATCTCTCAAGACAGGTTTTACTGTACATATAAATGAGTGGTTCTCAGAATGTGATCTCTAACAAGAGTGATCTCTCAAGACAGGTTTTACTGTACATATAAATGAGTGGTTCTCAGAATGTGATCTCTAAAACGAGTGATCTCTCAAGACAGGTTTTACTGTACATATAAATGAGTGGTTCTCAGAATGTGATCTCTAAAACGAGTGATCTCTCAAGACAGGTTTTATTGTACATATAAATGAGTGGTTCTCAGAATGTGATCTCTAAAACGAGTGATCTCTCAAGACAGGTTTTACTGTACATATAAATGAGTGAGAATGTGATCTCTAAAACGAGTGATCTCTCAAGAAGGTTTTATCTACATAAAATGAGTGGTTCAAGAGTGATCTCTCAACACAGTGATCTCTCAAGACAGGTTTTATTGTACATATAAATGAGTGGTTCTCAGAATGTGATCTCTAACACGAGTGATCTCTCAAGACAGGTTTTATTGTACATATAAGTGAGTGGTTCTCAGAATGAGTGATCTCTCAACAGGTTTTATTTGTACATATAAATGAGTGGTTCTCAGAATGTGATCTCTCAAGATCTCTCAAGACAGGTTTTATTGTACATATAAATGAGTGATTCCCAGAATGTGATCTCTAAAACGAGTGATCTCTCAAGACAGGTTTTACTGTACATATAAGTGAGTGGTTCTCAGAATGTGATCTCTAACAAGAGTGATCTCTCAAGACAGGTTTTATTGTACATATAAATGAGTGATTCCCAGAATGTGATCTCTAAAACGAGTGATCTCTCAAGACAGGTTTTACTGTACATATAAGTGAGTGGTTCTCAGAATGTGATCTCTAACAAGAGTGATCTCTCAAGACAGGTTTTATTGTACATATAAATGAGTGGTTCCCAGAATGTGATCTCTAAAACGAGTGATCTCTCAAGACAGGTTTTATTGTACATATAAATGAGTGGTTCTCAGAATGTGATCTCTAACAAGAGTGATCTCTCAAGACAGGTTTTACTGTACATATAAATGAGTGGTTCTCAGAATGTGATCTCTAAAACGAGTGATCTCTCAAGACAGGTTTTACTGTACATATAAATGAGTGGTTCTCAGAATGTGATCTCTAACAAGAGTGATCTCTCAAGACAGGTTTTATTGTACATATAAATGAGTGGTTCTCAGAATGTGATCTCTAAAACGAGTGATCTCTCAAGACAGGTTTTATTGTACATATAAATGAGTGGTTCTCAGAATGTGATCTCTAACAAGAGTGATCTCTCAAGACAGGTTTTATTGTACATATAAATGAGTGGTTCTCAGAATGTGATCTCTAACAAGAGTGATCTCTCAAGACAGGTTTTATTGTACATATAAGTGAGTGGTTCTCAGAATGTGATCTCTAACAAGAGTGATCTCTCAAGACAGGTTTTATTGTACATATAAATGAGTGGTTCTCAGAATGTGATATCTTACAAGAGTGATCTCTCAAGACAGGTTTTATTGTACATATAAATGAGTGGTTCTCAGAATGTGATCTCTAACAAGAGTGATCTCTCAAGACAGGTTTTATTGTACATATAAATGAGTGGTTCTCAGAATGTGATCTCTAAAACGAGTGATCTCTCAAGACAGGTTTTTACATATAAATGAGTGGTTCCCAGAATGTGATCTCTAAAACTGACAAGACAGTTTTACTGTACATATATGAGTGGTTCTCAGAATGCACTAACAAGTGTGATCTCTCAAGACAGATTTATTGTACATATAAATGAGTGGTTCTCAGAATGTATTCTAACAAGAGTGATCTCTCAAGACAGGTTTTAGCATATAAATTGATCTCAGAATGTGAATCCAAGAGTGATCTCTCAAGACTACAAAACTACACGTTTTTATCCATATCAGCACACTGTGCACGATCATTGTAGAGGATGGATTCAACGATAGCTATACATTGATCTCATTGAATCCATCCACTACATTGATCAAGTACAGTCTGATGATACAAATAGAAACATTTGTGTGGTGTTGTAATTATTACATGCCACCATATTTAAAATTATATTTATAATTCCGTTTTTAAAGATGTTATCAAATATTTTGGATAACTTGAATCCCATTTAGAAAAGTAGCTCCGGCAGAAACTCTGTATCCAATTGTAATATGGCGTTACTTATGCTGCATAGGCGTATATTGAACTCTGCATTATGATTTCACAAGCATGTAATACGGTATTTGACCCATCAAGCGCCCAGGGTGCTAAAAAAATCAGGAAAAAGGGGTGGGCACTTAAAGGGACCAATTAATAACTGAAAAAGTTAAAAAAAACAATTATCGTATTTTATAAGGCACAGTTGTAAAGTTGTTGTAGTTATTACCCAGGACACCTATCAACATAATTCTGTTGCTAGGGGCTAGGGTTTTTTCAGGATCACATCTCCTTGTCCACCAGCAAGAAATACATTCTTGATCATATATAAAAAAGGAGGGGGGAGCACTTATACAGGGACACAGGCACTTAATGGGTCAATAACGGCAAGTGTATATATACATATATACAGTAAAACCTGCTATAGCGACCACCTGTATATAAGGATTACCTGTCTATAAAGGCCAATTTTTTCAAGTTCCTTTACTGCATACTTCAACTAAATTGAACCTGTGTATAAGGGTCACCTGCACATAAAGGTCAATATTTTCTGGTCCCTTGGGTGGCCCCTATATACAGGTTTCACTGTGTGTGTGTGTGTGTCTGTGTATATATATATATATATATATATATATATATATATATATATATATATATATATATATAGTTAGATTAGGTTATGATTTTTAGGTTCAAATTTGGTCCTAAGTATATAAACATGTAAATGACACTTATATTTTGAATAATACAAGATCATGTTATCCTTAGTAATTTTTCTACAAAGTGGTATATATGTAATTCATCTTTGATGCCATTGTCCTATTTATTAGATACATTTACTTTCTAGCTCTGGAAATCTGTTATTTGACAAGCAAGATGGATGTCAAAGTAAGGAAACTTAATACATAAAATCTAATTCCTAGCTTATACGCATGCATGTTATCCATCACCTCAGGAAATTGAGAAGGGCTATGATGGAAAACTGAGACTTCAAACCTGGCTGATGATACAGAAATCGATATATAGTTTTACAAGATCACAACAACCTTTAAATACTTTACTGATGTTAAATCAATTCGATAGCTCTACAAGTGAAAGGAGTTCCACCTACATTTACACAGCGATAGAAATCAACAATAAGAAAGTGAAGGCACAAAGTTCTCTATGTACGATCCATACCTCCTACTCCCTACGAATACTTAAAAATTCATTGATTTTGTGAGTTTAAATTTCCATGGCATATCCTACAATAATGAATTTGGTAACATTAAGTATTCGCTGATTTTGAGATATCATCTCCATTATTCAAGTAAACATTTTTCGTTTTGGTTTCATTTTTGTTGTTTTTGAGTGCCCATGAAAATAATGACATTAGGTCTTCAACGGAAATTTAAGATCTATGACCATATCTGGGAAGTAGATATATTGGAAACAGAAAAATCAAATAGCCATAAGTACATGTACATGTGACGTGTGTGTGTGTGCACATGTGAGTGTGTGTGTGTGCCTTGGAACAGCACCTGCTAAATGTACTTTGAATACATATTCTATAATTGAAATATAATTTGCGCCCATTGTTCATATGCTGATTACATTTTATCTAACTCCCACAGTACATATTGTACATGTAGTGTACGGTAATTGCTGGAACTCTGAGACTAATTAAGTAATAATCACGACTCCCAGAGTACATATTGTACGATGTAGTGTACCGTAATTGCTGGAACTCTAAGATTAATTAAGTCATTATCATGACTCCCAGAGTACATATTGTACAATGTAGCACAATTAATGGACCTCTATGAACAAGTCATTATCAAGACTCCCAGAGTGCATATTGTACAATGTAGCATAATTTCTGGACCTGTGAGACTTAGTCATTATCACGACTCCCCAGAGTACATATTGTACAATGTAGCGCAATTGCTGGACTTCTATGGCCAAGTCATTATCACGACTCCCAGAGTACATATTGTACAATGTAGCGTAATTGCTGGACCTCGATGACTAAGTCAATATCATGACTCCCAGAGTACATATTGTACAATGTAGCACAATTAATGGACCTCGATGACTAAGTCAATATCACGACTCCCAGAGTACATATTGTACAATGTAGCATAATTGCTGGACCTGTGAGACTAAGCCATTATCACGACTCCCCAGAGTACATAATGTACAATGTAGCGCAATTGCTGGACTTCTATGGCCAAGTCATTATCACGACTCCCAGAGTACGTATTGTACAATGTAGCATAATTGCTGGACCTGTGAGACTAAGCCATTATCACGACTCCCCAGAGTACATAATGTACAATGTAGCGCAATTGCTGGACTTCTATGGCCAAGTCATTATCACGACTCCCAGAGTACATATTGTACAATGTAGCGTAATTGCTGGACCTCAATGACTAAGTCATGACTCCCAGATTACATATTGTACTATGTAGCATAGTTCTAGACTTCTATGACCAAGTCATTTATTGAAAATAATATGATTAAAACCAGTCACTCATTTCAGGTTTGAGAATTGCTTCATCCTTTATTAGATAATTAGTTGAAAATTAATTATGAAAATATCTTGCAACATGATAAAGGAACTTAGTCCCATCTGAAAGGCATGTGACTTTACACTTCTTAAGTCAAGCACACACTAGACACTCACTACATGTATGAATAAGTGCTAGGTCTGACCAAAATCTGAACAGAAAATGCTCTGCCACTGAGGTGACCTCTGCCTCTAACATGACCTCTCCCCCTCTGACATGCCCTTCTTCTGCCTCTGAGATGCTTTCCCTTAGCCTCTAAAAAATTTCCTCCCCCTGTAGGAGGCCCTCTCTCTGTCTGTGGGATATCCTCCCCTCCCTCTTCCCCTCTACCATTATAGCCTCTTCTGCCTGTGAAATGTCTTCCCTCTCTCTCTAGGATGCCCTCCTTCTGCCTGTGAGATGCCCTCCCTCCCCCTCTAGGATTCCCTCTTAATGCCTGTGAGATGCCCTCCCTCCCTCCACTCTAGGATGCCTTGCTTCTGCCTGTGAGATGCCCTCCCTCCCCCTCTAGGATATCCTGCTTTTTTCTGTGAGATGTCCTCCCCCTCTAGGATGCCTTGGTTCTGTCTGTGAGATGCCCTCCCCTATAGGATGCCCTGCATCTGCCTGTGAGATGACCTCCCTCCTCTCTAGGATGTCCCCTCTGTCCATTTGATTCCCTTCCTCTGCCTGCAAAATTCCCACCCATCCCTTTATGATTCCCTCCCTGACCCCCTCTGGGATGACCTCCCTCTGCCTCTGATATGACATCCCTCCCCCTCTAGGATACCCCCTCTGCCTGTGAGATTCCCTTCCTCTGCCTGCAACATTTCCTTCCATCACTCTCTGATTCCCTCCCTGATCCCCTATGGGATGCCCTCCCTCAGCCTGTGAGATTCACTCCCTCCCCTCTTGGATTTCCTCTCTGCCCCCTCCGAGATGTCCTTCCTCTGCCACTCAGATGAAGCATCTACGGCAAAACCAATACAGTCTATATTGACTACAAGAATAAATTATTTTACGGTTTCATTGAATTCTTCTAATTACATGTACGTGTGCAATATAAGAATTAATTATAATTTAAGAAAGTCCTACGTATGTTGCACACCATAAAATCGTTAAGTATACATGCAATATTCCTGTAAGTAACTTCTGTTACCAATGGATAAATTAAGAACTTAGGTATTTAATAGCAAACTTCTAACAACTATTTAAGACTCCATTAACACCAAGCTTTTACAACTAATGTTTTTTCTGTACAAAACAGGAAACAACTTCTAAATGAGAAACCTAAATTGGTAAAAGTCTATTATTTCTGTCTAAATGTACATGTACTGTATGAACCAGAACATGAGCTAGGAACCTAAACTGGTACATGTCTGTATTCCTGTTTAAATGTAGTGTATGAACCAGAACATGAGCTAGAAACCTAAACTGGTACATGTCTGTATTTCTGTCTAAATGTATTATATGTATCAGAACATGAGCTAGAAACCTTAATTGGTACATATCTGTATTCCTGTTTAAATGTAGTGTATGTACCAGAACATGAGCTAGAAACCTTAATTGGTACATGTCTGTATTTCTGTCTAAATGTTCTGTATGTGCCAGAAAATGAGCTAGAAACCTTATCTGGAATACATCTATATTTCTATCTAAATGTAGTTGAATGTTTCAGAATATAAGCTAAAAAGCTTAACCACTGTGTAATCTGGGAGTGGTATGGGGAAATTGGGTGTTAATTTGGTTTTGTGGCTTTTACTTTACCAATATTACTTTTGCACAAGTACTTCAAATAATTGTTTTTTCTTTTTATCAAACAACCTTGCATGCTGTAATATTGTAATTTTACCATCAACTGGTGAGATTTGATATCTAAGACTGTTAGCTACATGTATATAAACTTAACGGAGCTTTAGCAATACGATCCACAACACTTCAGCAATTGAATCTAAGACGATTTAGCTAAAGAGTCTAAGACGCTTTAGCTATATAGAATCTAAGACATTTTAGCTATAGAAAATTAAAGGAGCTTTGCTATAGAACACAAGACATTTTAGCCATACAAAATTAAAGGAGCTTTGCTATAGAACACAAGACATGTTAGCTATAGAAAATTAAAGGAGCTTTAGCTATAGAATCTAAGAAACTTAAAGTCTAAGATGACTTAGCTATAAAGTGTAAGACATGTTAACTATAAAATCTAAAATGGTTTAGCTAAAAAAAACCTGAGAGTAAGACACATTAGCAAATGAATCTAATTAAGATTTACCATAAAAGTCTAAGAGGCTTTAGGTATAGTCTAAGGTGATTGAAGTTCTGTATATCATAAACCAATGCAACATGGAGCCCAACTATAGACTCTTTAGTTCATATTATACATTGGACACTGTTAAAAGGTTATGTAGTTAATACTTTACTTACAACGTATTACAAAAGACACAAGAGCCAGCCTGGCTCAGTCGGTAGCGCGCTCGACTCTTGATCGTGAGGTCGTGAGTTCGAGTCCAGTCAGCCGCAGGTTGGTTTCCCATCTTTCGGATGAGACAGTAAAAACCGAGGTCCCATGTCACAGTAGGTGTCAGCATGTTAAAGAACCCTCACTGCTCAATGGCCATAAGTGCCGAATATAGGCCAAAATTTGAAGCCCTTCACCAGCATTTGGTGATATCTCCATATGAGTGAAAGATTCTTGAATGGGACGTTAAACAACAATAAACAAACAAATGACACAAGCTTAGAGGAAACAAAATTTTAACTTTACTACATTAATGACAATTTACAGAAAAACCTGCTTTAGTGACCACCTGTGTATAAAGACCACCCAGTCATAAAGACTGTTTTTTGCTGTCCCCAATAGTACCATTTGTCTACAAATCAACCTCTATATAAAGACTACCTCCCTATAAAGACTGGTTTTGTTGTGTCCAAATGGGGGTCTATATATCAGAAGCAGGCTTGATGCCACAGTCAAAACTTAAACTCATCCACACCTGAAAAACAATGGACTGTAAATCAATGATTTAGGCCAGTCTAAATGTGTCTTTAGGGGTCAATGAGTTAATCAATTTTCTCTTTATTTTAGAGTGTTCAAACTTGTACAAATGATAATTTGAACTTTTGAAATGTCACATACTCCATCAGCCACTAAATATACTATTTTAAGAAATGAAAGCGAAAAAGAATTGATTGCCTACGTAACAACTTAGATTAATTCTGTATCTTGCTAGCATAATTATCAAGTTTACATGTACATGGATCATTCATAAGTAATACATTGTACCTACATGCCAATATCTATTTCATGCACAATACATTTTGAATGTATATTACCTTTAAATCTGGTACACATTTTTATACAATATATATTGCTTTTAAAACCAGTGCACATTTGTATAAAATGTATATTACCTTTAAAACTTGTAAACATTTGTATACAATCTGTATATTACCTTTAGAACTTGTAAACATTTGTATACAATCTGTATATTACCTTTAGAACTTGTAAACATTTGTATACAATCTGTATATTACCTTTAGAACTTGTAAACATTTGTATACAATCTGTAT
Source organism: Atrina japonica (assembly GCA_030159075.1). Classification (NCBI taxonomy): domain Eukaryota; kingdom Metazoa; phylum Mollusca; class Bivalvia; order Pterioida; family Pinnidae; genus Atrina; species Atrina japonica. The sequence goes on along the minus strand of BROG01000297.1, from coordinate 376,517 downwards.
ATTACATACCTTTAAAACTTGTAAACATTTGTATACAATCTGTATATTACCTTTAGAACTTGTAAACATTTGTATACAATCTGTATATTACCTTTAGAACTTGTAAACATTTGTATACAATCTGTATATTACATACCTTTAAAACTTGTAAGAATTTGTATACAATGTATATTACCTTTAAATCTGTTACACATTTTTATACAATGTATATTACCTTTAAATCTGTTACACATTTTTATACAATATATATTGCTTTTAAAACCAGTGCACATTTTTATACAATATATATTGCTTTTAAAACCAGTGCACATTTGTATAAAATGTATGTTACCTTTAAAACTTGTAAACATTTGTATACAATCTGTATATTACCTTTAAAACCAGTACACAATTGTATACAATGTATATTTCCTTTAAATCAAGTACATATTATACCATAGGAAAAACTGACATACATGTTCATGCTCTAGATTTTTCACTTATTCAAATGTCACCAGCTTTTGATACAGTGCCACAAATTTTTACCTACCAATAAGTTACAGGACTGACATCAATGCAATGATCAAAGGTTCTTTGAATGCCTTTCTGACATGGGACCTCGATTTTAAGTCTCAGCAGAAAGACCTGTGACTTTCAGTTCATATTCCAGCATTTGGCAAAGGAACAGTCTATACTACCATTTTTATACATCTTTGGTATGACCCGGTGCCGGGAATTGAACCCAAGACCTTCTGTTTGCAAGTCAAACACGCTACCATTATGCCACTGCAAGTAGTTGTTCTAAACAGGATTCAAAATTAGCACTTGTCCGCCAGTTTGAGATTGGTAACTTTTGCAGCGGACTAGTCAAGGCTTTGCTTCAACTTGTCCGGTTGACTAGTAATAAATGTGTGTAAACATTACAGTAAAAACATGAGCAACGATTCATGAAAGTGTACATATATTAAAAGAATTATACCTTAACATTTATCAGCCCATTATATATTTTTCTCGATGCCAACTACATGTACATGTAAATTGTAGTTGCTTTGACTCATGAGAACAGAAAATAAAAAAATAGATAACTCATTAAAATACCGATTCAGTAATTAAAATACATTGTACACGCTAAATTGGTAATTTTCCGTACCAATTTGAGACTATTGAATTTGTCAAAGGAGTGGTCAAATTTATTTTCAACTAGACCTACTGATCGCCAATGACACAGAAATGCTAAATTCGACCCCTGCTAAACAAAATCACAGGGATATTTAATTGACATACATGTACATGTACCTGTTCTAAATTACTATACATTTGTATATCATAGGGAGAATTCTTTGACATACATACATGTATATTGGTACCTGTATGTGTTCAAACCTATATCAAAGGGAGAATTCATTGGCATACATGTACAAACAATGCACATTTACCTCTTCTAAGTTATATCATGGTGAGAATTAATTGGCATATGATAACTGTTCTAAACTACATCACGGAGAAAATTAATTGGCATTGAAAGGAAGAAATAATTTGTCTATTTTCCCACTGTCACAAGCTATATGATAAACTTGATGAATGTACACAACTACTGTTGATAGAACTTAAAAATCCCACCGTGTACACATGTAAACTTGAAATTGATCCATTGTGCAATTGTTATTTCAACATCAATTTCACAGTGTTTATGATCACAAGCTACCGTAAACGATTACCAGTAGTTGACTTTCATCAATTATGTATTATTGACAACGTACATGATTTCATGAAAGTGTTTTGTTGAACATATTATAATGTTTATCTAAAAAATATAGTCTTTACACTTTTGATCTTTTACAGAACTGAAATATTAGCCGTTAAAATTGTGCATTCATTTCTGTGTTTAACGTTATAGAATGTATTTGAACACTATACATGTATAAAGCTGATGGTATTGATCACTATTGATCTCGGTCATCAATTAATTTTTTTACTCAATTTTTATAACTCATCAACCCTTGAAAAACAATGGACTCAGACCAGTCCAAATGCGTCTATAGGGGTGATTGATGAGTTAAATATGTATAATGCGAGACTTATTACCAAATATGTTGGATGTACTCCATCCATACCTTCATTTATTAATCATCATCCCTTTTTATCACAAAGACAATGTCTATCAATACACACTGTACACTGTATTTATTTTATATATACAATGTAAGTTTACCTGGTTTTTTGTTTTTTTGATCAATTCAATTTCATTGAAAAATAATTGGAAACTTGCAAATGATACCCCAAACAATTTGATTTCTGATGGCGATCTGATGTATGCTCAAGTATCAATGCTTCATTGTTTAGCTGGATTGGCTCCCTTTTGTAATATTAGGTAGAATTCAGAATTCCAATACTTTCTGTGCGTATTCTTTTTTGCACAGAGCAGGCAAAGAACACTGGCCCGCAGAAAAAATCAAGTAATCATAACTTCATTTACAATGTACATGTATTCTGGTAGGAAATTGGCACTGTCGGACCAAATGTCTGATATTTTAAACCATGATACATTGTTCTTTTAAGCTAAAGGAAGTGAAATATATTTCTCTGTGTAACCTGTCGAATCACTGAAAGTAGGCCTTAACCCATATGCATCTACCCCTGAGAATAATAGACTCTACTGAAAATTAATGATACAGATCAGTCCAAATGTGTCTTTAGGGGGTGTACAAGTTAAGGTACATTTTTAAATGAAAGAAATATTTTTAAAAGATGACTGTAAAATATACATGTACCTTATTTGCTCGTAGTTAATTCAAGCAAGAAGAAAAAACAGGTTGGCTGTTTATTAGACTTCAATAAGTTCCTTGTCAGTTATCAAGGGGAATAACATGTAGAGAATGTTTTAATGAGTAAGTTATCAGTAAGCTTGGCGAAGACAGACAAACATCTGACATATTCATTGTATATGGAACACTTAATTAAAATGACATTAAACTATACTTTTTAATCTAAATCCTTGTGTATCTTTCAACCAAAAAATTATTTGAAGTAAAACAACTTCATGTATCTTGTCAAATACATTTTACACTGATAAACCATGTCTAATTATCAAATCTTACAGAATTCTTAAATATCCAGAACATGTGTAGTTATACAAACTCTATATTTCATTGTATTAGAAAAAAAAGAAAATTCCATTTACATGTAAGTCCAAGGTACAAATAGAAAATTTAAAAATGCCATCCATATCTAGTGACCTTGACATGAATGCACTGATCTCAAGTGAAGGTCATGACACATGACATCATCTTCCCATTAGAGACATCTGGGTCAAAAATGAGGTTGCACAAATAATATAAAGCATATAATGTACATGTATGAAAGCAGAAGCTACAAATGTACATATACATGTATGACAAGGACCAAAAAAATCATCAAAGAGAACAATGACCTTGACAGCATCTGTGTGACCTTGAGTCTAGGCCATAACACCATCGATAGTAAAATCTATATAACCTGCTGGGTGGAGTCTTAATTTTGTGAACCCTTTCTTGACCTGGACAAGTTTAAATTTTAGGTGATAAAGCATAACATCAAAATTACACTGGCTAGAGTAATCGTTCCTACTTGTCACCATACATAAGAGAGTATTCCAGTGAGGAATAGAATGTTTTTCTTGTGCAGCTTGTCATAACCGAAAAGTGAGTATAGAATCATCTGTACGATAATCAAAAGGTTACTCCGCCCCGCCATCTAACTACATGTACATTGGACAATACCTATCACATCAAGTCTCAAAACAACATAATAGAATTTATTTTACAACAAAAAATTGTAAATGTTATTCCTGTGTTGAAATTAAAACTACTGTATTTCTCTACACGAGTACAAATGTAAAACTTTGTGTTTGTACAAATAATTTTCACATTGCTCTGCCATTAATGATTGCATAAGGTTAGTTTTACAAAAAAGAATACATTGCTTTTCTTTCCCTCAAAATTTATAGTCATAATATATATTGGGCTATATTCCCAATCGCAAATCATATACATATATTTTTCTCCCATTTTTTGCCAGAAGTTCCCAATTATAAACATACCCTTACATGTAACATAACATCTTTTCATTATTTCTTATTTTCATGCTGATATTTTCAGTCATTGTTTTTCTTGAAAGTTGAAATATGACAGCCTAACCAGTGTTCAATCTAGGACCACGAACAAGGGGGCCAGACGGGCCCATGCTATAAAAATCAGGGGGCCATTTTCAAAAAGAAGGGGTCATAACTTATAAAAAAAATCTGACCAATTGTGATGAGTTTAGAGTTTACTGTAACCATCATAACTGTCCATGTACATTGTTCACCAATATACAAAAATTGGTACATCCTGTGGTGAAGGGATTTACTTTTTAAAATTTTGTGCATACACTATAGTTCACGGTACAAGATTTGTCATCATAAGTCAACCAGTTTTTAAAACGTTCGTCGTGTAACCACTGATTTTGAAACTTTCGTTTCTGATTCTCAGAGACAGATTCTGATTTTTTTTTTTTCACTTGATGACGAACTTGGGTTGTTTTGAATATCATTTCGAGTTTTTTTTAGAACTCTGGGTGGCTGAGAAAAAATCCGATATTCTCTTCATGTTTTTAAATTTTAACAGAGAGAAAAACGTCGTCTGCACATGGACGCAGCACATAACGCTTGACAGTATATAGCGGACCTTAAGCGTTTGGCAGACTCTGACACTGAAGCCTCGTTTTAACTAATAATACCAGGCAGTTACTTCCGGCTATGTGGTTTGCTCAAGACTATCCATAACCCAAATATTCAGTCGTTCTATTCCGTTCACTTCGATCACTGCATTAACCTAGCGTAGTATGGAGATAATCGGACACGGAGCGGGCTTGATTATTCGCGTTAGACTATCCACGATGTTACATTTCAAGGTATTATTTCAGCTTATACGCGGACATTTAATTGAAATAAAATTATCACTGGGAAGATTAGCATTGCGCCCGAGTGGCCCATCATTGAATTTTAATTGCGCCATGTCTGATTTCAGCGGGCCATTGACGCAATGGCGCAGCCTAGATTGAACACTGCCTAACAATAAAAAAGATAAAAAATAGCAAATAAATGAAAAAAAATAAAAAAATAAAATAAAGTAAAAAAAAATAATAAAAGAAAATGTAAAAATTGCTAACTTAGGTACTATGTTATAGTACGAGAGACATATGCAGAAAAAATTCACATTTTAAGTCAAAATGCTGCAAAATATCCAATTCCAATGCCATGAGCTAATATTCCCAAAAAAGGTAAGAGAAAGCCCTGGAATACATTTGAACACATGTACAAGTTTTACTAGAGTCTACATATTATCACATTTTAGAAATATTCCCCCCTTCCCACTACCAATATTCTTTACTTCTCCCAGTCATTTTCAAATTCTCCCTTGAAAGATATTTGAAATAAATAATTTCCCCATCATTCTGTAAAACCTTGAGTTCTTTGAACCTTATTTCTAATGTATTTATCAGTATAAAAAATGTTGTCCAATATATTTCTGTGGCTGATTGTTTACCAGACATATTGTCTGGTAAAATTTTTATACCTCAGTGGGCACTGAATGTATTTTTATATATATATGTAAATGCAAGACTTTATATACATGTACAGGATGAAGTCTTGATGCAGAAAAGATTTGCTTTGACAGCAACTTACTACATTTTTGTAAGTGAAGGCAATTAAGGGGACATGAATGTGGTGAGCCGTAGTAAAACTGCAAATGAATTTTAATGTTTTAAAAGCTGTACTTTAAAATCAGTACAATTGTACCAATAATATAATTACAGGTAGGCCTTACTAAGGGAAATAATTACAATGAATAAAGGATGTGGACTTTCTCTGTGTATTTTGACTTCCTACCACAGTCAGCCTTCCTCACATCTCACACCAACATGCCAACAAGGGATAGATGCACATGTAAGTTGCATAAACATTTTCAATTGTTGTAAAAAAAAAAAGTTTATACATTTATGTACATTACATGTACATACATGTGTATGTTCAGAGTATTTCAGAAAATAATTAATTATAACCTCCTGAATCCCAATCAGCTTGAACTAAGTAACAAACAAGCATACATGTATTAAAATCAAAACTCTATTGCTCATTTTATGTTACTGAAAACTATTAGTCTGACTTGTATGATAATGGCAATTGTTCTCCCCATCTCCGAGGCCACTGCCGATCATGGCAGGCACGATCTATCAACCTATATACAGACGCGGTCACGGCTAGCGGGCAATATCCGAGACTGCTCCGCGACTGTCTCGAGCTCACTACACAGTTCCATACGCGTCGCTAGCTCGCTGAGACGCGTCCACCCAACCCAGATCACAAACGAATCAATCGGCCAAGGGCACTAACTAACGAACGGACGAACCTGTCTATCTACTCACCTGCGAATCCTAGTCCAGCCTCTCCGCCCCTAAAGCTTGCCCATTTCCGAATGTCGTCATATGCCTCCAGATATGTATCCCGGGCGGATGACGCAAGACGGTCCATTGAACCCTGCCCCGGGCCTTGCGCTCACGGCACTATACAATTGCACAATCCCTACTCGATCATGCGACCCGAACAATCTAAGCCATCTCACGGAGAAGGGCCCTCCGGCCCGCTTTGCACCCTCCTACGCTCTCATTCACCTCCCCACCGCCAAGGGCGCGGCTACCCGCTAGCCGCTCCCTGCAGCATCAGCGAACTTCGTATCAACCGGGGACAATGCACCGTGCGTCAGCCTCCTTCTCAAATCGAGAAGAAGGCTACGGTTGCTAAGCCCAGTTAACTCGCGCTAACTTCATCGGCCCCGCAACGTCTTCGAGCTCCAAAGAGCCTTTGAGGACAGCCGCGCCGCTAAACCTTCCCTGTCCACTATCGCTGACAGATCATATTGCGGACTCGGAGAAGCACCAGGCGGGTTGTACGACGGGGTAGCTCAACAACAATCCGGTGCGTCACACAACTTCGCGCCCAGAGTAGATCGCCTATACAGCGCGTGGTAGCCGGCCGCTCACGCGGGGCTATCGCGGCTCTACTCCGGTACGCCGGACTATGCATAGGCTAAGTCACCGAGCCGCGATCGAGCGCGTCCTGCTCCAACACTCGACCACTCCCTTCCTTCGTTTTATGGCCTGGGCGATTGCTCAGGAGACCATGGCACTACGTCACGGCGTCCATGGGCCCGGTTCATGTCCTCGTCGTGATTCCAGTCCTCATCGCGGTCCGCTACACTAGCGTCACCTAGCGTGGACTTCCCCCAGCCCACTCCCCCACACTCTCCGGAGAGGCCCATCCCATCGCCCATCTTCACACCAGGCCGCCCGTGGCGTAGCCATTGACTATGCGGAAGGCCACGACAACGCTATCAGTTACCCAGGATCGCCTCGTCGACGGCTTCCCGTACAGCGCCACCCCCCCCCAATCTCTCGTCCTCCTCCCCATCACAACGTCCCCCCCCACGATACATTGCTAAATGTCATAGGCGAGGCCTATCTTTTAAGTCTAATCACGCCTCTCCCTCACGCACTCGACCCAAAATTCTCGCTAAGTCTTATCTCCTTTCCATGGTGCCACTCTGCCTTTACAGCTTCAACTAGCACTACCTACACAACTGCTAAGGGAGCCCATTCCCTCTCCGTCCTATTTGACCTCCATCACGGTTCCTCGCAACCACACTTCACCACCCCCTTCGCTATTCGCGGCACATTCCCCACATACGTCCCCACTGCTCACCGGATCAAGCTCTCACCTTCCAAGCGTCCTTCCTCACGATTACCATGCTTCTCACAGACCGACCACACGCCGTACCCCACATCAAGGCCCCAATCGCCGGTCCATCGGCTGACGTGTTGCAACCCGGACTACTCCTTCGGGTCCCGACGTCCAAGCATTTCTAGCCTCTGTAAACAATGGGCTACTTGGGTGACACCTCGCCACTTCTCGTACCAATAACCCTTACCCCTTTAATAATGGGCCTTCTCCCATCACCTCCGCCCACATGGCCCTAATGGGCAACCCCTCTCTGCGACCCGCCTAACACAACCTCACCCCCACGCCCCCCGGTTAGCCTGTCCCCACTGCTTACCCCACCCCTAACCGTACCCGATAATTCTTTACTCCTTTCCCGAACGCCGGTCGCTCACCCGCCCCTCCGCCCAACGCTCACCTACCCGTCGAATCATACCTATCCTAGGCCAAAACCGGAGAGTTCCAACCATCCACCCCCCGCAGCCTGTGTTTCGTTACCCTACAATCAAGGGCCACACAAGGGCCTATTCCAATACGTACTACAACAATAGCCGCTCAGTCACACTAAAAAACCATAGACCGCATTCGTCACCACGTCCGCGACAATTTCTGACGTGCCTCGTACCAAAAACAACCCCTTCATCGCTAACGACCAGCCCTGCAACGTTTCCGCTCTCGGAGTCCCGCTCCGCCGGGTACGCCAGCGGGTGCTCGAGCATTCACCACCCACCGAGCACCTCTCACATACTCACCCCCAATCCATCCACCGTACTTCCCGGCCAGCGAATTATCGGCGTCCGCCGAGGACCCGCCCCCATTCGATGGGTACATACAACCCTTCAAACGAAGCAACGCACCCACACCTCGGCGACCATCAGAAGTCGTCCACCTACTGGCGTCGGAATCCTAGGCTGGGTATCACCACAACATCGTTAGGCGAGGCATTATAACCTCCTGAATCCCAATCAGCTTGAACTAAGAAACAAACAAGCATACATGTATTAAAATCAAAATTCTATTGCTCATATGTACTGAAAACTATAGTCAGACTTGCATATAATTGCCACTCAAGGGAACAGGCAGAAGTAGCTGTAATAAACAGGTGGCCTTTATAAAGAGGTTTATTTCTTATAAACGTTTACAAAGGTTATGTTTGAATGACCTTTATAGGCAGGTGTCATTTGTGCGTGTGGCTTCTGAGGCAAGTCTGGCTGTACTTCCATTCATTTTCTATTTGGTAGGAGTTATATATCTACATGTTTAGATGTTTATCATTTTAGGTGGTTGTGGTATTTGTAACATTTCACATGTACATCATCATCATCATCATCTGCATCACTGTCATCATCTACATCATCATCATCTGCATCATCATCACCATCATCATAATCATTCAATCAGAATTTCCAAAACAATACACAGATACCATAAGTGTTCCACTAGAGGGTTTAAAGGCAGAGGACCCGATCTCAATTTGCCCCATCTTCCTTTTTCATGATTTCTTATCTGCCATACACTTTAACTGGACATTCAGCAGCAAAAATCATAGCATACTACAGTGATACACTGTGTCTGTGATTGCTTTGTACTTGCCCATTTCCACTAACAACATCAATGAAAACATCTACAGTACAGAATACATTAATAAAATTTTACTGGTGTTAAAAAAAGGTTCTTAAGATACCCAGTACTATAAGCATATGCCCCTCCCTCCCATTATTTCATGATGGATATGAGTCACGTGCCCTTTTTGATAGACACAAAATGTGCCCTTCTTTCTAAGAAAACCTTGCTGTCCAAGGAATACTGGTCATTATATTATTTTTATATATATATATATATATATATATATACATATATATATATACATATATATATATATATATATGATATATAAATATATATATATAATATATGACACATGTACATGCATGACTGATGTACAAATGGATTGTACAAATATGAACAAGAAGCAAGAATCTATCCCAGTAGTACAGGCACAGCTCAGAACAGTTAAAGGGGTATTTTCCCTTTTTACTACTTAGATTGATATACAATAACAAAAAGAGATACACAAACAAACAAATTCTTAAATCCCTATATACTTTGTGAAAATTGCTTGAGAAACCCAGGTTTGGCAGAAATTTTCACTTGCAATTAATTCAACCTTACTACATCTATTTGTATGTGAATACCACACTGGACCTGAATGACCTTATTTTCACAAAATATATACATTTAGGAATATAAGACTGTATATGCCTGTGTATACATGTAGCTCTTATTTGTTATTGTACCAGAGTTTTTGAAATTCACCAGTCTTACCAAAAAAATCCAGTGAATTTTACAAAAGTCCGATGAAATCTATCTAACAACTGGTCCAAATGACCAGTAATTTTCCATTTCTTTTCAATTGTGTATATATACAGACCAGTAAACAAATTTCTTTGACCAGTGAAATTCCTTTAACAATGGTTCCGTTGACCAGTATTTTTTTTTTTTTATTATTTCAAAATGTCTGTTGTACATCAAATACAAGTAGAAAAAGTAGAAAAAAAACAAAATATATTTTTTTTTTATTTTGGCAAACACAGCTACAATGTATAATGTCCCTTTAAGGCATATAAATCATAGGCGTCGGAACCGGGGGGGCTAGGGGGGACTTAGCCCCCCCACTTTTTTGGCAAAGATAGACATAGGTGTTGAAAATTGGGGCTTAGCCCCCAGACGTTTCTGGCGTGTGTGTGCGTTTAAGTTGGTTTAGCCCCCCCACTTTCAATTTGCTTCCCACGCCAATGTAAATTACTACATGTAAGTATGGTATATGGCCTAGGTACATACTGGTAGTGTATAAATGTTCATAAGATATTCACATTTTACTATGTATACATTCTGTTATAAAGTAATATACAATGTAAGTATTTGTAAGTTTATTAGTAGTAATCTAATTCTGTCATGCAAGGGTACATACATGTACTATCAACATGTGTAATTATGTTGTTGCTCATTTATGCAAGATGCATCTAATTACCAGACTGAGAGACATACATATAATGTAATAACGTGTTAGTATTTGTATTAATACCACTCAGTTGTAAAGTAAAAAAAAAAACAATACGGCCATTTATAATTAGCACTTGTTGAATGTTGATACATGTTATGATATGAACATGTATCATAGGGGCACTTCAAAAGAGGTCTACAAATTAATAATTCACCCTAGCCACATAAATTTGATAGTATAGGGGCTTATAGCATATAATATTCTGTCTCTCCACATAAATCAGTTGTTGTTCACTTGTTGTTGTTGTTATAAAGTCAAAAACATGTCCCCTTAATATCTGTAGTTACATGTACCATAGGGTCCTACACATTACATGAACATGTACATATATTATCCAAATAAACTTGTTGATCAATGTGTTGATAATACATGTATAGGGTCCCACATACATACTTATACTTGTACAATAGTATGACATCAATGAGTTCACAAAATCTATTTTCACTATATATTCTTAGTAAATTCGTGTTTTTTCCATAATTCATCTAAAATTTGTCGTTTATCCCATTTTAACAAAACTTGATCACAGGAAGGTGAGGTTTTGGTTCTCGTGTGCTAGAAATTCCATTGGAATTTGTTTTTTATTTCAGAAGGAATACAAAGTACAATATTCTTCATGAGAGTAAATTTCTAGCAACATCATTTTGATTTTTTTTTTTAAGTTAATGAATGGATCAATGACTTAAGTCATAAATACGTGTACCAAAATAAAACTATCCATGTGTGTGTGTACTAGTTATTCATCCACTGTACATGTATGTGGGGGCCTACATACTATATACACCATGTAAACCAACAAATGAAACTCTTTCCATTATATGGGAAACATACTATACATGTACATATCAGGAGATAATCTTAGGACAAACAAACACAGTGATTTGGACATTTTTCCTGACAGATCCTATGTTTATAGGCACATAAAGGAAGTCAACTACAGATTTGATTGTGAAATACCGCAAACTTTACTGTATGATACGCATTCACAGTGAAAATGTCGATTTATCAATGGAAATGTCAATTTTTGTTCCCCATCCTTGTAAAACAACGGAAAATCACAATTCATAGTACGATATACCTATAGATACCGGAAGGCATATTTACAACCTTTCCGATAATATTCAAATCAATTTCACGCGCCCGATACGTCTCATATCTACTACTACTGAATTGTGAATACATATTTACATGTAATGTTTCTTCATACGACACAATATGGTCATTTTTAATTCATATTTCAAAATCAACAATAAATCTAAACATAATATTATGATTATCCGAAAGTGACAACCTCGAACACAGTCCTTTGAAAAATAAATTATATATAGAAATCATTCAACCATCACATTCCCCTCATCAACAGCTGTTTTGCGTTCGGGGTGATCTGGGTGTGTTCCTGTCATCTCAAATGCTATGATTGAGTCGTATCAACAGATATTTATCATTTCTGCGTGTTTGAGTCGTGTTGTAACTTACCTACAGTTCCGATTGGAAAAGGTGTTTGAAGAGGCGCTCCATCACTAAGGCCTTTTGCTATTCCGAAGACCACCAAAACCGCGCCAAATACCAACAAACAACCAGCTCTCATGCTTCCTAGAATATCCCCATGCCAGTAAGTACGTGTCAGAAAGGATTAGAAGAGTTTAAATCCTATATAAAAACCCCGGTTAGTTCAAAACATGGCTGTTAGTGTTTTAGTAAGGTACACTGTGTAGGTTTACCATTAAAAATGTATTCAATATGGCAGACCATTATTGAATATTCATATTACATCAGTGACGTCATTGTCGCCTGTCTTTTGAATCCAACGAGTTGATCGACAAGTTTATCGATCCTTTCCTGAATGGAAGATGCTCCGAGCAGCAATGAACAAGCGTGCGTGATAAGAAATTTACTATGATTAGGTGCGTGGGTATATACGCGTGTTTAACGTCATAGTGCAAATTCTCTTATCAAAAAACAAATTATGTTAATGGCAATGGCAATCCTACTAGTAGGGTAAATCTATCTATCCACCCGCTATTTACAGCACGTTTTACGGCGTTGTTAGAAATAAATGATTTCATACTTTCGCCAATGTGTTTAACAAGACGGGGGGAAGGTGTCATTTCACCCTATTTTCAATCTACTTCAAGGGGCATTAGCTGTGTTTACCAAAAATTACATGTTGTTCGATTTTTTTTCTACTGTTACTTCTTGTACTTGATGTACTTATATTTCTGTAGATATTTTGTGAAAACAAGGTCAGGTCCAGTGTGGTATTCATATACAAAAAGTAAGATTGACCAGCGATATATAAAGCTAATAGCTTTATATATCGCTGGATTGACTTAATCATTTGCAATATCTAGAATAATTGCCAAACTTGGTTTGTCAAGCAATTTTCGCAAAATATGTAGGAATTTAAGAATTTTTATGACTCTGTATGTCTCTTGTTTTTGTATTTCAATCTAAGTAGTAAAAAAAGGAAAAAACGGCTAATGTCCCGTAAACTCATTCACCCCTAGAGACACATTTGGACTGGTCTAAGTCATTGATGAACAGCAGAGTTCATTGTTTTTTCAGGGGTTGCTGAGTTGAATGTGTTACATAGGAGAATCTAAATATACTTTCTCGTACCAAATGGTTTACATACATTTATTGTTTACATATGCACTTATGACGAATCTTTGTATGTAATGTGTAGGGTCTTTCGGTCGAAAAGGTTCGATTTCAGCATACTTAGAATGATTCTGTGAAAAGGGAACTTAAAATGAAAGTTCCTGCCGAGAAAAAATGAGTACGACGCAATTTATAAATCAATGTGATGTGGAACGTTAGTTTTAAAACAAACATTGAGAGCTTCACAAAGATACGGTGATGATGGATCACCATTTCTAATCATAGCATTTCGTGATGGTAATGATTACGATGAAAATGATGACGACGACGATGATGATGATAATAGTGGTGGTGGTTATTTGTTAATAATATTATTAAGGATGATAAATTGACGAAATACAAGATGATGCGTATCAATTTGCCTGTAGATTAGGCCAAAGTAATGTTTTCTTCTTCTGATTGCGTCAGCTTGCTGGTAGTTTTTTTTTTTTACCCCTTTTACAGAAAACAAACAAAGCTATTTTCCATCAAGTCTGTAAACGCTTTATTCTAAGTTCATTGGCGATAAATTGTAACGATTTTATTTTAAATCGAGTCTTAAAACATGTTTCGGTAGGAGGGGGTGGGAGAGAAATAGATTTTGTCAAACGATATTTTTGTAATATGTGTTCAATCCAGTGAAGACAATTTGGTCAGTTTCATAACATTTGCTGAGTGAAACACGTTGTATATGTAGGTCTACTTTTTCACAGGATCTGTAAAGGATTTTGTTTTAGTTCCTTGTTTGTTTTTTCCTTGCTGGCTGATAGGTTTTCAAATGTTCAATTGACACAAAAATAACAGTATACTATGATATTGTTATCAATATCAAACATTCTAGCAACAATGTCATATACGTCTCCGTTGTAAAATATTTTAATGTCGCACATAAAACGGACATTTTTATTACACTCTGATTAAAAATCCAGCATCAACAGAAAGAAAAAAAAAATAGAAAAAGGTTAATGAAAATATAACACAGAAACATGAAACTTCATATATATGTATATATTTCTAAGATTTTATTAAACAATTAGGGATACTGTTTAGTCTGAACACATTGTGATGACAACCATATCAGTTTCGTGAAATACGTTTGTAAACATACGTGTCTGATAAACATGTAAATCATGTTATCACTTTTTAAGTTGTTTTTTTTTTTGTTTTTTTTTTATGAAAAAAGTGGAACATGGTTATTAATTATCCTGTTCTCATTTTTTTATAATACCCCAGGTAAATCGAATGGTACAAGTCACCACGGGACTGCATGTAATAGGCTTCGAGGTTATCTTGTTCTATTGTCGTTTTCGCATAACATTTTTTATTTGTCTGTTATTTAGGTATAAACGTTCACAAAATCTAATGTTTCATGTAGACTATATGCCCACGAAAGAGCTCTTCTATACTCGTCACTACCTGCAAATCTGACAATTAATACCAATCTTTTGCTATTTGGAAAGGGATCTACCCACAGAAATTAACAAAAGAATATTTACTTGTGTACAAAGTTATATTATACGTACCAAACGATTTATCTAAGTGCTTGAAGTTTTTTTTTTTTTTTTTTTTTTTTTTTTTTTTTTTTTTTTATACAGACACGCCTTGTTCACCTCTCAATTCTTTCATTATATAATGTACCGATTTGTTTTCTTTCTTCTTATATACGTACAAGTATAGCCTAATTAATGTCCATTGATATCAAATTCTAATGACCGATCAACATTTTTTGCAAGGTCTAAAACAATGGGGAAATGAATTTATATAAGAACACTTTTTCTTGTTTTCAAATCCCCTCTCATTTGTACTGTTATATTAAACATGTTGTATATTACATTTTCTGAAATAAATACAGTTTAAACTAATGTTTCATTTAAATTAAATTAACTCAGCTCCTAGCTTCACAAAATGTAAAAGAGTTATGTAACCTAGGTAAATATATTAAGTATGCTTTTAATATTAGAAAACACATTATATAAGATCAACACCATACACTCTGTATCTCATCTTTGACCATGATGATGTATATATTATATTGTTGTTATTTATTTACTTAGAATAATATGTCTATACGCAGTAATGCTTTGGACGAATAAACAATACAATATCATTATACACTATGTTATATTTAGTAAGATTAACAGTGTGATAGTATGAAACATTTACAGCGACGCCGGAAGCAAACTAAACAATTAATTGATTGATATCCACAATGTATTACAGTTCAAATTAACGTCACGACTATCGCGTCACACATCAAAACTCAATATAATCATAACAATAATAAGAAAGCGGTTAAGGCCGATAATTCGATATTGATTTTTTTTCAATTGATCAATATTTTATGACAACTGATAGACCCATTTCCATTAAACACTCCATTTGCTTTGTGTTTGACAAACTTCCGTACATAAAGGTAGATACATTTGTGTAACGTGAGCGCAGCATTTTATAATTTTTAAATGACACGATGTGGAATTACCAACTTTGATCTCCGAATTCCCAACTTCATTCTAAGAATTTTCTAATTTGAAATAAAAATTCCCTGCCTATCACTAGATATTTTACAAGTGAATTGTAATATATTACGACTGAATGGTAACGGGCATGTGCTTGGATATATATATATATATATATATATATATATATATATATATATATATATATATATATATATATATATATATATATATATATATATATATAAATTCGCGAAAATTAGAATCCGCGTACAAATTCTGATATTCAATGAGCCAGTTTTAGTACACGCATTTGTACCAGAATCCCCTAGATGCAGATTCCAAAGCTGCAATTGCCTGACTCGATCTTTATAATGTTCAATGTGTTCTTTTTATTCGTGCTAGCAAGGGAAATAAATAGAAAATGCATTGAATAAGATTCTGTCGTTTGCTAACTTTTAAATTGAAAATATAAAAGTACATGTGCTTACTTTTAAATTTTAAATTTAAAAGTGAGCAAATGAAAATTTTAAGGCCCAAAATCACCATATTTACTCATTACTCAAGCTAAACTTTCTTTTCATAATTATAACCCTTTCAACCCTACATGCCATAATAGACCCGTCTTAAACAATGGAAGAAAGTATACCACTTAATTATTTAGGGGTTAAAAGGTTAAGTTAAATGATACAATTTTTGCAGCATCTGGACATGTTTTATATATTGATAATATACAGTTGAATGTTGAGATATATTGCTCATTTGAAGAAAACTTCAAAAATAATAAATGTTGTTCAAATGTTGTGTACCGTACTCAAGATATTGGAGCCGGCCTGGCTCAGTCGGTAGCGCGCTCGATTCTGGATCGTGAGGTCGAGTCCCGCCGGCGACACATTGGTTTCCTGTCTTTTGGATGAGACAGTAAAAACTGGAGGTCCCGTGTCACAGTAGGTGTCGGCACGTTAAAGAACCCTCACTGCTCAATGGCCACGAGTGCCGAGCATAGGCCATCACCGGCATTTGGTGACGTCTCCATATGAGTGAAATATTCTTGAAATATGGGACGTTAAACAACAATAAACAAACAAACTCAAGATATTGAGCCTATATACATGTAATTATTTTGTTTTTACAGGAAAATAATTAGTGTGAGTCAGATTTTTTTATTTGAATGATGGAAAAAAAATATCGAGGCTGATTTAAACTGTCTTCATCACCGCTCTGATTTCTACATATCTCAAAAGAATCTAACGAATCTTAATGCACGTGTTAAAGGGGCATTAGCTGTGTTTTGTTTCCAAACTTTTATTCTCCCTTATTATTACTTATATTGATGTACAATAACAAAAGAGAGATATACACCGACATAAAAGTTCTTAGATTCCTGTATATTTTGTGAAAATTGCTTGTGAAATCCAGGTTTCGCACTTTTTTTTTTACTTGTACATGTAATTGCTTTACTCAACCTTACTATTTGTATATGAATGCCACACTGGGCCTGACCTTATTTTCACAAAATATATAGGAATAAAAGATTTTTTTTTATACCTGTGACTGTGTATAGCTCTTACTTGTTTTGTGCATCAAGTACAAGTAGTAAAAACAGAAACAAACGAAATGATATTTTTTTGGTAAACACAACCAAAGTACCTCTAAGTATTTAAGAGTCTTTTGTACAAACTTGCCACGAGTACTCTTACTTACGGAGTTACTGCTCCTTGTCATGATATGTTTCCTATAGCAGCACTCGTTGTGTCTTTATTTCTAAATAGAATTTGTAGAAACTTAGCACATGTGTCCTTTACTAATTTTTAATTTGTAATAAATTAAAATTTAGTACAGGACACTATTGTCCTGTGCTCAATTTAATTTATTACAAATTAAAAATTTATTGTCCTGTACTCTATTTTAATTTATTACAAATTAAAAATTATCAAAGGACACAGGTAATTAGTATGACAGTACTCAGGACGTCGAGTTCGTGTTTCCCCCCCATGCACAACCCCCTTTTTTATGGAGTGTTCGCCCCTACACCTTCTTTGTCACTGCTGTAGTCGAATGAAATATTACAAAACCTCATACAATGGTTAGTAAGACGAGATCTGGATGTTGGATGTCATGGATTTGAGCATCTAACTAGCTCTTACCACAGGTACTTCTGGACAGGAACTTCTTAGTGACCCTTGTCCATGACCCCTTGCCCTTTTTTATTGTCTATTGTTTAGTCTATGTTCTTTATTCTTTGCGTTAGAACTTGATAATTTTGAGACATACCAGGGAATATGATGGAACTCCATCCAAATGTGGTTACACTGTACACTGTATGTAAATGTAATCGCATTTGGGTGAAGTCCGTTGTTTGACCTTACTCCCTGGTATATCTCTAAATTATTTTGAAAAATTCAAAACGGCCTCAGCCCCCTCGCCTCTGAAGGCACGCACCTTCAGCGCTAGCATTTCGTTATGATAAAAATGCTCACCCCTTCAAAAAAAAAATCCTGGATCCACCCCTGATATAGACTAAAACACAAGGAGCCATGGGCAAGAGTCACTAAGAGGGTCCCGTTCACAAGTAACTGTGAATATTACCCTTTGTTTATTTTTCACAATTTTATTTGTCATTAAAGGGGCATTAACTGTGTGTTTTTTTTTGTGTTTTTTTTTTTTGTTTTTTTAAATAAGTTTCCTTTTTTGTTACTTGTTTTTAATATACAATAACAAAAAGAGATATACATAGACATAAAAAATTCTTAAATTCCAATTTATTTTGTGAAAATTGCTTGAGAAAACCAGTTTGGCACTTGATTAACTCAACCTTACTATTTAATACTACACCGGACCTGAACTTATTTTCACAAAATATCAAAATAATATAAGATACCTCTGATTTGTTATTGTACATCAAGTTGGCCTACAAGTCGAAATCGAAATACTATTTTTGGTAAACACAGCTTGTGCCCCTTTAATTTATCCTTTTGCGTAGCAAACGGGACATAAAATAATGATGTCGTGTGTCTATCAGTGTGCCGGACCGTTGTCCATTAAATAGTTGGTCGAAACCATGTGCAAAATTCGGAGAAATTTTTTCCCCTAGAATATTGTTTAACTTTTCCACATTTACTCGCCTAACAACGTAATGATGAACCCTTTTGATAGGGATGGGGTCGTCGATGAAAATGCAAAACTGTACTACAACACAGTAGGCCAAAAATTGAAGTTATTTGCCAGGTCTTCGGCAAGGATACAATTATGTGAATTACATGGAAAACCTGTAAATGATATTTTAGCAACACCCAGTTCCAGTGGGCCTTAAACCCGTGCTGACTTCGTGGTGTATAGGGCGGTGCTCTAACCACTTGACCACGGACACCCCCGACCAATAACTTAAGGAAAGATAATATTTTGTTTCTTTTCTTGAATAAATTGAAACACCAGAAATAATATAAAAAATCGGTGCCATGTGGAGTAAGCATCCCCTGTCGACCGGTCACACCAGCTGTGAGTCCACAGACAAATCCAAATAAAATAAGTGAGGAACGAATTGGTACAGACATCTCAACCACCGCCATCGAACAAGTAACTCAACATCTCACTTAGTGAAACAGAATAATCGCAAACAAGACTATTATACTGACCGTAAAATTTGTGGAACGTTGACATCAAACGCGGTTTTCGATATCCCTGTGTCAATAATATGTCAGTGAGTAGTTTACCTCTGTATATGAAATGTTCATATGTTGGACACGCCCTGGCATACCGGATCATTTGTGAAATATACACTCCATATGCAGGTGATTGTGGGATATGAAATGAATGGCTGACAAAATTCATATCCAATCTGCAATCAACTGAATATATGGTGCAGAATACAGGCGGAATACTGCTTACCACTGAGCGAATTAGCAAGATCATGGCTCTGATTCTGGTTGCCTTGAGCCAACAGTCCCCGGATTACTTCCATACTCAAATTCAACTTTTATTTTGCTATTTTGACTATATTCATTTGTAAAACTTCTAGATTTGATAGAGTGAAAGCACATTATTATTTTTCATCATTCACGCGAAAAACATTTGGGTCATACTTATGATTTTCCTGTAAAAAACGAATAGATACGTTGAGTATGATACTGAAAATTTGAGTACATACTCAAGCAATTTTTCGTATTCCTAAAATTTTCTTCAAACGAGCAATAATTTCATCATTATTTTGTATGCCATCAGATTACAAACCCTCTGACGGCTATGGGGGAGCACCCCCCCCCCCAAAATTGCCTTTAAAAAAATAGCAAATAAAGTTTTAGTATCTGAAAGCCAGGAAATGGCCTCTCAGAGATTTTAAAATCAAAAATTTTCTAGTACGAATCCAGAAAAAGGCTTCACAGATCTTTTAAAAATCAAAAATTTTCTGGACCCCTTTTGAATTGCTCTTGTTACATCTGTATTCGTCGAAACTCGAGGGTTTTTTGTGAATAATTAATCTGTCAATTTAATGCATAATTCGGGATAAAAACGAGCAGCAATGTGAAAATTAACTCTGTGCATTACCTTGCAGGTGGCGATATTTACATTTCCTGTTATTCTATTTTTTTTCTTTTTTTTATACTATTTTTATTTAATATTTTTATTATCAAACTGCTGCATTTCAAGAAAAATTAAAAATGTAAATATCAGCATGAAAAAACGAAATAATGAAAATACAATATGAAGGACTAGGGCGAAATGGTGGTTTTGTGTCTGGAAGCTAGAAAATACCTCATCGGGCTTCCAATTAATTGGATTATTCAAAATTTTATCTCGGGGAGCTTACTCCTGAGCCCCCTAGTTATGACCAAATTCCACTTCAATTTCAGGTTAAATTAATCTATCAATGAAAAGTTCTTAAGGATAAAGAGGTCATAATTCAGTGTCTAGGGGCAATTACTAATAAGGATGAAATTCTGTCCCAATTTTAGCTTATGTTTTAGCTAAATCAACCTTCTTTTGAGAAGGATAATCAGTGTGATTTATTAGCGGAATCTCGGCGTATTTTCCTTCTGGAAGCTGAAAAATGCGTCTAGGAGTTATTTTAAGTGTTTTCTGAAAGATGTTTAAAACCCGACCCCATTACGGTCCAACACCTAGTATTATGTGTAATGACCAGGAAAGGATTCAGGCAGAAGCGCAGCAAAAAAAAAAAAAAAAAAAAATAGGTGTAAAATCTTTAATTTTTAAGTAAAAAGCCGGAAAATTAATAACAATTTTCCAAGAACTTTCTACATTTGCAACCCCTCATAGTATGGCAACTTCTAGTAAGATCGTGTCTTCTGGAAAGATTTCAAATTTCATAATTATAATTTTTTTTAAATAACTACGTTTCCCAGTCTCAAATAAATTATTGCTTCACAATTTACAATTTATCTAAAACTTTTTGAAAAACAGAACATGTTCCATAAAGGTTGTATTATAACAGTCTAGTATAATTCTGTTACCATCACCCCACCCTTGAACAAATTCTCGATCCGCATACTAGGGCACTGTGAATATCAAAAGCACGCCTCCTCTAACCAAAAATCCTGCATCCGCCTATGAAACCTGTCCAATTCCAGCATAAGTCATTCGCGTTTTTATCTTAAAAATCATCATCGGGAAAGTTAGTTGAGGTTGTGTAAGGAGTACATTTGGTGACTTCGGACCCATGCGATTTTGTTCTGTTTAATGCGAGAAAATAGCCAGTAAGTGAGCAGGCCTGACTCAGTTGGTAGTACGCTCGACTCTTAATCGTGATGTCGTGAGTTGAGTCCAGCCGGCAGCAGGTCGGATTCCTGTCTTGGACGACAAGACAGTAAAAACCGAGGTCCCGTGTCACAGTTGGTGTCGGCACGTTAAAGAACCCTCACTGCTCAATGGCCTTAAGTGCCGAGCATAGGCCAAACTTTGAAACCCTTCACCGGCATTGGTGACGTCTCCATTTGGGTGAAAGATTCTTGAGTGGGAAGTTAAACAACAATACAAAGCCAGTAATTTTGTGTTGTCCGGAGTATCCCGGTTACCTCATTTATTCGTTTAGGAGGTTTAAGACACGGGGATGACACTGGTACACTATCACAGAGAGAGTATCACCGAGACATTGACACACTAACACACTGTCACTGACACGCTATCCCCTAAGACACTGGTTCACTAGCACAGATAGAGTGTCACCGAGACATTGACACACTATCACTATGACACGGACACATTGTCAGAGACACTGATACTATCGCTGACACACTGTCACTGAGACATTGACATACTATTTTAAGACATTGACACACTATCCTCTAAGACACTGGTACACTAGTACAAAGACACTGACACACTATCACAGCGACATTGGCACACTGTCACAGACATTGGCACACCATCACTGAGAAATTGACACACTGTCAAAGACATTGACACGAAATCACAGACATTGACACACTATCACTGAGATATTGACACTGTCACAGAGATATTGACACACCATCACTGAGACATTGACACACTATCACTGATATATTGACACTGTCACAGAGATATTGACACACCATCACTGAGATATCGACACACTGCCACAGACACTGAAACACTATCATTGAGATATTGACACACTGCCACAGACACACTATCATTGAGATATTGACACTGCCACAGAGACAGTGACACACTATCACTGAGATATTGACACACTGCCAGAGACATTGACATACTATCACTGAGATATTGACACACTGCCACAGACACTGACACACTGTCATTGAGATATAGACACTGCCACAGACACATTATCATTGAGATATTGACACACTGCCACAGACACTGACACACTCATTGAGATATTTACACACTGCCACAGACACTGACACACTGTCATTGAGATATTGTTTCGTGCTGAAAGTAATAAAGATTAGGAAGAGGAATTACATGTTTGACATATTTAATAGTGACAAAGAATTATATTTAAGAATTATAATACAAATTGGTTTTCTTGAACCTATATAATAAGTATGGATTTGAGATACACATCTGAAGAACAAGACAAGACTACAATAAAGCAAAGTATATGAACATACGTGTAAATAACAAAATAAAACAGTGTTAAAAGTTAATAAGAACAAATATAGCAACCTTGGATATTAAAACAACACAAGTTGGTATTATATTACATGACATTAATATTGCTTTCTTTTGTTGGCAAAAAGTCCCTGAAAAAACAATGGACTCTTTTCTAAAATCAATGACTTAGACCAGTCCAAATGTGTTTTAAGGGGTGAATGAGTCAAATAAAACAAAATTCTGCCCTATTTTAAATTACTTTTTTGGGGATAAAACCTTATTTTACACCCAAAAATGTAACATAAAATCGGGGCAGAATTTCGGCCTAAAGTTAAAGGTGCTTTTTCATAGACTTTTAAGTGTAGTTATGATCTTATTATTTTTGCCAGAACACGTATTTTTGGTAACTACGTAACGTTTTGTACATAAATATTTTGACCTAAAAATATACTTTAACTGTTTGCGTCATGTGTTTTTTTTTATAAATCAGAATGTCCGATAAGCTACATCTCTTATAATTCATCCCCACAGGATCTTAATACAGAGGGCAGTTTTTAAAATAAATCAAAGACTTTTTAACACAGAGCCGTAACTAGGGCCTGGAAACAGATGAAGCAGGGGCTTGTGGACATCGACTGGGGAAAATAAAGCCTTTCAAACTCGGTTAGAATATCTGACAGATCTAGTCTAGAAAATCTTTTCGGGTTTCCATGGAGATGAGGTAGTTGCCTTGTCTGCCTCATAGGTACTTACAGCCCTGTAACAGTAAATAGAAACATTTTATTGTAGGAATTTTTTTTTTTATGAAATACTGTGAAAAAGCACAATTAAGAGGAGGTGGTGCAAAGTTTTGATGATGCTGAAACCTACTTACAACGTAACCATAATAACTAGTTCACCCATCACTTTCGACAAGCTATTGTTAATCTCTGTATAGTATAGCATAAGGACAACTCAGTCTCTGATGGTCTAGCGGTCAGTGGTGTTATGATGACCACTTGACCAAGGAGGTCAAGCTGAGGTATTACTATCTCAATGTTTCTAATTGACCTATTCTCTATTGATATGCAAATTCTAAGACAATAAACCCCAAAACAAAAGCAGAAATGATATTTGCCACTTGTACTTTTACAAACATCCGTCACCACATCCAGTGAAATAAAAGTCCAAAACTAAACATTTTACACAGTAAAAGTTTGTTGCATCTTATATATAAAAATATAATACATCAAGAAAGCATATTTCAAATCAAGAAATCATATCATATAATAAAATATACGATATCTCTAAACAAAACAATTCCCAACATTTTTATTGTTAATAAAAAAGTTCACACATTATAAAAACTGGTATATACTCGTAAACAGCTGCAGCCATTTTAGATTTATATAAAATCGTAACGAACAGTTACTCATTATCACCATAAAACAAGCATCAAATCACATTTATAATCATACAATACATACATGATAACAGATTGCTTCAAAAGCTACAGAATCACTCAAAATAAACAGAAAATTTTGAAAATAATACTTCACAAAGATAACATTGATAGCACATACTGATTGGTTTCGATAGGAATAACAATGATTACGGACAGAAATACACTTGTAACAAGATGTCACCCAAGTCCCATCCTATTTACAGAACCCTGTGACCAAGGAGTCACAAAATTAACAATTCTTTTTTACCCTTACATACAAAATGTGACGAATGGTTTTTCCTCAGAAGTTTGAAATATTCAAACATTTATAAATGTGCCACAACCCACACACTTACCGATAGCTAGAGATCACATTGGTTCCTTCATGTGACTTGAGCTTTGAATACCACAGACCACAACGTTACTGGTCCAATACAATAAGAGAGAACATACCATTAAGATACATGGGGACAGAAGGGTGACAACACAGTGATATATCTTCAGTAGAGTTGCTTTTGTAAATGTTACATGATAATCACACGCTTACAAAGTCAACGTTTTGAAAATAAAAAAAATTCGTGTTAGTTTCTCACCTACATACTCATTTACTGTTCAAACTGTCTTGAAACACATTTAAATTTTATTAATATCTATATAATATTTACTTTTGAATATTTCTCTACAGAAAACATGCTTTGGTGATTTACAAGAAAATTTTTATTTACTTCTAGGGGAAATAACTCCTACAAAGACTACACCATTCTTTATTAAACATGTCAAAGCACTATACATTGTATGATTAAATTTTCCTTTCAATACATTTATATAGCACATTTTAATTATCAAGTGAATGATTTGGATATGGCAGTTGTCATATTGTCATGCATTCCCGGTTTACCAAATGTGTTTTTTTACACATACATGTACAATGTCCTAAACCAAAGCGCATGCGGTCGCTTAACATAGAAAAAATATTGGAATGGCCTAATCACTGAAATAAACAAAATTTTATAAAAATGTATACAGGAAAGAATAATCCCATTCAGTTACTTGTTATGTCAAAAAGAATATTAACAACACCAATACATGCATTGGTATATTCTAAGTGATGTAAGCTACAAATATCATACCTTGTATCCCATAACATTTAGGAACGTGAAATAACACATTTATAAAAATGAGTAATACAAATATGTTTATTTGTCTTATTGTGTTGTGATTCTATTGAGTGTGTGTTTCTTCTGTGTAACTGGTTTTGAAAATATGTAATAATAGATAAGGCAAAGTAATTAAGGTGACAGAAATCTTATATCAGTGAATGAAGGCAGTGACAGGTATCAATGAGTCAAGGTGGTAAAATGCTTCAGAGAGTCTAGGTGATAAAAGGAATCTGTGAGACAAGATGAAGGTATCCAAGTTAAGGTGATAAATGGCATCAGTGAGTCAAGGTGATAAAAAAGTATATGTGAGTCAAGGTGCTACAAGGTGTCCCACCACATAACAGCCTAGGTGATACGTGTTCTTCCACTTAACAGTTGAGGTGATACAAGGTGTTCCACCTCATGATAACAATCAAGGTGATACAAGGTATCCCACCACATAACAGCCAATGTGATACAAGGTGTTCTACCACATAACAACAATCATGGTGGAACAAGGTGTCCCACCACAAGATGTTCTATCATGTAACAGTTGAGGTGATACAAGGTGTTCCACCTCATAATAACAATCAAGGTGATACAAGGTGTCCCACCACATAACAGCCAAGGTGATACAAGTGTTCTACCACATAACAATCAAGGTGATACAAGGTGTCCCACCACATAACAGCCAAGGTGATACAAGGTGTCCCATCACATAATAGTTGAGGTGATACAAGGTATTCTATGACATCACAACACCAAGGTGATACATTTTGTAAATTGTCCAGGCTTACAAGACAATAAGCATTGTACAACATTTATAGCGAAACAGGATATTCTGAACATTTTGATAAGTCCAGGCGATACGTGTTCCAGTAATTTAAGGTGATACAAGGTGCCCCATGACATCAGAGTAATTTAGATGAGTTGGCATTATTATGCATATCACAGTTTACAGGGATCACGAATGGGTACCTGCAGAATGACTAATTTTGAATTTAATATTTATGTTACTTATCTTCCCACCGACTAAAATTGTATGAACTATTCAAATGCCTACCCACTCTTCTACCGTTAGTCTTATAATTGGATGAGTATGTGGACTACATTACTAATGAAGCTGTATACTTGATTAACAAATTATTTTATTTTTTATCCAATACCCTGTACGGCTATAACTATGTTGTTACCTCCCTTGTTATTAAGGACATGCTTCATACAGATTATAATGCTCTCCTATTAGCTGTTTAGGATGAGTTGCCTCCCTTTTCAATTAAAACCTCATCAAGGTCTCTAACATTATATTTTCCATTTTCACATTAACGAGAATTCTCTCACGTCTATCCTTTTATACCCTGTAAACACAGATATATCAAAATGATCATGTTATAGAATTTGGAGTTTTCATCTCCTAATCATCTAATACTATGGAAATTTCACCTGTTATTTCCCCTTCAGCTGATATATAAAACTAACAAAATTACCAACAATAGCCATTTCAATTATCTTGAGATATGAAAATGTAAATCACGTCCCAAGGCAAATGTACATGTTTATCATCTAACAGTATTCCACTATTAATGTCAATCCATTAAAACTACGTAAAAATCACAAACTGGTTTGTCCGTCACTGGAAGTACCGTATTTAACCCATTAAGCGCCCATATCCCTATTAGCGCCCCTCCCCCCTTTTTACATATGATCGAGAATCTTTTCTAGCTGGTTGACAAGGAGATGTGGACATGAAAACCCCTAAGTAACAGTTTATCTGTAGCCCCTAAGCAACAGAGTTATGTTGATACATGTAGGTGTCCTCAGTAATAACTACTACAATAACTTTACCATAGTGTCTTATAAAAAGTAAACTGTCTTATGTCAGTTTGACTATTAATTGGTACCATTAAGTGCCCTTTTTTCTGATTTTGTAGCACCCTGGCCACTTAATGGGTCGAATACATTATATATACTTAGATATCCTGATATCTACCTAATATTTTACATATCAGAGCTACACAAACTACACAAATGTACAAGCTGTCAAATTTGTAAATATCAGTTATCTCCCCTTTTCTAACTACATCTAATCAATCCCGAATTAATTTCTACAAGAACTCTGATTACTTTTTCCTTCCTTATTCTCGCCAGTCTCATGAATAAACATTTGCAAATATTCTTTTTAAAAAATTCAATGAAGCAAAACTAAAAACAGGTAACATATGAATTTTATCTAATATTACATATTAGAATGTGGACAATGACAAAGAATAAAAGATATAAAAATTGACAGTATTTTGTGACACACACAACTAAAGTAAAACTTGCTTTAGCGGCCACCTGTGTACAAAGACAATTTAACTCATTAACCCTTGAAAAAAAAACAATGGACTCTGCTGCAAATCAATGACTTAACGTAGGCAAGTCCTAATGTGTCCGTATGGGTGAACGAGTTAAGCTGTTGATTAACGTTAAAAATGTGTCACAGTGTCTGAGCAACGCTGCCCATGTAAATGATAAAAGATTCTACCACAAAATAAAGAAAAAATAATGGTAAAACATGAATGAAACCTTGGTGATACTTTGCCTTGCGATTCAGGCTAGATATCTTACCAAGAAATATTCTGAGCTTAATACTGAGCGTTTTTAAAATTTCTTGTCTTCTGTTAAATAACAATGAACAAATGTAAATCCTTCTTTCGTGAACTCAAGTTCAAAAGTAGCGTTAATTTCAAAACTAAAATACCCACCATACCATTCAAATTTTTCAATAGCTTAAACATGTTGAACTGAATTTGAAATGTGTAGTAAAATAGAGTGACCAATAAAACTCATACATTAAACACCAATAAAAATCTTAGCGAATTATGTAATGAATGTAATTATATATCCAAATATGCTAATCACGCTAATAAAGATACATAATTGCAGATGTTACCTATTTTTTAATGCATTGTGTCTTCTTATGTCTCACCTCCCGGCCTTTCTCACCCACAAAATGTGTGTGTTGAGCTCTGCTTTCCACTACAGTGGAACCTGCCTTCAGGGACCACTCTCATGAAAGACTACCTGTTTTTAGGGACCACATTCAGAAAACCATTTGGTTGAATAATCCTTTAAGTAATAAAACCTCTTTTGGGGGACCACCTGTCTTGAGAGACCACATTTCAGGGACAGAAGGGGGTGGTCTCTCTAAACAGGTTCCACTTTATCAGAATTTCAGTTACATGTACACGTTCTCTAAAAAATAATGCATATTACCTGCTAGGGCCTGTAAAGGATCACATGTTTAAAAATGCATGAAATATAAAAAATAATCAAAGGCTTGAATGGCCACAATGACATTGAGCACTTGAAAAATTACAATATGTCAAGAAAATCTAGTAAATTTATGTGGATTCACATCTGTAGCTGATAAATTTCTAGTTTGAAAGAGTACAGGGGTGCTAACACATACATCATGAAAACACTCAATCAACATTGTTTTACAGCATCAGCCATTCTGCGATATAATATCCATTGGGTATAAACTCAAACTGCTATACATGTCAAGTGTTACTTGTCACTACTGATTAAGCATACTTACAATTCATACAATCTTTTCTGATAACCCAACTGACATCCATAAATGGTGATTAATTTTTGATAATCATTTAATAAGTCGGAAAAATTCACCACGGGCTGATATTGTAAGATCTATGTCAACAATGTCAAGCCGTGTAAATCTTTATCATTTACATTTCAAATTATCACAAATATAAAGTTTCAGATTCCAACTGCACTTTCTAAATGCGTATTAAAATGATAAAATTTGTTCAACCTGTGAAGAAGGAGTAAATGATTTGACATGTCCATGGATATAAAACGCACAACAATTATTTCCCAAATTCCAAAACAGCGATGATGCTGTCTACGCTAGCTCCTCATCTCGCTTCGAATCTCTGTATTCATACGAGTGATAGAAGTAGATGCTAATGTGTGTAAATGAAAAGTAAGCCTAATGTATCGATTCCTTTATCAAAGTTATCATAAAAGTTTAATTTTCCTGCTAATATGATTAATTTGGTTAAAGTTATAACAAATGCATGAATAGAAAGAACATACACTGAATATCCTTGATGAAAGCCTTAGTTTTAGTGTACTCTTTTGCTTCGAGACTGCAGATAAACGGTGGACAGGCGGAATCTGCATGATCCCTTTATACCGTTTCGCATTTTAAAAATGGTTAACGCCATAAAAATGTATAAGAAATATTTAACAATATTCGCTGCTGAGTATTTCAAAACAGCGATTGCTCATGTACACATTTGATCTAACGGCAAGCATTCAGATCCTAAAATCTCGCACATTTATACTTTCATCGACGCAATTTCTGTTTAGGATGATGTAAAATTATCCTCAAACACAGGAGAGAAGTTTCTACGATGGCGGATGCACAATGAGTTGGAAGCAACTGGAGATTGGATAAGTGATGGAAAATGGCACAATAGATATCCACAAATGTTTATGTCCGGACGACCAATTAGTACAACTTTAAAAAAAAACACGATAAAATTGAAATTCTGCCACAAAAAGTGAACACTCTAATGTTGATAAATGAGAAAATTGCCAATTTAATGAAACTTATTCATGCCAAACCTCTTGAATATGACAAATCTGACTACATTTTGCAACGTTAAACAAAAAAGTGGGACACATGAAATTTTTGTTACCATCATAAGACAGGATTATGGTACAACTGGGTTACATGCGATATCACGTGTATGGATAGCATGTCAATGGTTTAAAAAAATCACATCAACATAAATCAGTGACATCGCTGTGGTTATATTCTCCATCTAGATGTACAAAGCTGTCTGGAATTATATTTCCAGAAGATGTTGAGCACTTAAGTCCGATATTGACATCCTACCTTTAGCTAGACTCACTGATTAAAAAATATGATTAAAAAATTTCATAACTTTCAATCACTAACATCACACATTTTCCACTAAATATTTCTTGCTGGAACAGTACCTACTGCAATGCATCACTACAATTCAGACAGCACTGAATGACTTCAGTTGTCTTTAGTGGTCAGTTTTGATTTCTCAAGACTCAGAACTGAAATAAACAAAGTGTAAGTTAAACAATGGGAAATTGACACCACAGGAAGTAGAAATCCTCGATGTCTCGTCAGTGACATCAAGCCAATGTCTGACTAGTATTTGGTCTTGGGCACGTGTCAGAAATAATTACTGGCTGTGAAGTAAAAATGAAGGCATTTGGTGCCTAGATGATTTCAATAGCTAACTCAAGCTTTTTGATTGGCAGATTTGGGGAAAAGCCAAGCTATAAATGGCACATTTACAAACTCATGAGGTTAATTAGCATTAATTAATTTAACTATTGATATGCAAAACACTATGATTCTGATTTTTTAGATTTATCGATTTTAGCGTAATCAGGCTCAGGCACCTCATCCTCATTCTGGGAATTATTAGGCATGTCTTTATCATCACTAGTTTCATCATTTTTAGGAACAGTATCTATGGTAACGTCTACTGGATCTGCACTGTCTTTTTCATCTATATGATCGTAATCATTTATTCCGTTTAATAACTGATCAACGTCACTCCAGTTTGAGTCATCCATCCTGCTTTCCTGTATAGGTAACTTCTCAGGAGAAGAAGTATCTTCATCAGGGGGACTCAGTTTCGTTTCTGGCGGAGGTGATGCCTCCTGCGCCACTTCAACAGTTTCTTTTTGTATCTCTGCCTTTTGCATATGCTCATCGTTGACACCAGTGTCTATGCAATTTTCCTCATCAACTTGTGGATTTTGGGTAACCAGTGGCTGTCCACCTTCCTGTTTCTGCTTCTCTAACTCTTCCCTCTGTTTTCTCTTGAAGAAACCACACTACAAAGAATAAAAATAAAGATCACCATCAGGACAATCACAGCATTTCTTGTAGATTTTACATAAGATCTGGGTATTCACCACACAGTTACAAACTGTCTGGGTATTCCCCACAAAGTTACAAAAAATCTTGGTATTCACCACAAAGTTATAAACTGTCTGGGTATTCCCCACAAAGTTATAAACTGTCTGGGCATTCACCACAAAATTACAAACTGTCTGGGTATTCACCACAAAGTTACAAACTGTCTGGGTATTCACCACAAGGTTACAAACTGTCTGGGTATTCACCACAAGGTTACAAACTGGATGGGTATTCCCCACAAAGTTACAAACTGTCTGGGTATTCACCACAAAGTTACAAACTTTCTGGGTATTCACCACAAGGTTACAAACTGTCTGGGTATTCCCCACAAAGTTACAAACTGTCTGGGTATTCACAACAAAGTTACAAACTTGCTGGGTATTCACCACAAAGTTATACAAATTTTCTTGGTATTCACATTAAAGTAACAAAAGATCTGGGTATTCAACTTAAAGTTATACAAATTTTCTTAGTATTCACCAAAGTTACAAACTTTCATGGTATTCACCACAAGGTTACAAATAAATTGTAGATTTTTCTGTACTAACCTTGAACATCACGAACACAATTACTGCAATGATAATTAAGGCGGCAAGCACACAGACAACGATGATCCAGGGTTTGACCTCCTCTGCTATAGGTGCAGAGGGTAGGACTTCAGAAGTGACCTAAAAAAGAAGGCAAAAGGATAGCTATGTGTGTAGAAAATTGGACTTAATCTACAGGTGGACAAAATATCAAAACAAAAAAAAAAGATAAGTAGACTGGGTATTACAAGCTTTATAAGTAAATACTCATGATTGTTTGTTTGTTGTTTTTCATCTCACCGAGCATTTTTCACTTATATTGAGATGTCATCGGCTTTATGTGAAGTGCTACAAATTTTGACCCATGCTTTGAACCAAGACCAGTACAGTTAGGGTTCTTTTATATGCCACGCCTGCAATGACACGGGCCTTGGATAATAATTCCTCACAGTTTAACTTAATTTCTACGGTGAAAAAAAGAAAACAATAGTTCAATTTCTTCTATGAATTTTATTACAAAATATATATAAATAAATAGATGTTAAAATGAGTAACCATAGGGATAAGCCATTATCGTTTGACAAAATATCCAAAAATAACTGGTGTATATACAATCAATAGAGCATTGAATGCCACCTCTATATAAACGGCACCTGCCTGTAAAGGTCATTCAAACTTAACTTTTGTTAACTACAGCAAAACTTGTATATAACGACCTCCTTAGGGACACAAGGAAACTGGTCTTTATAGAGAGGTGGTTTTTATATAGAGGTTAGTTTGTACACAAATGATTCAATTCGGGACAGCAAAAAACGGTCTTTGTGACCATGTGATCTTTATTATACACAGGTGGTCGCTAAAGCAGGTTTTGCTATATTTCATAATGAATAAACCTTTTTATTAAGGCCATCTGTCTATAATAGATACATTTGTGTGTTACCATGGTCTTTATAGAGAAGTTTGACAGTACAAAATTTGGAGAACAATATTAAACTTTTATTTCAGATTTTATTGCTCTTTTGACACTAATGGGAGTATGAAACAATATCTAGTAATAAAAATTAAACACAACAGCTCATTTTCCCTCATAATGTCCAAGCTTTCCTCTGTCTGAAATGGAATATCAAGTTTTCCAGGTCCATGTGTACCTTCTTTTAAAGTGAACAAAATATTTTTTCACACCTAAGTGTTTCTATCCATGTACTTGAGTATAGATACAGGTAGAACACAACTGACCGTGTCAATTTGAAAGCAGAAAATATATAAATGTATAGCCTTAGTTTTTAAATCTGCTATTTTCAGGTTAGGGTAGAATACTGCCATCTAAAACTTGGGAGGGTACCTAAAACCTCAATGGCTCATGGCTAGATTACAAAATGTCAATCATCCATCACATCATAAATGTCTGGATGAGGGAAACTCAAATGATTACAGCGCCCTCTTCTGGTCAAAGTCCCTCCAGTGGGCTTGAACACGTTATGCAGTTGAAATCCTTCAGCTGCCCTGTGAATCAGGTGACCAATCAGAAACATTCAATATATGATTCTGTGGAGTTTGGATTTCCGTTTCAAAATTTGAGGATAAATAAATGTTCCAAAAAAAAGAAAGAAAATATATTGAACGTATACTGAAAATGAATGATGGGTTTACAGTTATAATTTTACGATAAATCACAAATTTCTTTTAACATTAATTTAAAAAAAAAAATACTCGAATGTTGCGAAGTAGTCAATGCAACGTCACAAAATTCTGACGTAAATTACTATGACGTCACAATCTGGCACAGTAAAAATTTCTTCCGGTTGAAGCATATCTGACTGTGTATGCATTCGGGTGTTAAATTAGTGATCTTAGTGAGCCAAATATAACGACTGGATTATTATGGTTAGGATGAGGGTTGAATTCGTATTTCTTATGAATTTACAAGCATACGTAAACTTACTTACCGATATTGAACTTGGAACATTAAAGATAATATTTTCATTTTCCTTGGGCAAAGTCAGAGCCATTTCTGTAACTAACACAACACTCTTGAAGGTATCAGAACTTTTACTCTGTTAAAAAAAGAAATGACAAAATAGAAAACAAAATAGAAAACACATTATAAGGCAATCATACAATACATACTCAAGTGCAAAGCATTCTGGGATATTTGTACTGTAGTACAACTTAACAAAATCAAGCACAATGGTGATGGACAATACACATGTACCATTGTAATTTAATACTTACAGGACACTGAGGTGACTTATACAAAATAACGATCCACATTATGTTCTATAATTAGTATTTCATATATCAAACACCCATCTGAAACTGATAAAAGCCGTGCATTTTAATTGACATGGCATATAAAAACTCTCAGGTTAAAATTTGTTAAAATGATAATCTGCTTGTGTGTAGAACTCCATGAAATATCTGGACTCAAAACCAACAAAAATTAATGTCAACAATTTTTTTTGAAGGAAAAACCACAAAAAATATAAACTCACAAAATTAATGCTTTTACAGCAGTTTTCCTGTTGATGTTGTTTCAAGGTGCATAACTCTTACCTTGACTTTACTGTAAATCGCTGAATCAACTTTGTAATTAACTAAAATGGAGACAAAGCTGTCTGCTGCGATGGAGGTCAAAGTGCATTTAACTTCTTCACAGTTCTCTTTGCTGCAGTCCTGCATTTGTGAAAAACAATTACATTAAGTGAAATAAATTAACTTGTCAGTCTCTAAAGTCACATTTGAACCTGCCCATTTCAAAGAATGGTTAAGTCCATTGTCAGAATTCAGGGGTGTATGATTTAGAATAATTTTTTGTTGTTGATAATTTTACATGAAATATGAACCCATTTATCGTGAATTATGGCAGTAAACTATACTATTTATTGATGTGGGCGAATCCAAATGTGACTGCAGGGTTGATGACCTAATACCACCCGTTAAAAATGGTCCTGAATGAGTGAGGTGACATTCTGGGGAGTTTAATGTAATTTTCTGGACGTTATTGTAATTTTTGACACTTTCATTAGAAAACCACTCCTAACTGACTAAAATGAAAACAAAAAATTAAAAAAAATTTGATGTATTAATGGAGTTATCCGGGGGATTCCATGGGAATTCTTAAATTTACCCTGGTGAACGAGTGATATAAAGGGTGTGCTAGATTCACTGCGAGAGTACTGTTCCGGCACAGTCTCAGAATATGTTAAAATCAAATGTACCAGGGCAGGAAGTAGTTATTTCAAAGATGTCGATAAAATTTACAATAATTCACGTAAGTTAATGGCTAAATTGCTTGCCCAGGACAGTGTTCCAGAGCATTTGATTGGTGTTTCACTTGTCTGGATTGTCCTGGACAATGAAATGAACATGCTCAGTAGAGCGTCACCACATGACCAGCAACACCTTACTGTTTATAAGCTAATTAGTTGGAATAGGACTCTGAAAAATATGACGAAAGTTCATACAAATACGCATTAAGAAAGTATAGAAATGTTTATTTATGAACATTACTTCTCGGAATGTGGCTTTAAACAGTTTTTTGGTTTTAAAATATAGGATAGTACTGTGTTAGATTGAAAAAAACTGTATTCAACCCATTAAGCTCCCATGTCCCTAAGCGCCCCTCCCCCTTTTTTTACATACAATCAAGAATCATTTCTAGCAGGTTGACAATGAGATGTGGATCTGAAAAACCGTACGTAACAGTTCATCTGTAGCTTCCAAGCAACAGAATTATGTTGATTTTTGTAGCGCCCTGGGCGCTTAATAGGTCGAATACAATATCTGCAAATTTTCATTTCCATTTTATTTTCTGTTTTTCGCCCTTAGATGAGAGGGCAAATTTAAAATGAAAGCAAAATTTTTAAGCAAAGTAACTGAAGCACGGCCATCCAATATACTACGGTGATTTAGGGCAAATTTAAGAATGTTTTCTGTAGTAAAAGGGCGAAAATAACTGGGGGCGAAAATTTCCAGGTAGAGGGTAATGATCCCTTATTATGCAGTGGTCTCCCCAAAAAGGTTGGTTCCAAACAGAAGGGGTAAAAACAGGGAAAAGGGAACCAAACTGAAGGTTTTTTGAGGACTTTTCAAAAATCTCATTTTTTAAGGCCCAGCACTACCCAAAAAAGCAAACATTTTATTCAATATTCTGATATATTTATATAATGTTTAAATTACTAATTTTAGCACTCCTTCGCAGTCATCTGATCACTCAGCGATTCATCAAAATGTCAATCTGGATTGATATTTTCTTTTATTAAAATTCATTTCTGTATTAATTAATTTTTATTGGCGCTAAACATTTATGGGAATTATAAATCAGTCTTTTTTTTTTATAAAAAAATTCATGGTAAAACAGAGAAAATATATAATTTACAGGGCTGTTAGGCAAGTTTAGGAACTTTCAATGCCCAAGTTGTTTTTTCAAGGACTTTTCAAGGCCTGTACCAACCATGACAGATGGACAGACAGAAGGATGGTCAGACATACAGTGAAAACTCTATATAGGAGCCACCCAAGGGACCAGAAAATATTGACCTTTATGTGCAGGTGACCCTTATACACAGGTTTAATTTAGTTGAAGTACGCAATCAAGGGACTTAAACAAAACTGGCTTTTATAAACAGGCAATCCTTATATAGAGGTGCCCGCTATAGCAGGTTTTACTGTATATTTCCATACAATAATAGGTCTACAACAGGCATATTAAAAGAAAAGGTGTCTTCCTCTCATAATAAGTAGTATTCCTCTCAAATTTGAAAATCTCAGGTACAGCAGTTTAGTCTTTACTTTGCCTACAAGTTTTTATCCATTCAAAGTTAAAAGCTTGTGACCTTTACTTTTGCCCTCTGACCACGAAAAAACAATATGGGATCTTCCTCCCACCACAAGGAGAATGAATACCAAGACCGATAATCCTTGGTACAATGGTTCAGTAAATATCTTGGCTTAGAAGTTATTTTCCTTCAGAATTAGGACATAATCTTGACATTTGACCATGAAAACAAGAGGCTTCTTTCTCTGGACATGAGGAATATATGAAGCATATGTGTGTACCAAATTTGAGAATCCTAGATACAACAGTTTAGCCTGTAACTGACCTACATATGATCGGACAGATGGACAATTCTGTACCATACGTAATCCATCTGTCTACCATAGCAGTATGAAAATGTGATCATATCAGGAGAGGGAAATGTGAAAATTATAACTCATGAATTAAACCACAAAAACAGTAATCCTTTATATTTGAAATATTTTGAGTAATATATTGCCAAGGAAGACATGTTCATGGTTGGTAAGCTCTGTCTTTCAAAATGGGTATCCCTATACTTTGATCGTGGTAAATCAGAGGAAATATTGTTGTCTTTCATGGATGAACATTCAAAGTTTAAGCTCACAAACACAAACAGAATACCAGTTAAATCAACAAATGGTGGCAACATCAGTGTCATGGGACATTTATAGGAGTTATCTCCCTTAACTGAAGTCTTCCGCATAATCTTTCTCCAATATCAAATGATCTGTTTTAAAATTCCATTTCATATAGTATATGCCATTTCTTCAATTATTTTCAAAATATCTATGCATGTTTTGAAAATCATACTTACAAAGTTCATGACATCGCCAACACTAGTGCCATTTTTTGGGACCAATGAATACGCTCTGTAGGTGGAGTCGGCCGATTCTGGTACTACATTAGTGGGAACACTGCAGACAATGTCTGTTGACATATCAATACTCGAGATGTTCAAAATCTTCAAATTGAAAAAAAAAAATGTAAATTAAACTCTCAAATTATACATGTAATGTACATGTCTTAAAAAATATCACAAAAAATGACGATTTATTTCCTCGACTCCAGAAGGATGTGGCTTGTAAATTTATATATCTACCGGTAATCTTAGGATGTTCAGTTTCACGGGCAAAATTTGTGATTTTTCACATAAAACTTATGGTCTTTGTTAATTCCTTGATTATTAACCAATCAAGACAACATTGCCAGAAAATATAAATAATAAAAGAGCGAAGTTAAACGATCTTACAGATGTTTACATAAAAAAAAACACAATGCATCTTCTTGCTGTTAACAGGCTGTAAACATTGTTTTTAAATGATACGTTTTTAAGTAGAAGAAAAATATTCAATATTTAAAAAAAACCCAGATTTTTGTGAAATTCTGAGCATCATAAACATTAAATCTGACATTATTCGTTGTGATTTTTTTTTTTGTTTTTTTTTTTTCGTACAGTGATACAGTAAAATCGGAATAACCTGGCACATCGGAGTCTCACGAACCCTTTGTTGACCTGGGTCTGGCACCATAAAACTTGAGAATTTACTCAAGTCTGAGAATATTCTCAACTTTGCCTGCTCAGCCAATCAGATTTCAGGATTAGCCAAAGTTGAGTATTAGTTTTTAGACTTAAGCAATTCTTAAGTTTTATGGTGCCAGGCCCTGAACGAGTTTAAATTCTAGGTAACACAGCATAACATCATCAAAATTACTCTGGCAATAGTAATCATTCGTATTCAAACCGTATCTATTAGTATTCCAATTAAGCTTGTCGTAACTGAAAAATGGGTAGAATCATCTGTATGATAATGAAAAGGTCACTCCGCTCCTCCCAGTTATGTGAGTCGGACAATATGTCGAGACAGATTTAACAGAAAAAGTATTCTTACCATTCTCTCAACAGAAACAACGGACTGTCCTCCTATAACTCCTGAAGGATACCTTATGCTAAGAGTAGAAGGGACAGACAGAGGACTGGGCCCTCGGTTTAATAAGGTTACAGAATGGTAAAAATCTAAGGGCTTCATGTCGGACATTTCCTTGGTAACATAAAACTCTGGATTGGAGACACTGAAAAAACAAAAAACAAAAAAAAATCAAAAATATATCAAACACAAAGATCTACATGACTGTAATGCAAAACGGTAAAGACAGAAATGATTATTACAACAACAGAGTTTTAAGGCTTCCAGATGACTAAACACCCAGGCTTGTAGGAAACAAAAAATGCCAGCACCAAAGGCAAATTAACTGGCTAAAGATGCTGGAGAGATGACATTATTGGGAAATTAATCATACATCATTTGCAAAAATTTTTTTTAA
This sequence comes from Atrina japonica, assembly GCA_030159075.1. NCBI lineage: Eukaryota > Metazoa > Mollusca > Bivalvia > Pterioida > Pinnidae > Atrina > Atrina japonica. The sequence continues at coordinate 337,341 of BROG01000297.1, read as the reverse complement.
AAGTTTAAAGAAATGTCCTGTACATGTAATTTGAATCAGATGTGTTAAAATTATTTTTATTTATAATTTTTTTTATTTTTTATTTTTATTTAACTGATTTATTAAAAGCATTGTTTCTTCTACATTTTACAGTAAAATATGAATATAACAAACTCAGTTTGTAAGATTTGGTGCACTTAACAAATCAATATAGATTCCCTGACTTCCCCTCTATATATAAATCTTATATGTAACAAATTTTATACAACGAATTTTCGCCTACAACAAACCAATTTCTGTGTCCCATGATGCCACAACCAACGTCTTTTATAGTATTATAACGATTTGTTTGTTTGTTTGTTTATTGTTCTTTAATGTCCCACTCAAGAATATTTCACTCATATGGAGACGTCACCAAATGGCGGTGAAGGGCTTCAAATTTTGGCCTATGCTCGACACTTACGGCCATTGAGCAGTAAGGGTTCTTTAACATGCCGACACCTACTGTGACACGGGACCACGGTTTTTATTTTACTGTTTCATCAGACAGACAGGAAACCAACCTGCCACCGGCTGGACTCGAACTCACGACCTCACAATCAAGAGTCAAGCGTGCTACCAACTGAGCCAGGCCGGCTCGTATTTTAAAGAAGTGATCAATATCACTACAACAAAAGCAAATTATTGACTTTTTTGCCTAGCATAAGTAGGAGGCATACTCTCTGATTAAATTAATTCTGTCAATAAAAAGAAACAAAAAGTTTCTGTTTTCTCTGTATTTCCCCAAAAGTCCCTGTTTAGAATGAATTTAGAGTGATTTTTGTTCTTAACAAATTGCGTTGTCACCCTTCAGCCCACTTTGCCATAACTATATAACAAACTGTCCTTATAACGAATTAAAAAAAGAAGGTTCCTGGAAATTCGTTATAAGCGAGTTTTACTGTATACTGTACATCCGCCAGCCCAAAACATTTCAACTGTCAGGAATCGCAGAGCCTTTTCCAGAGTTATTGGCACAATTGTTATAAAACAATTAGTCACTTACGATTCAACATTCATATCAACTTCTGACTTGACTTCGATAGTTTTGTGGAATTCATTATTTTGAAGGTCGTCATCCCTGCTCTGCGAAACGGCTAGAATTCTAAGGTCAACAGAAGACACAGAACTTTTCAAATATCTAGCATCTAATGTTATTCTGAAGTTGATGATATAAGCTCTGTTTATGCCCAGCTGAGGTGGGTTTGTGTAACACTCGAGCTGTGTGGTCATGCCCTCAAACGACGGTATGCAATTCATCTCCACATTTCCCATCGATAGCCGTTTTGTTTGGACGTAAGATATATCCTTATTGTAATGAAAGATGAGGCGTGTACTGTAAGCTGGTTCTTTGTCGTTCGTAAGCATTACATCAAATGTCAAGCCAGCTTGTTTGCCAACAATCAAAAGGTCGTCACCATCATAGTTATACTGGAAGTTCTTGACTTGCAGATTCAGGTCTGTAGAACAGATGTTGTCGTCACCGCAACCTGGTTTTTCAAACACAGTCTGGAAACAAAAATAGTAAAAGCATGAACTAAATATCACATGTACAGTAAAACCTGCTTCAGCAACCACCTGTATATAAAGACAACCTGGTCACAAAGACCATTTTTTGCTGTCCCCAATAGTAACATTTGTACACAAATCAACCTTTATATAAAGACCACCTCCCTGTAAAGACTGGTTTTGTTGTATCCCGAAGGCGGTCTTTATATAAAGGTTTCACCGTACTTTTTAGCTCGATTTATTTATCATGTATACCACACACTTAAAAACAAAATTTCTGTTATATGACAGTGTCCAGCTTATTTTTAAAATGTTTGAGGAGAAAATCAGTTACAATATACCCAGGTGTTTTCCGGCACCAGTGGTTATTTTCGGCAACAAGCATGCATTTTACCTATAAAATTGACTTGTTATAACAGCAAAGTATAAACAATGAAAAGTTGTTGCTATAAATTATCAATTTTATTTTCAATTGTTGTAGTCATTCATGTTATTTTAAATCATTCATGCAATCATACTGAAAGGAGGTTTAACATTTAATGGGGGTTTAACAACAAATTATCATGTTCATGCAATCTTATTTTTTCAACAAGCCTGGAAATTTGATATAACACCAATTTTACTGGATCCCAACCCAGCTGTTATAACAAGAGTTGAATGTGTCACATGTGTTTATGTTTTTTTGGGTTTTTTTTGTTTTTTTTTTTTGCTTGCTTTATTTTTCATGCATATACACTTGAAAACAAAATTTCTTTATACAACGGTGTCCATTTTTTTCCAAAAATGATTGAGGAGAAAATCAGTTACAAAACACCCAGGACAAAACCACCAGTCATCTGTTATGCAAACTGGCATATTTTCCGATGTACAATTGTCTCAGGACATCCGAGTTTACCGCAATGCTCTTATACTCATGTAATTGTAAGGATGCTTTTGAAAATAACAAGGCTAATTCAGTCCCCAACCAAGTGAATATCCCATAGAATCAATGTATGTAAAACTAAAACAGCAATCAACCTTAGATTATGTGTGACCAAATATGGTGAGTACAGGTGAAGAAAGGAAATAAATATGGATAATACAAATAAAATCAATAAAGGGAAGTAACTCTTAAAGATAAGGGTGGTAGGAGTGCAATTTTTGTATTTTGTATGTGAAAAGCCGTCCACTTAAGATGTATACCGGTACCTTCAGCAAATACGGGAAGTCGAAGCAGCAAACATGTTAGATACTGACAGGACAAATAATTTCAACAAAGGGAAATTGTACTTAAAAATTAGAGATGTAGGAGTGACAATTTTGTATGTGTCACTCTGTCTATTTAAGATGTACACATTCACAAAATATATCAAGAGCTTAAGAGACAAAATGACATAGAAACCCTGACTGGGAAACCTTTGGGGGTGGGGCAAAATACTGATACCTATTAAGGTTGTGTGATAATAATAGAACCCTGTATTAACCTGTTTTGTAAATGCTTCCGTGAAAGGATCTTGACTGTCGGGTTTAAACAAATTGACAACAGGGCAAATTTCGTCAACACAGTCAGTTGTATCTGTCTGTTGTACACGGTATACCACACTGAAAGTCACCGGTGAAAACAGATCCACACTCTGAAAACCAAATATAAAATAAAATTGTTAAAATCATTCCTTTAGATTTTTAATCATCAAGAGACATAAGAAACATGTAATTTATCATTAAGAGAAATAAGCAACATGTTATCATGATTATATTTAATTTTGCTAATCAACTAGTTTGCAGATAATCACAAACTTAAAATTTGTTTTGGGGTCAGAAAGTATTTACTCAAAAATTATAAATACTTCAACAGCATTACAAAAGTTTTACAGTCAACTCCACTTATAACGAGATCCCTTATAAGAGATTCCGTTTGTAACAAGAATATCTCTATTCCTCTTGCATTTACTACTCAATTTTCTATATAAATCTGAACGCAGATAACAAGATAAATGTAACGAGATATCGCATATATTGAGTGTATAAATTTGTCCCAATGACGGTTTCATCATTTAGTTCTAGTGCTGCATAACGAGGTATTTTACAAACAAGACTTACGATATATATCTATTAGGTTTTTTTCAAACTGTATGTTTTCTTTTTAAATAAAATTAACTTTTATTAAGATTAAATTGACTGTATTATAAACTCTTGGCTTGGATGTCATCCTGTGATACATGATTCAACATTGTGTATTTAAATAGACCATACATCTGATTATCAATCAATACGACTTGAAATCTGACCTCATTTCATCTAACGAATTCCGGCTATAACGAGATATAAATCTTTCTCCCTTCCATTTTGTTATAAGTGGAGTTGACTGTATGTATATATATATATATATATATATATATATATATATATATATATATCTATATATATATATATATATATATATATATATATATATATATATATAAACACACACACATAAAAAATGCATTTATAAATTTTGAATTTTGAAAAAAATAGGGGTCCACGAACACACTTTCTCCGCTGTATTTCCCTCTCTCTCTGTCTGTATTCCTATATGTTAGAGATGATTCAAGAAGATAAAATGGAAAATTGATGTACATCAAGAATTCCACAGACTGGCAAGGGGGAGACTAAAATTATAATTATGAGTTCCAGTCCAGTCTTTGGATTTACTTTGCCAAATTTGTTCTTGACTTTTCAAGATAATGGGCAAAAATGTCAACATTCCACAGTAAACGTGAAAATGTATCATTTCCATGGTAACAGTAGTAAAGCATGTCATGGTTTCACTACTTAACTATGGGCTGATCAAATATCTACAAGAAGAAGTATCCCAGCATGAGTTATTGACTCGTAGAATTTTGCACAAATATCTAAGATGCCCAGGGAACGATAAGCTGGTTCCCCGACTGACTACTACAATTCATTCATAGACAACCGGTATGATCCAATCTATTGTCGAATCTGAATGGTCAAGAGACTTATTTGTAATTATGCGTAGTATTCCACCAAATTAGCACTTCAAGCTGTAAACAAAGAGGCATATTATATTTCATGCTACTATCTAAGAAACCTTTAGACTAGTCTCTATCACAAATAAACAAGGCCTACTAAAGATTGAAATTTTTTTTTTTTTCAAACCAGCTCAGAATCGATGTTTGATGTTGCATACATTGCCATGAAACAAAGTAACGTCAAATCTTGTTAAAATCCCCTGGGCAGATCAGGGCCGTACCGATTGTTTTAGAGTGACGCGGAAATACAATCAGATACCAGTTTAAGGGAACAACAGAATTTCATATCTCCTTGACATAAGAGCTCCAATTAAGAGAGAATTCAAAAAACTTGTATCCTGTTCAACTCATTCACCTACCTTATCTATTACGCTGACATTGAATTCTTTGCCACAGCTGAGTGAGGCCGGAGCAAGAAATATTGTCTCCCTTTGTGTTGCTGTTGTTGCATTACAATTTTGGCCTGATAAGATACAGACTCTTGGTTTTTTACCCTCGGCTATAAAGTCGACATCTGTTGTGATGGTATAGTCCAGATCTGAAATACAATATCCCACAATTAATGCAATCATCTCGGATATGAATCCCACACTTAATGCAATCATCTCAGATATGAATCCCACACTTTAAGCAATCATTTCAGATATGAATCCCACATTTTAATGTAATCATCTCAGATATGAATCCCACACTTTAAGCAATCATTTTAGATATGAATCCCATATTTAATGCAATCATCTCAGATATGAATCCCACATTTTAATGCAATCATCTCAGATATGAATTCCACACTTGATGCAATCATCTCAGATATGAATCCCACACTTTAAGCAATCATTTCAGATATGAATCCCACATTTTAATGTAATCATCTCAGATATGAATCCCACACTTTAAGCAATCATTTCAGATATGAATCCCACATTTTAATGTAATCATCTCAGATATGAATCCCACACTTAATGCAATCATCTCAGATATGAATCCCACACTTTAAGCAATCATTTTAGATATGAATCCCACAATTAATGCAATCATCTCAGATATGAATCCCACACTTTAAGCAATCATTTTAGATATGAATCCCACAATTAATGCAATCATCTCAGATATGAATCCCACATTTTAATGCAATCATCTCAGATATGAATCCCACACTTAATGCATTCATCTTGGCTATGAATCCCAACTTAATGCAATCATCTCAATCATACCCTAATTACAGATTCTTGCACCTGGGATAGACTCATCTCATTTTTTATCAGCACTGCAAATTCTATCCAAAACTGCTGATCTAAAACACCTTGTATCACTACACACACCATCTACAATGTTTGTAAACATGGCTGATCAAGGAGATTTTCGCGTTGATAGTTTACGACGATAAAATTTGCTATCATTTACACATAAATCATACCAAATTTGTTTGAGATGAAATACATAAATATATGTGTATTAATATGGGATTATATTTATTTGCGGACAGTGGATGAAAAAATGATGAGTGATACAGCTACAAAAAATAGATCAAACTAATTCATATATGTATGTTAACCAACAGTATTTCAAGCTATGACTTAAATCAGAACAGACAGACAAATTAGATTTATGTCAGAATGTTACACCTACAGAAATACATGAAACCACAGTACAGAAAAATATTTTACCTGCACACCCATATTTTTTTAAAAAAAGACAATTTTGTTTGGATTCTGACAGAATATGAATGTTTACTTTATCTTGGTATCATCCAATTTACATAATATGGCGGGGCGGAGTAACCTTTTGATTATCATACGGATGATTCTACTGACATTTCAGTTATGACAAAATTTCTCACAAAATCAGCATAGGTTCCAAGGGAGCTTGATAAATTTAGATCAAAAACATAATTTTACTTACCGACATTTGTTGGAAGATTATCTCCTTGGTAATCAAAACATGCTTTCACTGAGAAATAGCTGTTTGAATCTTTAATTATGTTGTCAACGAGTGATGTCTGGACATCGACCTTCATTGTTATCGGTGGTTTTGTATACAATCGTACGACTTGGTTAGACATATAAGCTCCCACCATCAGGTCTGAAAAATAACAATGTTTATAATCTACCAAAGTTATTAGCTCCCACTATAGGGAATGAAAAATAGCAATATTTATAGTCTACCAGTTTCATATGTAAAGTGGGAGTATATTTATATAATTGTTTGTTTGACATCCCACTCAAGAATCACCAAATGTCGGTTAAGGGCTTCAAATTTTGGCCTATGCTCGGCACTTACAGCCATTGAGCAGTAAGGGTTCTTTAACATGCCGACACCTACTGTGACACGGGACCTCGGTTTTTACTGTCTCATCCTTTGGACAGGAAACCGACCTGCTGCCAGCTTGACTTAAACTCAAGACCTCATGATCAAGAGTTGAGGGTACTACCGAAAGGAGCCAGGCCGGCTCCTATATTTAAATAAGATATTTTTATTATTTCAACAAAACCAGCATGTACAGCACATAATTGCCCCACCCCCCAAAAGAAAACAAATAATAAGTTATTGAAACATAAAAATCTAAAATTTTGACATATATGTATTTTTATACATCACCTAGGACTTTACCTGTGTGAATTTTATATAAACTTGAACTTAACCTGTATTTATAGAGGAAAGCACTTTTGTTAAATACTGGTATGTATTTTTCTGCCTCACAAGATGTAATAAACATGTTATTCATCAAACAATTGGCAAATATTCTATTTATTACATTTTCCAATTAAGTTTCGTTAGGCCCTACCTGATGTTTTGTACAAGTTTTCGACTTTTGGTGTTGAAAGGGTGAAACAAAATTTGTGACTAATATAATACCTGAATATGTGTCCCCATTAATGTCTAGAAGATTTTGTGAAAATGCACTTCCAAATGTTTTCAGCCTTGTATCTAGACTCCTTGCTGTTATGTACTGCGTTTTCCAAAATCCATTTATATAGCCATTGTATATATAAACAGTTCCCTCACCATCATTTTCAAATGGGGCTCCAATGGCAACATCTGAAATTGGGGGAAAAATATTGAAATTAAAAATGAACTACTAACTCATTCCTGATCACTGTCCAGAAAAGTTCAAGTTGGAGGAAGATGACAACAAAAGACAATTACTGCAGGAGAAGAAAACCAAAAGATTTAAAAAACAGAAAAACACTCAAATTTCACAAATTTCGGCCGCTTGGCCTTTATCAATTGAAAGAAGACAATATGTATATATAAGTCTGCACAATACAAAGCTTGCACTGGAGTTTTGTATTGTGCAGACTTAATACTATGTAACTGATATAAATATTGTCTTCTTTCACTTGATAAAGGCCAAGCGGCCGAAAATTTGTGAAATTTGAGTGTTTTTCTGTTTTTTCGCATACTGATACTTCCCTTTGGAGGATATTGAATTTTATCAAAAGATTTAAAACTGGTTCTACAGTATGAAAGTAATTCATATCATTACCTGCTATTTTTGTTTAACATTACCGTAATTTGGGATATTTTGGTGTCGCTAAAATTTGGCCACTTTAGTAATACGATGAAGTGTTGTTTTTTTTTGGCCAGTTCAATTTCGGCCATTTGTATTTATATCATTTTTAAATTTCAAATTGCATCAAATATTGGTCTTGTCATAACTAACATTGCAGGTGGTTGAAATTCTCCTAGATGGGTGACCGGCTTTATAAGTACGGTTACGAACAAATATTTATGCCGGACTCACAGTTTTTCACAATGATTTCAACTGTACAAAAAGTATATAAATCATCTTGATTTCTCTGAGCAAGTATCAATGAGATATCCTGCTATCCTGCTAAGTAACTATAGTAAACCAAGTATGGATATACCATGTATACCGGCCATGATATGAGAATGTAATGCCTAAGATATAAAGTCATGAATGTAATTATAAAAAGATTTCAGATTTTCGGGCCGTCGAACGTATACATATTTTGGACAGTTTAATTTTGGTCATTTTAATAGGCTGGCCAAATTGGCCAAAATTAAACGATGGCCAAAACATCCCAATTTACGGTAACTAATGGTATAAAAAGTAGAAATACCGTAGTAGCCATCTTTATTTATATCTCCTATAGCTGCCATTGCTGACCCAAATCTAGCTGATTTGGCCCCACTTCCATTCAATTCTTGTAATACTGTCATTCGGCGCTATAAGAAGATAGGTACATTGTAAAATCTCTCGAGTGTATATGTCTGTTGGATTCTAACGAGCACATGAAAAATAAAGCGTTTTAAATAACACGAGTACAAGTGGAATGTATATAATTGCACCTTAAACCTGACCTTAATAACTTCAAAAGAATTATTGGAGTTGGGTTTTTTATTCATAAAATTTCATTTTACTATGACATACTTATATAACATATAAGTATATACAGTAAAACCTGCTATAGCGGCCACCTCTATATAAGGATCACCTGTCTATAAAGGCCAGTTTTGAAAAGTCCCTTGACTGCATACTTCAACTAAATTGAACCTGTGTATAAGGGTCACCTGCACATAAAGGCCAATATTTTCTGGTCCCTTGGGTGGCCCCTATATACAGGTTTTACTGTACTTATGCTTTTATCCATACATACAATAATATTACATATCTTATGACCGAGAATATGAGTCTATCAGTTAGGTGGTCCTAATAGCGAGGTTCCACTCTAACACCTCATGAATCAGACCACTTTTTGTCAATCACTTAGGTGGTCTAAATAGCGAGGTTCCACTGTAACACCTCACTAATCAGACCACTTTTAGTCAATCAGTTAGGTGGTCTTAATAGTGAGGTTCCACTGTAACATCTCACTAATCAGACCACTCTGAGTCAGTCACTTAGGTGGTCTAATTAGCGAGGTTCCGCTGTAACACCTCACTAATCAGACCACTTTTAGTCAGTCACTTAGGTGGTCTTAATAGTGAGGTTCTGCTGTAACACCTCACTAATCAGACCACTTTTAGTCAGTCACTTAGGTGGTCTTAATAGCAAGGTTCTGCTGTAACACCTCACTAATCAGACCACTTATAGTCAGTCACTTAGGTGGTCTTAATAGGGAGGTTCTGCTGTAACACCTCACTAATCACACCACTTATAGTCAGTCACTTAGGTGGTCTTAATAGCAAGGTTCTGCTGTAACACCTCACTAATCAGACCACTTTTAGTCAGTCACTTAGGTGGTCTTAATAGTGAGGTTCCACTGTACTTCCATTTCATCCATTTAACAATTGCACCCTTACTTCAGATAGACTAGGGTCAAAAAGGAGCTGTTAAATATAAGATGGGTTCTTTATATGAACTTATGTGGAAAAATGATGAATTATAGGTTTTTTTCTGTACAAATATAGACTTTTTATCAGGTCAAATGAGAGTCAATGAAATTTACAGAAAAAGCAATCAAAAAAGTAATGAATTAAACTTAAATACATTTCACCCCTGATAAACCGCCATCTTTTGCTTTCCTGAATTTTGGCGGTACAACGGGTTAGGTAATATATCGAGGTTTACTATTTTTGAGGTGTGGCCATTTTCATCCTGACATGTCTTTAATCCCTGTCGTATATCATATCCTGTTTACAACTCACTGTCATAAATTCAGATATTAAGTCTAGTCATTAAGTTTGGACAATCTGGCCACCCTATTAAAATGCCAAAATTAAACAGTCGAAAATATGTAGCAGTAAAGTACATGTTTGATGGCAAAAAATCTAGATCCATTTTATCATTAACCCGGAAATGTAATATTTCTAATGTTAACTTTTTATCGTCTTTTGTTAAAAATAACTCTTTGACAGGCCAATAATACAAAGCCTTTAGGTTCATAGTTCTCAACTACTCATGATTATTTCTTGACGTGTGATAATTGCTGTGTAAACACACAACGTGTTTTAATTTTTCCAACTTTCACGGAAGTGAGATTTAAATATTGTGACACTCGTACGCTGGTTCCCATCTGACTTCTACACCTTATTCATATAAACGGATACCAGTTTATGACACTCGATATTCCAGTTATCTCCCTTTGCAATCGAAATATGGAGTAAACAAGCTACCGTGGGCCAACAGTTTTACTCACACCTGTTTTTTCATCTGGTCTGGCGATATGTTCGAGGGATTTAACATGTATAAATGACCATTTAACCCAGAGAATCAATGGCGGATGGCTTTATCCGGGTTTTGGCGTTACAACGAGGGAATTATATGGGAGGAAATCTGTTTTTCAAGAAATAATGGTGTTATGCGGGTTTGGCGTTATAACAGAGGGTGATATATCAGGGGTGAACTGTATAATGTTTTAGTCCATGTAAATATGTCCCAATCACCAAGTAATGATTTACAATGCTTAGTTTACACAAAAATCAAATTTCAATCTTAATTAAAAGTCAGTTTGTGATCTTCACAAGTTGACAAATCATTCCCCTGCAAATATGTAACCTACCACGACACTGCTATACGAGTATACATAAACAAGTCCTTGTTCTATGTTACTGCCATAAAAATTGTCCGAAAGCTTCAGGTCACTGTAGAATGGGGCGCCCACCAAAAGTCGCTCCCTTGTAGAGTCACCGTTGATTTTTGTGGCACACAGAGATGCTCCAAAGTAACTTCCAACCTGTAAAACATCCGAATCAAACGTCAGAATAATGAAGAAAGAGAATTCTGTATAAAAATACTAAACAGACTCAACTGAAACTTATCTTTAGCCGTGATCTACATTTCTGTTACTTCAACTACAGCTGGTTCTGTCATTATACAAGTGTTTTGTTTGTTTGTTAATTTATAGTTTTACATCTCGTCAAGAATTTTTCACTAACATTCCATGTATTGAGATGTCGCCAGCTTTAGCTGAAGTGCCACAAATTTCGACTTGTGTTATGGACTTTTATGTGCCATGCCTGCCGTGACACAGGACCTCGGTTTTAAGTCTCATCCGGAAAGACGCATGACTTTCACTTTGCATACAGAGCGTTTAGCAAAGGAACAGTCACTACCATTTATGAAGTCTTTGGTAAGACCTGGTCTGGGAATCAAATCCGGGACCTTCCGTTGGAACTCGAACGTCCTACCATTAGATCACCGCAAGCGGTTTATACACGTGAAAATAATCTGCAAGACTAAACATAATATCAAAATAAAGACAGTAAAAGTTCTACCTGCCTTGCAATTATTGACATGTGGCTCTTAATATGCTGGTGGCATTTCTATATTTCCGAATGTGAAGAAATTTGTATGTGACATCCACAATTTTAAGTGGTGACTGGTAAATTGGAACAATAGCTCGACATGTCTACCACACACAACAGTCTTAAAATATACAGATGATCTCTCCAAAAACTTAGACAGACATCTATATTGTGGCTTTCAAGATAAAAAGTAAAAGTAAAACCTCTTTTAATATGCCCTTTGTTTCATTTGCTACCTCCCATTACCCCACAATTTATGAAAATCCACTTTTCCAATTTTCTCTATAATTTATTTCATTTAAGGTTTCCCACAACCTATCCCCAAACTCCCTCTTAATGCCAAATAGGGGCTGAACAAACGATGGGAGTAGAATGAGGTTTTACTGTAATGTCCAAAAAGAAACGTGGAAGTTAAAGATGGCGAACAAATTGAACTGTAAAATTTAATTATCTCTAACCTCTGTTCCTTGCAGTCTGTCCACCTCTGCATAATTTTCATCCAATAGCAGAACCTGTAATATAAATGTTAGTCTCATCTCCAGAACTTTCATTTCAGAGATATAAATACTGTAAATTGAAATATTTTGGCCATGGTTTAATAGTTTGTCCAATTTAGCCATTCTGTTAAAGTGGCAAAACTTAAACTGTCCAATATGTGAGCATGTACATATTCAGAGACCAGGAAATCTGGATTTGTTTCGTATCTTAACCACTTCAGTGCGTTTGACATAAATATCCGTCATGTTTCCTTGAATGCATAAGACGGATATATCTGTCATCAAAAAGTAAAGAATCAGAACATCATGTCCGCACTTTTGATCAGTAAATTGGTTATAGCAACCCTACTGCATTGTTTTTTTTATTTGTTTATTTGCTGTACAGTTGTCTTCTGCTCACGATGTTTGTTTGTTTGCTTGCTGTTGTTAAACGTCCCACTCATAAATCTTTCACTCATATGGGAGACGTCACCAAATGCCGGTGAAGGGCTTCAAATTTTGGCCTATGCTTGGCACTTACGGCCATTGGGCAGAAAGGGTTCTCTAACATGCTGACACCTACTGTGACACGGGACCTCGGTTTTACTGTGTCATCCGAAGGACAGGAATCCAACCTGCCGCCGGCTGGACTTGAACTCACAACCTCATGATCAAGAGTAAAGCGTGCTACCGACTGAGCCAGGCTGGCTCGCTCATGATGTAAACCAGAGTCCAAAATATTGGTACTGAAAACTAGCAACGACGTGTCATGATGTGTATTTACATGTACCTAGCAACATTAAATATGCAAAGCCATAAAGATAACGCTGCTTCACAATACGCACTGAAGTGGTTAACAATCATTACAAGAAACTCGACCAGATGGAATTATCAACATGCTATAAATGAGATTTGAGGGTAGGCCAAATTCAAATATAATGTTTTTTTGTACCATGACTTATCTTTTCTTCTTCGATAATTTTCATTTTTGTCCCACAGAAACATCTAAGAATACTTTCCTGTTATATTTTATATTTTCAGTATTTGGAACTGTCCCATAATGACGTCAAAGGAGGCATGGGAAAAAATTCAGCATTGTGACCAACATTTTGTTAAATTGCAATCACCCATCGCCATGGAATTTTTTTGGTATATTCACAACATTAAGAAATGCCATAAATGAAAGATAACTGATTAACTTTACCATTATGCAACAAATTGAGTCAGCTATTAGAGCTAGCGCGCTGTATTCAACATAGCTAATCAAACTAAAATCACTTAATTGTCAGTTCTCCGATTTCCAAAGTGAGTCACACAGACAGTAGACTCACTTTAGCATTGCACCATACAATCAGAAATAAACCGTTATATTATTTAAATCAAAATGAATATGTACAATGCAAATCAAAGAGTATCTGTGATGTACATGTTTTTTTGGTTTTTTTTCTTTGAGTACCTAAGATAACCATTTTTATTTTCATTACAATATTTTTAAGCAGTTTCAATTTCAAAGCTCTACCAAGCATGCTTTTTCATGTTACAAATGTAGTAAATGCTTCCTAAAAATAAGGGTAAACACCTTATATAAAGATAAACAATTATAACATTTCAACTGAAGAGGGAAATTGAAGGGAGATAACTCACTTTTCCTGTAACACCATCTCTTGGTCCACCAACAGCTTTGTATATTCCCCCATTGTCGTAAAATTCACCAGTAACAATGGCATAACCTGAAGTGACAACATATACAGTGAAATAGTATATAAAAACCCTGTAATACAGACACAATAAAACCAGTCTTTATAGGGAGGTGGTCTTTATACACAGGTGGTCACTTAAACAGGTTTTACTGTATGTGTTAGTAAGATACTTCTCTGTACTGGCCCTTTGATCAAACAAAATCTTTACTGTATAACACAGTTAAAGAAGATACTTTTCTGAATGTGATACTTGTTTATAGAAGACACTTTTCTGTGTAGGGTACTTGTTTATAGAAGACACTTTTCTGTACAGGGTACTTGTTTATAAAAGACACTTAATTTTCTGTAAAGGGTACTTGTTTATAGAAGACACTTAATTTTCTGTAGAGGGTACTTGCTTATTGAAGACACTTTTTCTGTGTAGGGTACTTGTTTATAGAAGACACTTTTCTGTGTAGGGTACTTGTTTATAGAAGACACTTCTGTGTAGGGTACTTGTTTATAGACGACACTTTTCTGTAAAGGGTACTTGTTTATTGATGACACTTTTCTGTGTAGGGTACTTGTTTATAGAAGACACTTTTCTGTGTAGGGTACTTGTTTATAGAAGACACTTTTCTGTATTGGGTACTTGTTTATAGAAGACACTTTTCTGTACAGGGTACTTGCTTATAGTAGACATTTTTCTGTGTAGGGTACTTGTTTATAGAAGAGACTTTTATGTGTAGGGTACTTGTTTATAGACGACACTTTTCTGTGTAGGGTACTTGTTTATAGAAGACATTTGTCTGTATTGGGTACTTGTTTATTGAAGACACTTTTCTGTATAGGGTACTTGTTTATTGAAGACACTTTTTTGTATAGGGTCATTGTTTATAGACGACACTTTTCTGTGTTGTGTACTTGTTTATAGAAGACATTTGTCTGTATTGGGTACTTGTTTATTGAAGACACTTTTCTGTACAGGGTACTTGTTTATAGACGACACTTTTCTGTGTAGGGTACTTGTTTATAGAAGACATTTGTCTGTATTGGGTACTTGTTTATTGAAGACACTTTTCTGTGTAGGGTACTTGTTTATAGATGACACTTTTCTGTGTAGGGTACTTGTTTATAGAAGACACTTTTTTGTATAGGGTACTTGTTTATAGACGACACTTTTCTGTATAGGGTACTTGTTTATAGAAGACACTTTTTTGTATAGGGTACTTGTTTATAGATGACACTTTTCTGTGTTGTGTACTTGTTTATAGAAGACATTTGTCTGTATTGGGTACTTGTTTATTGAAGACACTTTTCTGTATAGGGTACTTGTTTATTGAAGACACTTTTCTGTGTAGGATACTTGTTTATAGAAGACATTTGTCTGTATTGGGTACTTGTTTATTGAAGACACTTTTCTGTATAGGGTACCTGTTTATAGAAGACATTTGTCTGTATTGGATACTTGTTTATTGAAGACAATTTTCTGTATAGGGTACTTGTTTATTGAAGACACGTTTCTGTATAGGGTCATTGTTTATTAAAGACACTTTTCTGTGTAGGGTACTTGTTTATAGAAGACACTTTTATGTGTAGGGTACTTGTTTATAGAAGACACTTTTCTGTAAAGGATACTTGTTTATAGACGACACTTTTCTGTGTAGGGTACTTGTTCATAGAAAACACTTTTATGTGTAGGTACCTGTTTATAGAAGACATTTGTCTGTATAGGGTACTTGTTTATTGAAGACACTTTTCTGTACAGGGTACTTGTTTATTGAAGATATAATTCATTACTGGGTATTTGTTTTCTAGTCAGGTTCAATTATGTTTCGATTATTACTTTCTTTGGTTATCTGTGGAGAATGTGAAAACTATACATTTTTGGAAACTTAATATTTAAGCAATCAGAAAAACAATGTTTTCATTGGCTCCGAGTACTAAATGGCAGCCATCTTGAATTTTACATGAATAAATTACTTGTGAAACATTCAAATATAAAGGTTAATTTCATTCCATTAAGTTTGTGGTTGTGTCTTGTTTATTTATTTTGATACCATTAGATTCCTTAGGCCTGAAAATGGGAGTTTAGCTGTCAAAATAGAAGCTCTACTTTATTCAGAAGCTGAGATATTGACTAAAAGTCATTTTGTAAAATCCAAGATGGCAGCCATATAGCACTCAGAGCAAATGGAAACATTGTTATTCTTATTGCTTATGCTACAAGCTTTCCAAAAATGTATAGTTTTCATACTCTCCACAAAATTCCGGCAACATTACATAATTAACTAGACTATATAGAATTAATTGTTTATACATCTCTGATAAAAACATACCATACATCTCCGACAAATACTGTTCTGTGTTTTCTTGTGGATAAACTAAAGTCTCTATACTCTTCATCCTGATCAATGAACCTACAAAAATAAAATTATCTGTATTAAAACTATCTTAGTGTCAGTTTAACATATGATGCTGGGTAAACATTATCTTTTTACAATTCCAGTAAAAAAAAACAAAACATTACATATAACTATTTGTATGGAAAATTGGTATCTTTAGCATGTATATATTTATAACAAAGATACAACCAAGCATACAACCCTGCTGGAGCCTAAGAAGATTTTGTGAGAAACTTTATCAATTTACTTGTGGATAGTCGGTGATCTCTTCCCGGCTACAATGACCTTGGGTTTTCTCCTCATCCCTAAAAACTGCCCCCCCCCCCACCCCCCCCTCCCCCCAGTGTTACTGACCCCTGCCCATTTATGCTCAGGGTGTCAATTTTGTTTTCACAATCCAAACTTGAAATATTACACTTAATATGTAAGCGGGATGGAATTACGGGCACACAAATGGACGGACAGACAGACAGAAGGATGATCCAAACACTATATGCCCCCGGTGTACCTTTCAGGCCAGGGGCATAAAAATTTCACTGGTATCCCCACTGAAAGTTGTTAATCACATATAATATGTAACGCACAGGAGTATAAAACCACGGTAACGCTTATCTGAGAAACTAGTTCAAATGTAATGGCTTTATTAAGTGTGAAGGACAAGGAACTTGTCCAGAGTTTTACTAAGCCTGTCCATTTATAGGTCAAACTAGGTCACACTGACACTTTAAGATGCAGGAATTTATGTATTAAATTTCATGCTGATCACATCAAACTACCAGCAAATATTCTGACAGCCATGCAGATCTTAAAACTGACAAAACGTGAAAATGACTGTTTACAATTATAGATATCAAAGCATTTGATCAGATATAAAATCAACCAGATCTAAAATTACAGGTAATCTTCCTTTTAGTTAAATGTAGGCCTACCTGGTCAATTAAGCTGGCAGGTAAAAGTAATAAATTTCATATAAATGTAAATATATACAGGAATTTGTGGAAAGGTAAAAATTTAAACCTAAGAGAAACAAGACTTAAATATAAAAAACAAGCCAAATAGAGTTATACAGAGGCTTACATACATAACCTAAATAAAGGTCATAGAGGTCTTACTGGTCAACTAATTTGTTGTACTGTCATAAGAACCCAACCTCCTCTGTAGCATCTTTAGAACCCCTGAGCTTTCCCTATACTATCTTTAGAACCCCTGAGCTTTCCCTATACTATCTTTAGAACCCCTGAGCTTGATCTATACTATCTTTTGCTCCTATATACTATCTTTAGAACCCCTGAATTTGCTCTATACTATCTTTAGAACTCCTGAGCTTTCCCTATACTATCTTTAGAACCCCTGAGCTTGATCTATACTATTTTTAGAACTCCTGAGCTTTCCCTATACTATCTTTAGAACTCCTGAGCTTTCCCTATACTATCTTTAGAACCCCTGAGCTTTCTTATAGAACCCCTGAGCTTTCCCATATACCCCTTTCCATATACTATCTTTCAACCCCTGAGCTTGATCTATACTATCTTTAGAACCCCTGAGCTTTCCCTATACTATCTTTAGAACCCCTGAGCTTTCCCTATACTATCTTTAGAACCCCTGAGCTTTCCCTATACTATCTTTCCAACCCCTGAGCTTGCCCTGTACTATCCTTAGAACCCCTTGGGTTTGCCCTATATTATCTTTTGAAACCTGCTCTCAGTCCATGATATCTTTAGAACCCTGTAATCTCTACAGATATGAAAAACTACTAAATTAAGAAACCTACCTGCAAATTCATTAACACCTGGGCCTCCTACTAGAAGATCTTCCTTCACCTGTAGAAGTAATAAAAGAAATTTTGATATAAATACATAATATCATCTAAATACTTCAAAACTGTATACATGTATAAATATAAAGTGATACTTGTATATAAAGACCCCCTTAGGGACACAACAAAAACGGTCTTTATAAGGAGGTGATCTTTATGTAGAGGTTTATTTGTGCTATTGAGAACAGAAAAAAAAAAAAGAAAAAAAAAAGGGTGGTCTTTGAACACAGGTGGTTGTTAAAGCAGGTTTTACTGTGTGTGTGTGTATATATATGTGTTAGGTGAAGTTTTAACTATTCAGTTTTGGTTTTAGCGTATTAATAAAGTATTGTTCCTTACAGTTGCATTTGGATATACTTTTAAGATATATCCATTTTACAAAATGTATGAGATGGATATATCCAAACGAAACTGTTAGGAACAATACCAAAACTAAATAGTTAAGGGAAGTTGCCTCACGTCACACTATTGTGACGTCATCATAACGCATCATAGTACGTCACAGTAACGCTTAGTTACAATCAATACATCCTCCTGAAGATTGTTTTAGACATGAAAGCGCTAGAGGAAACAAAAACATTTTATTGAACAATTTAGATCTACTTCGCCGTGGATAATTATATGAACTTTATTCGACTATAAAGAATTTCTGAAAAAAAAGGCGATTCATTTACGGCATATTTTGTTTTATTACATGAATCTCTTATCATCTAGTTTCTGATTGGCTCGTTTCATACTTTCTGTTCTCACTCAAACATTGTACTAACCCATAAATCACTTTGTAGGTTGATATAACATTGAGGTCATACCCCAAAATAGCACAAAGGAGTTCCCGAAGTTTGACACACGTGGTGTTCATTGTATAGCCAGTCATCAACGCTGTCTTGCTATATTAAGTATCAAGGAAGTGCATTCAAGATGACAGACGACGATGGTGTCCAAATATTATTAGAAGAGAAGGATTCTAAAACTACTAGACGTGCAATCATTTAGCCATTCAAAACTGTCCAGTTTTAGTTTAGACTCCCACATCTTACAGATATTTGGGAAATTTACACATTGGTGTCAAACTAATTACATGTCATGTAATAAAATAATCAAGGACCTCATTTTCGGTTATGACACGGAGTTATCAATCCAAGAAAACAATATTTTCCTTTCTTTGGGTTGATAACACAGAGTATCAACCTGAAATGAGGTTGATATTTGTGTAATGATTTGTTGGCAAGTACTTCACCTTGGAATCATATTTCAGAGAAAGTCCAGCAGTAGATAATCCATACACCCAAGAACGGTTGAAATTATCCAGGTCTGGACTGGAATTAATCTGCATCTCGTCAAACTCACTGCCGGACAACAGCGGAAGGATATTAGGACTAAGAAATGGATCTCCATTTATATAGGCTCTTGGAATTTCATAACAAATTCCATTCATATACTGGACGTCATCAGAAACTAATTTTTTCCACCTTGGTGCACATGTCTGAAATAGATTATAAACGATTTTAAAATGTGTAATGTACAACAATCAACAACATTTATTTGTAAATAATAGCAGCTGTGACTCTGGGTTTAATCTTCTTTTGTCTAATATTATATAAATGTAATATGTATACATACTTTATGAACAGTATAAAGTTATACATGTTAGAGCTGAAATGGATACCAAAAATCAATATTTGAATATCCGTGACCGCTGCTCGATTCATATTCATCTTTTAACAAGCTTTTTTTTCTTTCATTCTTAAATTACAACATAGGGTGTTCTCTTAGCCTGGATATATGATGATACATACATATTATCATCATAGCAGTAACTTTATCTGAAGAGCCGTTCAGATGAAACGAGACGTGAAGTTTTGAGTTTGACCTGATGATTGGCCCCAGTCAACAAGACTTAACGGAATGAAAAATAAAAAGCTTATTTCATCCTGCCCAAAAAAAATCTCCTTTT
The DNA here is from genome assembly GCA_030159075.1 of Atrina japonica. NCBI lineage: Eukaryota > Metazoa > Mollusca > Bivalvia > Pterioida > Pinnidae > Atrina > Atrina japonica. The sequence goes on along the minus strand of BROG01000297.1, from coordinate 317,258 downwards.
ATCTGCATACACATTGTATAAGTATTGCATATACAGTGGAACCTGTGTTGAGAGACAGTGGAACCTGTGTTGAGAGACAGTGGAACCTGTGTTGAGAGACAGTGGAACCTGTGTTGAGAGACAGTGGAACCTGTGTTGAGAGACAGTGGAACCTGTGTTGAGAGACCACACTATCTGCCACTGAAATGTGGTTTCTCAAGACAGGTGGTCTCCCAATAGAGGTTTTATTTAAAGGATTTTATAAACCAGTGGTTTTCTGAATGTGGTCTCAAAAGACAGGTGATCTTTCCTAAGAGTGGTCTCTAAAGACAGGTGATCTTTCTTGAGAATGGTCTCTAAAGACAGGTGGTCTTTCATGAGAGTGATCTCTGAAGACAGGTGATCTTTCCTAAGAGTGATCTCTGAAGACAGGTGGTCTTTCATGAGAGTGATCTCTGAAAACAGGTGGTCTTTTATGAGAGTAGTCTCTGAAGACAGGTGGTCTTTCATGAGAGTGGTCTCTGAAGACGGGTGGTCTTTCATGAGAGTGATCTCTGAAAACAGGTGGTCTTTTATGAGAGTGGTCTCTGAAGACAGGTGGTCTTTCATGAGAGTGATCTCTGAAAACAGGTGGTCTTTTATGAGAGTGGTCTCTGAAGACGGGTGGTCTTTCATGAGAGTGATCTCTGAAAACAGGTGGTCTTTTATGAGAGTGGTCTCTGAAGACGGGTGGTCTTTCATGAGAGTGATCTCTGAAGACAGGTGGTCTTTTATGAAGGTGGTCTCTGTAGACAGGTGGTCTTTCATGAGAGTGGTCTCTGTAGACAGGTGGTCTTTCATGAGAGTGATCTCTGAAAACAGGTAGTCTTTCATGAGAGTAGTCTCTAAAAACAGGTGGCCATTCATGAGAGTTGTCTTTCAAAACAGGTTCCACTGTACATGTAGTTAATGCCATGGTTAAATTTCTCGTTTAGTTGGACTTCATCTTCATTTTAATGAAAAAAAATTCTATAGAATTTTTGCCCCTGGATGATAAACAAGCGTTGTCATAAGACAACAAAGCTCACCGATTGGGTGTAAATTATCAAAATACATGTAGGTATTTGACCCACAGCTGTCAGGTCTTAAGGTCAAAGGATTGGTAAATATCTTAATTCCTTCAGCTCAGGTTAAACATTTTAAAAGTATATCAAAGTCCCAGGTCAAGGTCACTAGGTCAAAAGTCAAGATACCAAATGAAAGCTCTGGTCATAAGAAATCTACATCTATATGTGAAATATCAAAGCCCTATCAGCGTCAGTGGGCCTACTCGCCAAATGGGCGAATTCATTGTCAAAATTTACTTGCCCGAAACGATATCTTACTCGCCAATGCAAGTGAGTGAGTGGATTTTTCTAACCCTGGTAAGTGTTCCTGCTTGTCACTTTATTTTTATCGAAAAGTTGTGGAGAAGGAAAGTATGATTGCTATGTTTCAATAGAAATTTATTTGTCATCATAACTAAGAGTATCCTAATGGAATAAAGCATTTCCTGTGAAGCCAGTCGTAACCGAAACAGGAGAAGGATCATCTGAATGATAATCAAAAGGCTACTCCACCTTGCCAAGTTACAAGAATTTGTCTATAGTGCTGTCTGCCATATTCTGAGTTATAATATGAGCTGTTTCTTAAAATGACCTTTATTTAGATTTAAACACACAACTCATCTGAATGTAATGCACATCAAAAATAAATGTCAATCAAATTGGGATATCAATCTACAGAATTTCTGTAAGTGACTGTCAATGAGAATCAATTATCGCTATTTGAAGTATTTCTTTGACAAAATATAGATTTATTTTATTGCCATTAAATGGCAATAAAATAAATGTATATTTTGTTAAAAAAGTAATAATATGACAATAATTTCTTTAAAGGGAATCCTGTATAGATTAAAGGGGATAGGTAAAAACTACCAACTCTGAGTAACTTTTAAAATGACAAATACCCCTAGTTAGACTCTTGTCATTTAAATTCTCTACTTTTTTTCACAGTTCTCAAAATTTTATTTTCAAATAAACTTTTTTTTTTTTTTTGTAATTACTCAATGGGTTGAACATTACAATAGCTATAATTCATCAATTTTCTACATTGGTTATATATATATATAGTTTTGATATGAAACTCATAAAGAATCTTAGATATTAGCTATTTTCCAACCCTTTGTGTCTTAATACACCTTTTCCAAGTTGTTCCACTCTGTTCAGTTTTGTCGGAATAATTTGAACTCAAATCATGTGACTTCAACAGAAAGTTGGGCAAAGTCACTTTCAGTTTTAGTACTTTGAATTTACATTGATAACATTCAATTATATATATATTGTTTCAGCTCTTCTACAAGGAATAAAATTCAAATAAATATTCTGTCTTGTAGAGATGTGTCAGTGTGTTCCTGTAGGCTACTTTTCAGATCTGGCACTTAACAATGCATCATGTTCATACTCCAGGTTATATATATATATATACACAGAGAAATCTCGTTATGTCGAAATCGGCTGCATGTGACAAAATTGAAATTCTGGTCCTGACTTTTATAGATATAATAATAAATAAATTAAAAATTTTGGTTATCTTAATACCAGATATGTTCGAGATAACAAGATTCCATTGTATATATATATATATATATATATATATACTGCTTCCCTCGAAGTATTGCTGCCCTACCCTTTTCTCTGAATTTGAATACTATTGTGACAATTTGTGACAGAACAGCTCGTGAAAGGTTTACTGGAAATCTATGCAATTATTTTTTTCAGAAATAGTCATTTTATCTTAAAAAAGTTAAAGGGATATTTTGAAAAAGCACCTTTAAAGGTTCATTATCCCTTTCAAACTCAAAGTATCTAAATGGTATGTTCTATCAGTCTAGTTTGGTCTGTATTTGTTAAAAGGGTTAAAGTAACTGGGACTACAACACGATTTTCTGATATCATTTTGATCATTTCATTCATTAATTCAGATCAAATTGATTTCAATTTTGCCATTTTTTTTTTTAGACATTGTTAAAATAAATATTGAAACTTGTATATAACAACCTCTCTAGCGACACAAGAAAACAGGTTTTTATAATTGAGGTGGTCTTTATATAGAGGTTAATTTGTACATAAATGGTAGTATTGGGGACAGCAAAAATGGTCTTTTCAGCCAGGTGGTCTTTATACACAGGTGGTCGTTAAAGCGGGTTTTAAAGTACTACTGAAAATGGACATCAAGTGCGGACAATGATATTGATGGCCATTATGACCTGCAGAGGTATAAACACATACCGCAATTCTGTCTCCAACATCCAAAGACGTTCCCAGCCACATGTCCTGTATTCCACTTGTTGCGGTTCCTGTAATACAAACATAATTATAATCAGCTATGTTTAACTAAATCACCCCTAAAGACACATTTGGACTGGTCTAAATCATTTACAGATAGGTCCATTGTTTTTCAGGGGTTGATGTGTTAATCTATCTATCTCTAGTCAACTACATGTATATACATGTACCTGGATATTTTTCGCCCCTGTTTAATTTTTGTTATTTTCAGCCTTAGATAAGAAGGTGAAATTAAAAGAAAAGAAAAATGATCAGGCTAAATATCTGAAGCATGGACATACATGTGATTGATATATTGTATTTAGTGTGTTGTTTATGATGGGGAGGGAGAGGATATATGAAGTGTGTTGTTTATGATGGGGAGGGAGAGGATATATGTAGTGTGTTGTTTATGATGGGGAGGGAGAGGATATATGTAATGTGTTGTTTATGGTGGGGAGGGGGAGGATATATGTAGTGTGTTGTTTATGATGGGGAGGGAGAGGATATATGTAGTGTGTTGTTTATGATGGGGAGGGGGAGGATATATGTAGTGTGTTGTTTATGGTGGGGAGGGAGAGGATATATGTAGTGTGTTGTTTATGGTGGGGAGGGAGATGATATATGTAGTGTGTTGTTTATGATGGGGAGGGGGAGGATATATGTAGTGTGTTGTTTATGATGGGGAGGGGGAGGATATATGTAGTGTGTTGTTTATGATGAGGAGGGAGAGGATATATGTAGTGTGTTGTTTATGATGAGGAGAGAAGGATATATGTAGTGTGTTGTTTATGATGGGGAGGGGGATGATATATGTAGTGTGTTGTTTATGGTGGGGAGGGGGAGGATATATGTAGTGTGTTGTTTATGATGGGGAGGGGGAGGATATATGTAGTGTGTTGTTTATGATGGGGAGGGGGAGGATATATGTAGTGTGTTGTTTATGATGGGGAGGGGGGAGGATATATGTAGTGTGTTGTTTATGATGGGGAGGGAGAGGATATATGTAGTGTGTTGTTTATGTGGGGAGGGGGAGGATATATGTAGTGTGTTGTTTATGATGGGGAGGGGGAGGATATATGTAGTGTGTTGTTTATAGTGGGGAGGGGGAGGATATATGTAGTGTGTTGTTTATGATGGGGAGAGAAGGATATATGTAGTGTGTTGTTTATGATGGGGAGGGGGAGGATATATGTAGTGTGTTGTTTATGATGGGGAGGGGGAGGATATATGTAGTGTGTTGTTTATGATGGGGAGGGGGAGGATATATGTAGTGTGTTGTTTATGGTGGGGAGGGGGAGGATATATGTAGTGTGTTGTTTATGATGGGGAGGGAGAGGATATATGTAGTGTGTTGTTTATGATGGGGAGGGGGAGGATATATGTAGTGTGTTGTTTATGATGGGGAGGGAGAGGATATATGTAGTGTGTTGTTTATGATGGGGAGGGGGAGGATATATGTAGTGTGTTGTTTATGATGGGGAGGGGGAGGATATATGTAGTGTGTTTTTTATGATTGGGAGAGGGATTATATATGAAGTGTGTTGTTTAAGAGGTACAGGAGTGAGGATATATGCAATGACAATGCCTGAAAATGTACACTGCACAATTAGACCTCAAGGAGAACCTATATGTCAAATTTCATAAAGATCCCTTCAGTTCTTTCTGAGAAATAGCAATAACAAGAATTGTTTAAAGATGGACGACAGAACACTGAGGAAGAGTGATAAGAATAGTAAAGTCTATTGATGATGGGCTAAACAAGCTGACCTGACTCAGTCGGTAGAGCACTCGACTCTTGATCGTGAGGTCTTGAGTTTGAGTCCTGCTGGCAGCAGGTTGGTTTCCTGTCTTTTGGACCAAGGTCCTGTGTCACAGTAGGTGTCGGCATGTTAAAGAACCCTCACTGCTCAATGGCTGTAAGTGCCGAGCATAGGCCAAAATTTGAAGCACTCCACCGGCATTTGGTGATATCTCCATATGAATGAAAGATTCTTGAGTGGGACGTTAAACAACAATACAACAAAATTTATGCAGTGTCTTGTGTTTATGAGGGGTAATATTAACGCAGTGTGTAATGTTTATCAGAGGGATATATGCAGTGTGTTGTGTTAATGAGGTGGTGATATATGCTATGGCGCCATGAATACCGGGTATTTACCTGTCACTAAAAAAATCGTCAATGAGTAAAGTATAGAGTCTTTTTGAATGATGTATCTTGGTATGACATCATGTTATGAATTAGGTAATATCAATGTGGGACATTACATGAGGAATTTCATTTACAACAGATATAAACACCCGTCTGGATTAACAGTGAGTCTATGGATGACATTTAACCCTTATATAGCTTAAGTTACAATGTGTAATATTCAAGAATTCTTTTCCCTCGCTATACCTTTTTTTTTTTTTTTTTGGTCCTTGAAAACAGCGTAACCATGGCATTATCACAGTTTTAAAACACCTGTACAGGTATGCACTATCAAAATGTTAAATGATATAGCAATACGAACATTGCTTTAGTCATCTGGTTTTAATAAGACAAGTCACATATATTACTTTCTCATGAAATGAAAAAAAAACCTGCGGCATTGATCAAAACAGCTTTAAATCCTTCAATTTAAATTAAAAACAGAAAATTCTAAATTGTCTAAATCCTCTTTGTTCGAGTGTCTGTAAAAGCTCATTCTGTCATATTAGAGAGACATGGCATATCATACAAGACGACAAATCTCTAGCCGAGGGCTAACGACTTCTCACCTTAAATTCAATGTTTTGTTGAAGATACTCAAGATGTTTATCTAGACTCTCATTCACTTTCCTAACTCAAAGTAAATGACACATTACAATGCAATCTTTTCTTACTGATTCTTCTTTAATTCTGGTTATTACTCTGCTACAAGTATCTTGGAATTTTAAAAATATTCTTGACCCCTAAATGACCAGTCATCTACCTTTACTTATATAAATATATATACATGTACATGTATGTGCATTGTATATACATGATGTACACTGTATTATATGTACATGTGTGTGTATATGTGGATGTGTGTGTGTATGTGTGTATGTATGTGTGTGTGTCTGGTGTGTGTATGTATTTGTGTGTGTCTGGTGTGTGTGTATGAGTGTGTGTGTCTGATGTGTGTGTGTGTGTGTGTCTGTATGTTGGTGTGTGTGTGTGTGTTTGTGTAGATACAATCTTTGGCAAATGTTTGCATTTTCACTCGTATGATGTCAGACTTCACCAGCTGTAGTAGACTCGCACTTCCACTCAAATACTGACCTGCATGTACATATACATGTACATGTACTAGAATTGCAACACCCAAAGAGTTCTATGGGATTGAATGCAATCGGGACTCAGGAATGTTGGTTTTCATTTGACCCCTAATTAATAAAGTTTCAACTGCTGATCATAGCCCCTCACATTTAGGAATGAGTTGGAATCCTACTTGGGCATTTGGAATTATCCTGGGATTTTTTCTTTCTACTGTGAGGAAGTTGCAGCGCCCTCCACCCCCCCCCCCCCCCCCCCCCCCCCCCCCCCCCCCCCCCCCCCCCCCCCCCGCCAGGTGACTGGTATGTCATCAAATAATATATGACATGCTGACAAAGGGTCCCACTCCTTGCTTCCTTCACAACTTAGTCGAAGCCATTGATGTATTATTCCCAACATTTGGGGACAATCATCGAAAATGTAAAATTTGTCTTAAATCCAAATGGCCTATGAAGATTGCAGTTGCATAAACAGGATGGGCCATACTACGGGATAAATAAATAGCTTACAGAAAAAAAAAATTTAGGGAGAGCTTCATTTTGATGTGATTTTGGACTATTTATAATTGGAAACTGTCAGAGCACATTGTGTAGCATTCTCCCATCGAATTGCTGTTGTGAAATAAACATATAGTTGTTGTAATTTAGACACTCAAAAATGATATGCATTTCTCACGCATATCACCAACAGTCAAACTTGTATATAAAGGCCAAATAAAGGGAACGGGCAAAAGTAGCTGTTATAGACAGGTGGCTGTTATAAAGAGGTTTATTCACTATAAAAATAAAGTTAACAAAGGCTATGGTTGAGTGGCTTTTATAGTGGATGTGGATAGTATCAAGAAGATGTGTCATACCAATTTCTTCTCCTTCCACATAACCCAGAATTCAGTGGGAAAATGGAGCTCAGTTGTTGGATTCTGCTCAATCTATTGTAATCAATCAATTCGAGAAGTTTTCGCCTTTTTGTAAATGTAACGCCTTTTTGTAAATGTAACGAGAGATAAATTTTGCAATTATAAGATTACATACACAATTTTACGTGTCCTACATGTATATACACTTGCAGAAACAAAGAAAACTGAGATTTTAATGTTATGTATAGCTTTACCTGCTTTAGAAATTATATTCAGCTGTTCACATGAACCCGAGTTTCCACATTTGTACAAAGCACCTGTCACCTGTCCGATCCCATCATCTTTAGCACGTGGTGCTCCTACCAATATCCTAAAATATAGATAGAAAGTATTATATGTCAAATATTATCACCATTACAGTTACCTAGCTACACAAAATGTGAGGTCAACATATGTATTTGTACAAGTAGTATGTTGAGTCTACAGTCTTGTTGAGGGAGCCTCCATGGCCGAGTGGTTAGAGCATTGCGCTTTAAATCACAAGGCCTCTCACCTCTGGTTCGAATCCCGCTAGGGTCATTTCGAATTAAGTGGGAAAGTTTGCAAGCTTTCCTCCTTTCTCCTCCACCAATAAAACCTGGATGCCTTCATATGACTGAAAGATTGTTGAGTATGGCATAAAACAAATTATGGCATAAAACAAAAAATCAAATCAAAAATCAAATCAGTCTTGTTTTATAAGGTACGTGTGCACCTACCGACACAGTATGAAGAATATCTGGGAGTACCAGTACTAACTTTTTGTAAACAATTTTGCTTATTTTTTCCTGTAGAAGTATTTCTGTTATGAGGAAACAAAACCTACAAAAAGTGAATCACCATTGCAGTTACCTAGCAACACAAAATTACACTGTAAATGAGATGTCAACATATAATTTTTAATTATATGCATGTGCAATCATACAGTTACAATATAGAATTCAATACTCCTGTGCAATATGCAAGGTCATATTACACTGTACACGGACACCGAAATTTCGCCGTGGAGCTACTTTTCAAAAATGGAACTCGTGTCATCCAAAATATTTAATGAATTCTAAATTTTTGATAAATAAAGGGAGATGTAATGAATACAAAGCCCATGATAAATGTTTCTATCTGTATCATCAGGCTGCACTTGATCGTTGTAGTGGATGATACAGCATACCGGTAGCTCTCGTTGAATCCATTCCCTACAGCAAACGTGTGCAGTCTCTTGATGCGAATAGAAAGATGTAGGTATGTTTATAGTCTGTTTTCTATTGTACATTGTAAAGTACACCTGACACAGTGTGAAGAATATACCAAGTGGTGCTTTTTGTAAACAATTTTTTATTGTTTTCCCTGTAGGAATATATCTATTATAAGGAGACAAAGCTGGCTATAAGGAAAGTGCCCAAAATGATGACCTTTTCTATGGACTGACATCAACAGGATGAGGATTCTTATACAGGCCACATCTGCCTTCACATTGGACCATTAAGTTCTTGATTCTATTAACGACTTGTTACTTTCAGTTTCGAAGATGAGGTCATGGTGTAGGATTTATCACTGCATTTTTTTTTAATACTTACATGTAGCTATGAATAATGTGTGTATAGAATTAAATGGTGTTTTATGGTATGTCACATTAACGCATTCACCCCTAATGACATATTTGGACTGGTCTAAGTCATTGATAAACTCATTTACAGAAGATTCCATTCTTTTTCAGGGGATTGATCATGCATTAACATTTGTCAGTCATATGGTGGCGACCAGTTTGTAATATGGTGGGGAAACTAGAGACGCTGACTACAACTTACCCGGGAAGAATTAAAAATTGACCAATAGCTATTGATGAACCAAAAAACAATATGCCCCACCATCTTCAATTTTGGAGGCTTAAAAATTTAGGTCCAATGAATATAAACGACAAGTACATGTAACATTTGGTACAATCTGCCCGATCTCTCATTGCTCGCATTTTCCAATATGTCGCAGAGAAAACCTTGATAAACTTCCAAAATCATGTAAGTCAAATTTTGATTAGATGATTAGTTACACGTATGGCACACCAGTGAGGTCACTCACATGTGACCCCATTACAATGTTTTGTTACATTGCATTGAATATTAAACTACATTACAAAGTTACATTCATGATAGAAATAGTAAAGTACATGTACATGTTTGTACACACACATGCTCTGACATAACCCTTGCACTCTGTCACATACAATGTATTAGTGGAGATTAAGTACATGAATATTTAGATAACAGAAAAAATTGTCATAAAAAATCAGTTTCACCCAACACTCATCAAATTTCATGTCAATTCATCATGAATCTGATACAAAATCTCATGTTGATTTCATCATCAAATACACATTATCATTATACACATGCATACAAATTACAATGTATAAGGTACTGAATGAAAGATACTAGATAGACAGAAAGTCAGAGGAACAAGTTGGACAGTGTCTAAGATTCATGTCTGCTGTTCATGTTTAAAGTTAAAATTAGTCAATGAATTACTGCTGCACGAAATAAAAGTCAGATAAAATGAACATGTAACAGATAATCAGATAGATGTCATAACATGGCAACTTGATGTACATGTGTAAGCAACACTTGATTTATAATCAGATTCATATGAAATTAACATCTGCCATTGTACATATGGTAATACATGTACATATCTTGTACATTATAGATACAGGAGTGTGAGTTCATCATCTAAAGGCAATGTTAATAGTCCTACATTAGTTAAGTAAATATATATATACATAGGCGTCGGAGCCGGGGGGGGGCTTAGCCCCCCACTTTTTTTGCAAAGATAGGCATAGGTGTTGAAAATTGGGGCTTAGCCCCCAAGACATTTCTGGCCTGTGTGTGTTTTAAGTGACGTTTCTGGCCTGTGTGTGTTTTAAGTTGGTTTAGCCCCCCCACTTCTGGCGTGTGTGTGTTATAAGTTGGTTTAGCCCCCCCACTTCTGGCGTGTGTGTGTTTTAAGTTGGTTTAGCCCCCCCACTGGCGTTCAAAGTTTGCTTCCGACGCCTGTATATATATATTCTATATGTATATATACGCCTGTATATATATATATATATATATATATATATATATATATATATATATACACATATATATTATATATATATGTATATTATGTATATTATGTATATATATATATATATATATATATATTAAAATGATTCACACAAGTACTTCAATAAATAAAAATATCAGAACGCGAAATTAAACTCAACCGGATTCATCATTTCACCATTATTATCAAGGAGTTTTCACAACTCTCAGAAAACTACTTGATGATAATAATGAAACCTTCTGAGTTTAATTTGGTGTTGTGTTTTATATATATATATCTCATACATGCACTCACAAACAAACATAAAAATGAAACTCTCAAACACACAAACAAAAACATAATTCTCATACGCATACACACATTCACAAACATAAACATGTAACTATCATACACACAAACATAAACACATCTCTCATACACATGCACTCACAAACAAACATTAACATGTAACTCATACACAGAAACATATACACAACTCTCATACATGCACTCACAAACAAACATTAACATGTAACTCATACACAGAAACATATACACAACTCTCATACATGCACTCACAAACATAAACATGTAACTCATACACAGAAACAAACACAACTCTCATACACATACACTCACATACATAAACATGTAACTCATACACAGAAACAAACACAGCTCTCATACACATATACTCACAATCAAACATAAACATGATACTCATACACAGAAACATATACACAACTCTCATACATATACACTCACAAACAAACATAAACATAAACATGTAACTCATACACAGAAACATATACACAACTCTCATACATATACACTCACAAACAAACAAACATAAACATGTAACTCTCATACACAGAAACAAACACAACTCTCATACACATACAAACACTCACAAACATAAAGCACAACTCTCATACACACATACTTGTACACAAACATAAACAACTCTCATACACACAGACACTCATGGCTTATAAATGATTAGAATCTAATGAAGGAGTGACTATTTGAAAATGAAATAAAAAAGAAACAAATGATTTAACAAAATCGGAAACATATAAAATATCAGCCTGTTAACCACATGACAGATGATAAGTGTTAAACATCCTGTGTTAGATGTATTGTAAAATTAGTCACAAAAAATATATCTTGAGTCAGGTATGGCTGAAAATGTTAATGGTCATTTACACCATGATAAAATGTATACTTTATAACACTGGGGTTTTTATTCACTGTTTTATGAATTTCAAGAGATTAAATATAAGGGCAACACCCATATTATCTACATTTAAAGAGCTTAGATCAAGGGAATCCCCTAATGATAGCTCTCTCTCTCTCTCTCAGACTCAGATTCTCTCTCTCTCTCTCTCTTTATCTCTCTCTCTCTCTCTCTCACTCACTCAGTTGGTAGAGCATCAGATCTGATTCGACGCCCGATTGTGCCAGATTTTGAGAGGTGATATTTTTATCTCCTGTCCACTGTATGTCTAGATAAAGTGTATGGTCCAGGATGTGCAGTTTGATTACCTTCGTCAGATTGTACCAGTGTAGTGGCACTTTAAAAGCCATTGAAAATATGGATCACTTAAGCAAGGACATATACACACTGAAAAAAACTCTCTTTCTCTCTCTCTCTCTCTGATGAAATCTTTTATACATTTACTTGACAAAGTATTAGAAGAACTCTACGACCTCAGATGAAGTCCCCCCTCATACACACACCACTGGCAATATAACTGTAGTAATCATAAATACATTTGTTTCCTATCTACACATGTATGCTTTTTATATCAGAAACTCCATATATATGCTTTTCATATCAGTTGCAAAATCTTCATCCCTCTCACTTATCTTCACTGCAGTATTAATAGTTTAACATTCGACCACCTACAGGCAGAAGTATGCTAATTTAATGTGTTTTCATCGGATCTTATCTTCCGAATGTTAAATCTGCCATTAACCTGCGAACCATATCATAATTCCGTATAACATTTTTAAATCCCTATCAATTTCCAAAATCAACACTGAAATAAATTTTTCATTTTTGAAGTACAGGAACACGGAGAGTGTCCCAGCATGTTTATAAGGGAGGGAGAATGTTTAGTTAAGAAGTCATTTATTATTTAGACTTCAGTCTATTAGTTGTAGACTTTCTCCCATGTGAAATATTTGTATGTAAGATGTAAATGTATTTTATAATTCCAATCTGTTCACAGATTTACAAATGTGTATGACATATTTTTTTCCCCTTCTTATGACAACTCCTATTTTTAGTACCAAGGTCAAGGTCATATTAGGTTGATGCCTCTGGTGTCAGCAAAGTGGCACAGGAGCCTGATATTCTGTCTGTACATTGTATGTTCATAGATAAACAATTTATTTTGTGTCCTCTGTATTGAGGGAGAAAATGTTCTCCCCCCCCCATTACAGAGGGCAGGCTATTAGAGAGGGCAGGCTATTTACAGAGAACAGGCTATATAATCTATTTACCATTTTATGTACATGTGGACAGAATTTCAGACTCCCTTGGTGTCAGCTGATAGGTTGTGTAAATCCAATATGTTGCTTTCAAAAGATAAATTAACCAGAAAACACAGATTGATGAGACTGCTATTAAAATACACATACAATGTACATTATACATGTACACCGCTATTGGATACTGGAGTAGCATAAACAAGACTGACAGACTTGAAATGTATATGGCCATATCATGGATGAATATCTGTTGTTTTAAAAAAAAACATTCACCCCAGCAAATTGCTAAAAGATTCCTGAAGCCAGTACATACATATTGCTTTCAAAATTTAATTCAAACAGAATGCACATATTTCTTTCAAAATGCACTAACAATATATACATTGTAACTTACATGTACATGTACAAGTACAAGCTCTTGGAGATTGATCTAAATGAGACTGGCATGATTGAAATGTGTATATATATATATATCATAAATATATTTCTGTTGTTTTAAAATAAAAACAATCACCCAAGCAAACTGTTAAAAAAGATTTCTGAATCCAGAGTATATATATATATATATATATATATATAATCTTTCAAAATATAATTTCACCGGAATACACAGATTGCTATCAAAACACACAAACAATATACATTGTTGCTTACTTGTAACATGTTCTTAGATACTGAAGTCTGGCATGTTTGAAATGTACATGTACAATGTACATGATGGCTATATCATGAATTGATTTCTGTTGTTTTTTTAAAAAAAAAGAAACAATTCAGCAAACTTTAAAAAGATTTCACAATATCAACCACCACTTTAAAATTAACTTGCTTCTGCCTTTTCCCCAGTGAAAGGAAAGTTAGCTACAAAATTTTATTGACAAAATGTAGGCCCTATATGTTTTTGAACAAAATTTAAATACAAGTACATTTTAAGTATATATATATATATATATATATATATATATATATATATATATATATATATATGTATGTATTTTGTATTATCAGAGACATTCTTATCAGTTAAGCAACATGTACAAAGCTTATGGTATTTTATACTTTGTGATATTTTTTTTTATTATAATTCCAGCTTTAAAAAGTCGTAAGATTATGAGTGAAAAGTAATAACCAATATTTCATTTTACGGTATATGTTTTTTTTCTGACAAAATCAAGGAGAATTTTTCCACATAATCATGGTGGTAAGTTTTTGTTGAGAGATTGCCTATAAATAAATTAGGATCACTTAACCTTCACAAGTTCTGTAAATCATACATGCCATTTTCCATAACTATGGCATCTTGAAATTATACAAGGTATCGGGGATGATACTAATCCCCTCGCGGAGAAATCATGCTGATGAACATGAATTATGAATTGAACAAGCTGATATAAGTGGAATGTGACCTGTTTATAAAATGTTTTTTAAAGGGGGAATAACTCTGTGAAAACAGAAGCAAGAGTTACATTTCTTGCACACTGCGCTTCGCCTCGATTGAATTTTGATGAAATTATCATGCATGGATTGAGAGTTATGCTCCTGACAATACAGTACTTATGTACGAGCAGATCTAGATAACTATATCCCCTCTGTGACTCATTGTGAGGGGATAAAAATGTTCAACTAAAATTTATATACACATCTTTATTTTTCATTCGACAGATTTAGATATCTAATTAAAATCCTTGTCATTAATTTTTGTCTATTTACATGTTATAAACATACCATTATCATCTGCATACCACAATGACTTGATGTTGAAGAGCCTGCGCAACATATAATCATTTCATGCATGTACAATGTACGGTACTATGATATGCAAACATTGGACACAATTATGTAATTAACAATACATGAACGATCCAGTCTATCACTTACACACCTTAACATCGATTTCCATTGGCCATTGTAACGTTTAACTGAACAAATCAGAACGTGTCTAACAATCAATCAGGCATTGACCACATGACAGAGGAGAAAGTACGTAAACACAGAATAATGGCAATGTGCAGGCTATGCCACGAGTCTTTTCACTGACTTACATTTGTAAGTCAGTGTTGGGTCAATCTATGTGAAATTTTTGATCGGCAACGATGTTGCCACAAGTGACCACCAAATATATACATGTAATGTAACCTATCAAGGCATTTGAGGAACGATGAAAACCTTGATTTAGGAAGATGTCCTACATGTACATAGAGGACCATAACTGTATATTGTATTTAACTATGAATAATTTGACTTTTAAAGACTTTGTATTTTTAAATTTTAGCACAAGAAAATCATCCAACAAAATCAGTACCTGAAGTTATTACATAATATTAAATTCTTTTTTTTTTTCTGTGGCGATATATTTAAATTTATATTTTCTGTTTTTTTATTCAAGTTCAGAGGATACCGGTATTAGATAAACATCAGTTGACCGTTAGACATTTACATGCAACACACAGAAAGCGAGGTTTTTGAAATATTACACAACCAACAGACTTTGGAACACAGCTAAGAAATTTGGTTAAAAAAAAATGCATCTCGTTAAGACAGATGTGTAATAGCATACATCCATACTCCGCTATATGTGTACAAACTGTTTGTATATTTGTAAATTGACACTTGCTCTTATTTAAAGGACTCTTTCCTGTGTTAGAAACAACATATCCTAAATGAACAAGTCTTAAAGATAGAGGTGAGCCAGGTCAATTACTTGACAAGATGTGAAGGATATTAAAGTGTAAATAATGTACATATGTTGTACATGTAGTGTCTGTGACAGTCCAGGGTTTCTACTAGGAGCTGAAAGTCAAGGGTCACTGACCCCTTAGTGAAAAAGCAGTAAGCTTGGTAGTTTATACCACATGTACATGTACTTGAGGACAGGAATTTGTATTTTTTTTTTTCTTAATTTTGTTAGTTTATTACTTGCAATATCACTCCACGCCATTGATGTAATTTTATTTATTTTATTTAATTTTGAGGTTTCCCCCCAGTTTAGATTATGTCCTGTTTCTGATTATACATGTACGTATACTCCAATATACAGAAACAGGGCATATTCTAAACCGGGAAAAACCCTCGAAAGTAAATAAAATGACACCAATAGCGTTCAGTAATAATGCAAATAATTATTAATTAACAAAATGAAAAATAAATACAAATTCCTGTCCTCAAGTACCTGTGGTCTATACATTGCTGATTTCGGACCATGGGGGAGGGGGTGGAGATTAACTGCCCAGGAGATCGATTTGGTCTTCATTCTAATCAGCTAGATATTCTTTTAACCAGTGTAAAGATAGACAGAGGTGTTGAAAATTGGGGCTTAGCCCCCAGACGTTTCTGGCGTGTGTATGTGTTTTAAGTTGGTTTAGCCCCCCACTTTCAATTTGCTTCCGACGCTGATGGTATATATAAAGTGCGAAGAATTTTCATCTAAGCTAAAGAACCTTTACCAATGCTGTGAGAGTTTGTCAGAGAAAATCAGCCTCTTCTGAAAAATTGTCTCAAATAAAGTTTTTCTGTTTTGGTTAAATGGTTTTATACATGTACATTCCCAATTTTGGACCCTGGACCCAGAATTCAAGGGGACAGGAAAAATCCCTGTAACTGCAATGTAAATACACAATTTGTCCTCTGACTGTGACAGAAAACTCGAACAAAGCCCTGTTCACACGATCGGTTTTTCCTTGTACAAGTTTACTTGGTCAAAGTTTTTGACACAAACTTTGATAATAATGAACGGTCTGAAAAAACTGATGGAATAGAAACTGGTCTTATTTTTCTTCAAACTTTGAAGGACTTTGATGGAATTCAGCCAATCAGAACAGATATTCAATATGACATAATTAATACTTACATGTTACAAGCACATGGCTCCCGCATTTTCTTGTAAAGTCGATAAAAAAAAACTTTGACAGTGTAAATGGGTGACTTCAACAAAGAAAAAAGTTTGACCAAGTTTTCTATGACAGACTTTGACAAAGAAAACTTTGATCCTGTGAACGAGGTTTTAGTTAGCAACTAAATAAGTAACATAGAATTTAACCAACAATATATGTATTGTCCGATTAACATTACACAAGATGGCGGGATGGAGTAACCTTTTGGTTACCAAACGGATAATTCTACTCACTTTTTGGTTATGACAAGCTGCACAGGAAAAATGTTTTATTCTTCACTGGATACTCGCTTATGTATGGTGACAAGAAGGAAGGATTACTCTAGATCTAGTCGGTGTAATTTTAATGTTGTGCTTTATTACCTAAAATCTAAACTTGTCCAGGTCAAGAAAGGGTCCAACCCGCCAGGTTAGTTGGATTTTACTATACCTATACATGTTTATCATATACATGTAACCTGTGGTTTCCCTAGAAGTGTAATGGGATACACAGACTTGCCAACCTTGAAATATTTTCATGGGGAAGATTTTTCAATCTCTGTATGGGGGAGACACTAAATTTTAGTTAAAAGGAAAAATTTAAAAATTTTATGGGAGAGATATGCATTTTTCTTAAAGAAATTATCAAAATTTGACATAAGAAATAGGGAGTCCCCACTATTTAGAGGGGAGACTTGGCAAGTATAGATACAATGTACATTTGTATGTACTTCCTGGAAACTTAAACAGTTTTACCACATACATGTACATGTGAGTTTGACTTTTAAAACCTGTTTATTTTGCCAAGTCTTCAATGTTATTTCAGAATTTCAGTTCTTGAGGCATGGTTTGCCATCTGTAGCATTGGATGAGCTATATATTGGTATACATGTACATTTGTACAATGTACAGTACCGTGTACATGTAAGTTTTATACCTGTAGGAGCAGTAGATGCAGGTTAACCTGACCCCAACCAATTTTAACTCATCCACCCCTAAAGACACATTTGGATTGGGCTTAATCATTGATTTACTGATGAGTCCATTGTTTTTTTAGGGGTTGATGAGTTAACTACAGTAAATCCTGCTGTAGCGACCACCTGTGTATAAAGACCCCCCTGATCACAAAGACTGCTTTTTGCTGTCACCAACAGTACCGTATGTACACAAGTCAACCTCTATATCAAGACCACCTCCCTATAAAGACCTGTTTTCTTGTGTCCCTAGAGAGGTCGTTTGGGAAAATACAAGTCATTTTTGGGAATGGGTCCTGTAACTGGATCCAGTCTAAGAAAATCCCTGACTACAATACATGTACTGACATTCAGTATGCAAGTTAATGTACTGGACTGTGAATATATGTGTCAAAACTGTCAGCTATACCAAAAAAATGTATAAAATGTCCTGACAAAGATGTGTCATTTTACACTGAAATGTACATAAAGACTTCAATGTTAACACTGCATGTAATATACAAGATAAGATGTGTCAGTTTTAGATAGCGTACATAAAAAAAAAATAGTTTGTGTTTATTTCCTTTTTAAGATTATTCAGTTTAGATTTTACACATACGTACTGGTAGGCATACATCTACATATAATTTTGTTCACATGTATAAACACAAAATGTATAGATAAAGCTAGGCGTACATACATGTATATGTACATGTATAAACATAAACGTATAGACAGAACCAGGCATACGTACATGTACATGTAGAAACACAAAATGTATAGACAGAGCTAGGTGTACGTACATTGTACATATATATATATATGTATAAACACAAAATGCATAGACAGAGCTTTGCCTACATACATGTACATGTATTAACACAAAATGTATAGACAGAGCTTTGCCTACATACATGTACATGTATTAACACAAAATGTATAGACAGAGCTTTGCCTACATGTACATACATGTACATGTATTAACACAAAAATGCATAGACAGAGCTTTGCCTACATACATGTACATCTATTAACACAAAATGTATAGACAGAGCTTTGCCTACATACATGTACATGTATTAACACAAAATGTATAGACACAGAGCTAGGCATACGTACATTGTATACATATATATATATATATATATGTATAAACACAAAATGCATAGACAGAGCTTTGCCTACCATGTACATCTATTAACACAAAATGTATAGACAGAGCTTTGCCTACATACATGTACATGTATTAACACAAAATGTATAGACAGAGCTTTGCCTACATACATGTACATGTATTAACACAAAATGTATAGACAGAGCTTTGCCTACATACATGTACATGTAAATAAACACAAAATGCATAGACAGAGCTTTGCCTACATACATGTACATGTATTAACACAAAATGTATAGACAGAGCTTTGCCTACATACATGTACATGTATTAACACAAAATGTTATAGACAGAGCTTTGCCTACATGTACATACATGTACATGTATTAATAACACAAAATGCATAGACAGAGCTTTGCCTACATACATGTACATCTATTAACACAAAATGTATAGACAGAGCTTTGCCTACATACATGTACATGTATTAACACAAAATGTATAGACAGAGCTTTGCCTACATACATGTACATGTATTAACACAAAATGTATAGACAGAGCTTTGCCTACATGTACATACATGTACATGTATTAACACAAAAATGCATAGACAGAGCTTTGCCTACATACATGTACATCTATTAACACAAAATGTATAGACAGAGCTTTGCCTACATACATGTACATGTATTAACACAAAATGTATAGACAGAGCTTTGCCTACATACATGTACATGTATTAACACAAAATGTATAGACAGAGCTTTGCCTACATACATGTACATGTATTAACACAAAATGTATAGACAGAGCTAGGCATACGTACATTGTACATATATATATATATATATATGTATAAACACAAAATGCATAGACAGAGCTTTGCCTACATACATGTACATCTATTAACACAAAATGTATAGACAGAGCTTTGCCTACATACATGTACATGTATTAACACAAAATGTATAGACAGAGCTTTGCCTACATACATGTACATGTATTAACACAAAATGTATAGACAGAGCTTTGCCTACATACATGTACATGTATAAACACAAAATGCATAGACAGAGCTTTGCCTACATACATGTACATGTATTAACACAAAATGTATAGACAGAGCTTTGCCTACATACATGTACATGTATTAACACAAAATGTATAGACAGAGCTTTGCCTACATGTACATACATGTACATGTATTAACACAAAATGCATAGACAGAGCTTTGCCTACATACATGTACATCTATTAACACAAAATGTATAGACAGAGCTTTGCCTACATACATGTACATGTATTAACACAAAATGTATAGACAGAGCTTTGCCTACATACATGTACATGTATTAACACAAAATGTATAGACAGAGCTAGGCATACGTACATTGTACATATATATATATATATATATGTATAAACACAAAATGCATAGACAGAGCTTTGCCTACATACATGTACATCTATTAACACAAAATGTATAGACAGAGCTTTGCCTACATACATGTACATGTATTAACACAAAATGTATAGACAGAGCTTTGCCTACATACATGTACATGTATTAACACAAAATGTATAGACAGAGCTTTGCCTACATACATGTACATGTATTAAAACAAAATGTATAGACAGAGCTAGGCATACATACATGTACATGTATTAACACAAAATATATAGACAGAGCTTTGCCTACATACATGTACATGTATTAACACAAAATGTATAGACAGAGCTAGGCATACGTACAATGTACATATATATACATGTATAAACACAAAATGCATAGACAGAGCTTTGCCTACATACATGTACATCTATTAACACAAAATGTATAGACAGAGCTTTGCCTACATACATGTACATCTATTAACACAAAATGTATAGACAGAGCTAGGCGTACATACATGTACATTGTATATGTCTTTGTATATATCTGTTATTATCTAATGCCATTTTATTTTTTGTTTTTTTTTTCATTTTGCCATCCTACTTTATATTATATATCATGTAAATTATATTAGCATTTCGTGAAATATACTTACATTAATAGGAGAAAAATAACGCTAAATTGGCTGATACACTGAAACCTATCTTGAGAAACCCACCCCATCTGCCACTGAAATGTGGTTTCTCAAGACAGGTGGTCTTTCATGAGAGTCAGGTCTTTCAAGACAGGTTTCTCTGTAGTGGAAACTACACTTTATCATGCATCACTAAAACAAAGAAGCACCTGTTGCAAATATGATGATGATGATAAAGGACTTTTCAACCCCTGAGAAACAATGAATTCTTCTATAAATCAATGATTTAGGCCAGTCCAAATGTGACGGGTGAATGACCAAGGCATAGATACATTTGCTGTTGTTGCATTGTTCTTTAAAGTCCCACTCAAGAATCTTTCATTCAAATGGAGACGTCACCAAATGCCGGTAAAGGGCTTCAAATTTTGGCTTATGCTCGGCACTAACAGCCATTGAGCAGTGAGGGTTCTTTAACGTGCCGACACCCACTGCGACACGGGAGCTCGTTTTTTTACTGTCTCATCCATAGGACAGGAAAAGCCAGCTGCCTCCGCTGAGGCTCGAACCTGCTACCTTCGAGCACATCGAGCACTCTACCTTGGAGCCACCAAGGCTCTGTACATTTTTTTGTACCAATAGTAGTATTTTATAAGAAAAGGACATACAATCACACATATGTATAAAATTTAAACTTAAATATCCTGGTTATCGTTTTAATGTTAAACCAGTAAAAACCACACTAAAATGAATTGTACATTGTTAGGAGCTGTGTGTGCACCGACAACATATTTGTGGCTTTTAATAACTTTCTTTTAAAAAAAAAAAAAAAAAAAAAAAACACCAACCATAGCAATGTGACTGGTTTGTAATTGATACATGTATATAATATAAATGTAGTTAGTCAATGTTAGCTGAAGTGTAGCATTTTGTCATATATGATCTTTTTAACTTTGTATTACATTGTAATTTGTTACTGAGTTGCTCTCTGTTGTGATCTAAAACATGTAGGTGTACAAACTTATATACCATTTATTACTACATCTGTACATAAATTATACTCACATAATAAGTCTGTAAATATTTGTATATTGTAAATGTTTTGTTTCTTTCCTAGTATTTAGGTCAACTTATATTACATGTATATGGACATGAAGATATGTGTTAGATGTATGTCCTTAAAGATGTCATTCATGAGTGAGTTTGTTGGTACTGGTGGAAAATGTAAATCTGACAAAATTCACAAATTCTTTGAAAAAAAAAAAAGAAAAAAATATTTAGATTTAGAAGGACAGGAATTGGTCAAGGTATAATATACCATACCTGTACATGTAGGGCCTACAGGTAATGATAAAATCTCTTTTCATTTTGCATGATTAAAGAGTCAACTAGACTCCTTCATCACCTGCAATGTACATTGTTTGACATTCCACTGAGAATGAACACATAACCAGTCATAGATGACACATCACAAATTTTGACCTAAGCTATGGACTCAGAAATGTACACATACATGTACATGTATGCAGTAAAACCTGGTTTAGCAGCTACCTGTGTATAAAGACCACCTGGTCATAAGATAAGTTTTTGCTGTCCCCAATAGTACCATTTGAGTACAAATCAACCTCTATATAAAAACCACCTCCCTACTGAGACCAGTTTTCTTTTTCAATTTTCCCTCAGGAGGTCGTTATACAGTACAAACATGGTGTTTATTCTGTCAAACACTCTACTTGGTGTAGAGTGAAACACGGTACAGGTCGGTGATTTTTGGTGTTCAACACCAGAAAAACACTATCACTCCGTGAAAAATAGTGTAAAGGATTATCTATCAACATGAATGACTTGACACTTCAATATGCAATAAAAATCGTCCGTGCGTAACAAGCTTACCTCGGCAGTTAATCTCCTGAGACAGTGTTAACTTTTTGGGGGCATCCTGTTTTTAAAGGGCAGTGCCAGTATTTACATTTAAGTCGCACAAAGAAATTATTTTGTAAAGACAAAAATGATAATTTATTTATTGAGCAATTTGATCAGACAAAATGAGACTTAAATTGAAATTAATTACAGATATAATAAACGTAATATATCGCCGGTTCATCTGGGATCAAGTTGCTGGCAATAGTACATCAGCATTTGTTCTACATGTATATACTTTACTAAAATGAGTTTTTGAATCGTAGTATCATGCCAGTAATATTCTTTAATCATAAATGATTAGACGGAGACACGTCGACGACCAGTTAAATAACACTAACGCATTTATAAGGTGATCCATGTCAATTCCATTTTTTGTCATTTCCGAATGTCTTAAAAATCATTTACTTAAAAAATATTGACTATTGAAAAATAAAAATAAGGGCAGATATGCATCTTTATAGATGTGGTTACATAAATTTAAAAAATCTATTTAAAAAAAGATGCATCATTTTATACCTGATTTTTTTTTTTATCCCTCTTATGATATTGAGGGAGATAACTTGTATACTTCTTTTGCACTCGTGTATTCAGCCACATACTCGATGTATGTGAATCAACTATCACCACAATTTTACAATGTCACCATTTCTTTTTAATGTTTGATGAAATAGTAAGTCTGAAATACCGGACTGTATTACTTTTTAAAACAATTTATTACATATGCTGGTGAGCACTGAAAGTTTTAGAGTGATGTTTCAAGTAAAAAAATATTAAGCTATTTGTCAACATTTTCGATTGAGAGAGAGAGAGAGAGAGAGAGAGAGAGATTTACGTATTACTACACCTCTGTGACACAAATGAAATACATGATAATTGTGTAATTTCTGTCGGAAATGAAATGTGATTAAAGTTAATCTGAAAAGTTCTTTTTTCAAGACTGATCAACAGTTACTATCAAGGTAAAAGTTTGGCATGCAGCCAACGATGATCGGCACATCAAGCGTCCTTGGTCTGCTTGGGATAATTTAGCAAATCAATTTCAAAGCTCTCAGAAAAGAAGTTGTTGTAATTTTCATTGTTTCGTGTCATAATTTTAGTAGAAGTGAAGGGCAGAGTTTATGTATATGCATCACCGAAGCGACTCTGATATTCTGTCGAACAAGACATGGATTTACATCGTGTTTATTAGCTGTAGGGAATATAATTAATCAATCTAAGCACCCCATGGAGAAGTTTAATCCAAAACGCTTCAGCTGACGGTGTTTTTCTCGATGTCAAAGAAATATGCCGCCATAGTGTAGAGAGAGAAATTTTGCGTATGTTTACACTATAATGAGAAAGAGAATCACGGTGATTTTTGGTGTATTTTGTCATCATTTTCGCGGTGTAGAGCGTTTGACAGAATAAACACCACGTTTGTACTGTATATACAAGTTTCACTGTACAATGTACCCCTTTCCCATGTTTCTCTGTGGTCTTTCCAAAGAGGTTTCACTGTACTTTATTTTGCTAGGTACATGTATATTTACTGTAATATATAACAAAACTTCCATGTACGATGTACATGTACTGTACTCACACAAACAAAACAATTCTATAAAACATAAATGGGAACTAAAATACAAAGCAAATTGTCAGTTCAAAGATGCCACCTTGAAAGATACAGAATTTAATGCTAGCTTTTGAATAATAATTAAAAATCAACTAGATACAAACACAAAGTGCAAATGCACGATATCAGTGCCTAGATTGCATAATAGCATGCACTCACTTCTTATCAATGCTCTTCATACATTTTCCCTTGACTGAGCATAAAAATACATATAATGCACAAGATGGCAACAACCAAGCACCTGCTTGGACATCTGGGCTTTTCTCTTGGTACATATATTTACTATAAAACATGTATGTACATGCACCTCAATATTTAAAGGCTAGGGCAACCTGTGGCATACATGCATTGTATGCATGTACATGTTACATGTAGCATAAATAACTTTTACAGGTGCAACGTAAAGCTGATTCTGCAATCAAATTAAGACACAATTTTTGTCTACTTTCCCAATTTTGCAGACAATATATCATAGTAGTTTACATGTAGTTTACATACACGTGTTTACATGTAGTTTACATACACGTGTTTACATGTAGTTTACATGCACGTGTTGACATTTTCCCAATAGAAAACA
This sequence comes from Atrina japonica, assembly GCA_030159075.1. NCBI lineage: Eukaryota > Metazoa > Mollusca > Bivalvia > Pterioida > Pinnidae > Atrina > Atrina japonica. The sequence continues at coordinate 292,124 of BROG01000297.1, read as the reverse complement.
GGCTATGGACATTTTATAAAAAATAAGGACAAGAAAATCACTGATTAGATGTTCATCTGCAAATACAGTAAAACTTGCTTTAGTGACCACCTGTGTACAAATGTATAAAGACCAACTGTCCCCAATAGTACCATCTGTGTACAAATCAACCTCTCTATTTAAAGGCCACCTCCCTATAAAGACTGATTTTGTTGTGTCCCTAAAGAGGTCTTTATATACAAGTTTCACTGTAGTGTACAGTAAAATCCATATAATCTGGTGGGATGGAGTCTAGGATGGGTGGTGAATTCCACCCCCGGTAATTAACGGTGGTATTGACCGGTAAATACTGTCCCGGTAAATACTCCTCAAGTGGCAAATGCTGGTCGATTGAACTTTGAAGATTAAAACACTCCATATAGTTACACTAGATTGACTTGAAATGATATAAAATAAATTCAGTTCACTTATAAATGTTAAATTAAATGTTGATATTCAGTTCATCACCATATTAATATAAAATATTTTACAACTTTTAATATCTTGAAACATCAACCAGTAAATTAATGGCTATTTACTTTTTGAAAAAAAAAAAATAAAATGCATCATTAATATGTATGTTAAAATCTTCTTTGATAATTTGTCTTACATGTAGTTTAACATTTACAAAAAAATAATAAAATGCATATTTATCTGAACTAAATTGACTTAAAATAATACTAATTTACTTATAAATATTAAATTGAACTTTAATATAATTAATTTTATCACCATAAATGATAAAGTATAAAATATTTTACAATTTTTTAATATCTGTATTTCACCATAAATGATAAATTTTGTAAATGATATCCTGTTCTATTGGAAAAGTTATAAAATTTAGGTTCTTGTATAATGGTCAATTCAACTGACCAGTATTTGCCTTTACTCTAGTAAAATCATATACATGAAAAGATTTCAATTAATAGCTTGATTCTAGGGTTATACTATATATAACATTACAATAGGTCTATTGACCAGTATGATAGAAATAAATATTTATCCAAAATAATGTTTGGTGGAAGGTTATGGTATAATTTCCAGGGCGGTCAATTCAATCGACCAGTAAATGCCAGTATTTAACGGTATTTTACCGCCGGCATGGAAAAAATCATAAATGCTGGCATTTTAGGTAATAAAACAATAACATTAAAATTATGCTGACTACAGCAATTCTTCCTACATGTATTGTATTTGTCACCATACATGTAAGAGAGAATCCAGTGGGGAATAAAATGTTTTTCCTGTACAGCTTGTTCTAACCGGAAAGTGAGTAGAATCATCTGTATGATAATCAAAAGGTTATTCAACTCCTCCATCTTATGTAAATCGGACAATAAACCTTACACATATTGTGACAATACGTACATGTTACATGTACATAGATAGTCAATACGTGTACATGTACATGTGGAAATAATTGAAATTTATCATTTTCAAAATTTGTATTCAATTTTGTTTCTGAATGTTATTAATTAGCATTTAACATATATACATGTATTACCCAGTATAGCATTTGGCAAAACGAGGTGTGATTATCTTGAATCTTCAATGAATTGACACTTGTAACTTTATACAATTGATGAATTACATGTATATACTGCCAGTAAGCACTTCACCTACATATTAAGTCTTCAATTAATTAAACATTTTGAGTTGGACTGAAAAACAAATCAGAAAAAATGTTGTAAATCAATTCTTTTCCGTAACATTCATATGAGACAGTAAAAAGCGAGGTCCTGTCAGTCACAGTACGTGTCAGCACATTAAAAGGCCAACACAAAATGTATAGACAGATGTATGTCTATGTACATGTATAAACAAAATGTATAGACAGAGCTAGGCGTATGTACATGTGTAAACACAAAATGTATAGACAGAGCTAGGCGTATGTACATGTGTAAACACAAAATGTATAGACAATGTATGTCTATGTACATGTACATGTATAAACAAAATGTATAGACAGAGCTAGGCGTATGTACATGTGTAAACACAAAATGTATAGACAGATGTATGTCTATGTACATGTACATGTATAAACAAAATGTATAGACAGAGCTAGGCGTATGTACATGTGTAAACACAAAATGTATAGACAGAGCTAGGCGTATGTACATGTGTAAACACAAAATGTATAGACAGAGCTAGGCCTACACATGTACATACAAAAAAAATGTACATGTATAAACACAAAATGTATAGACAGAGCTAGGCGTACGTAGATGTACAATGTACAATGTATAAACACAAAATGTATAGACAGAGCTAGGCGTACGTAGATGTACAATGTACAATGTACATGTATAAACACAAAATGTACAGACAGAGCTAGGCGTACGTAGATGTACAATGTACAATGTATAAACACAAAATGTATAGACAGCTAGGCGTACGTAGATGTACAATGTACAATGTATAAACACAAAATGTATAGACAGAGCTAGGCGTACGTAGATGTACAATGTACAATGTACATGTATAAACACAAAATGTACAGACAGAGCTAGGCGTACGTAGATGTACAATGTACAATGTATAAACACAAAATGTATAGACAGCTAGGCGTACGTAGATGTACAATGTACAATGTATAAACACAAAATGTATAGACAGAGCTAGGCGTACGTAGATGTACAATGTATAAACACAAAATGTACAGACAGCTAGGCATACATGTACATACATTTTATTACATGCATGTGTAATCATACATGTACAGTTACAATACATGGTTCAATACATAACGTCATATTGTACTTTAGTTGAATATGGGTCTAGGGTCCAAAAAATTGGGGAAATATACAACATTTTAACAGAAAAAGCTTAATTTGACACATTTGTTTGAAAATATTACACTCTCTATTTTGAAATTCCAAATTTTGAATTCTTGTATATTTTGGGGGGAAAATACAAGACATTTTTCCACTGGGATGGGTCCTGTAACTGAATCCAAAAATGACCCAGGAAAATCCCTGTACAATGTATATGTAAAAAAGGTAAAATGTCTATATACAGTATACCTGTTTTGACAGACCACACTATCTGCCACTAAAATGTGGTCCCTCAGTAGTTTTACAGGACTGGTCTTTAAAAAAAAGAGGTTTCATCTGAAGGACTACTTGACTAGGTTAGTGGTTTTCAAAATGTGGTCTTTAGGCATCAGAGTGGTGTGTCAAGTCAGGTTCCACTGTACATATGTACAATTGGTAATATTCTAGTATCTTGGGTTGTTCAAAGTATTCCCTACTGTACAATGTACATGTAAGGTTTAACAATTTAAGCCAGTTGACAGGTACTTCATAGGAGTGATGCAAGTGATGTATTGTACATTGTACCTGTTTAATAACGGCCAGACTGCATTCTGTGGAACCTGTCTTGAAAGACCGCCCTTCCTGTATACGTATCTTCCACTCAAATGTGGTCTTTCAAGACAGGTGGTCCCTTAATGAAAAGATGTTTTACTTGAAGGATTACATTTATCTATCCGAGTAATTCTCAGAATGTGATCTCACAAGGGGGGGGGGGGGGGGGAGGATGTCTCAAGACGGGTTTCTCTGTACTATATGATATTGTATGATGCATACAAGGGTATACATAAACCTAGTACCTGGAATTTCAATGTTAATCTTATACTAAAGTAATATTTGGCACTGTTAACACCATTTAAATTCGAAAATTTTGTTAAAGCTAAGATTGTCATTTTTTTTGTACAGTGGTTACTCTTAGACAGATTTCGGCTATACTTTTAGAGATATTATTTGGCCTTGTATGATACCACTTTATCTTTAGAAAAAAACACATACTTTTCAAATTGGAGCTCAACTGATGAAGTCTCATTGAGCATTATAACTTTGGTTTATAATATATATATACATTGTATTTGTATGTAATTGTATACATTGTAACAATCTGTATGTAAAACATGTTAATTGTATTACCCCTATACATATATATATACATGTATGTACAATTATACACTAACTCAGGCAACACTGACATTCATGGTCATGATAAATTGAGTTAAACCACAAAAAATAAATCTTAATTAGTGATGATTGTCATTACACCTCATAATAAAAGTGACAGATCACTATGACGATATAATGATGGTTGACTTTTAATGTTAGACCGGTTACTAATTGTTCAAGCTCACTTACACTCCTCTAAAGAGTTAAACAGGCTAGAAAATGACAGTCAGTTCATCCATATTTATAAATATTGAGAGAGAAAAAAAATATAAAAACATACATACATGTACATGTACGGTCTACAAAGGTTTACAAACACAGCAGTCTAAATCAAAGATATTTTACATGTATGCCTGTGTATAGCTCTTGATTGTTTTTTAAAATCAAGTAAAAGTAAGGTAGTAAAAGTTATTTAATATTTTTTGGTACAACAGAGCTAATGTCCCTTTTGTTCGGGCAAGCATTGTTTCCCCTGGGCTACTTGTTTCTCTTCTATGCATCGCTGCTTTATCAAACATTTTGCTAACTAAAGCTCAAACAAAAATTAAATTCCACCATACAAAACTGGCTAAAATGTCATCTGTCAATAAAAACCTAAAGCCTTGTACTGGCATGTATTTACAGTCATGTCAATATTTAACTTATACGACAGTTTTTGAAGTTTTATTATAAATTCTTGGTTTCAAAAATATTGACACATTTTTTGGGGTCCTTAAGCAATGACAAATGTCTTATAACATGTATAGATCTACCACTTGGTTAAGTGGCACATCCCAGATCAGTCAGAAACCAAAACAAAACGGTCTACTTTCCAATAATAGGATGTACAGGTAAAACATAATTGCCTTGCACGGATTCCATGCATTAATGAAAATGAATCTCAAATACTTTTGTGGCGACAAGTGACTTGTCACCCCTGTTATGATAATCAGGGGTCAACATTAATGAAAATATGAATTTCCACATAGCCTCCATTACAAGTACCGGTAGTTTTGAAATCTACTAGTCCGAAGGCAAAAATGACTTGTTCTAAAATCAAGTGTAACATCTAAAGATATTATTTTGTGTTTAAACAAGAAAATCTTTGTGGAATGAATTTTTGTCTTCAACAATTGCACTTGTTCTTTTGGACAAGTGAGAAGTAACAGCTAATTGTTCAAACTCAAAATGGACTCGTCCCGGACAACCGGACAAACCTAAATGTTGAACCCTGCTAATATTACTATACAGTAAGTCTTGAATATAACAAATTTGGTTTGTATAAATTCATGCAAAGAATCAATAAATAATCCCGAACTTTGGTTAAAATTTAAACAATGGTTCTCGAGAAGTAGTAAAAAATGTTGAAAATTTTACACAAAAAGAACATATTTTCTGTTTACTTTGGTAAATACATGGGGATGATACATGCCAAGTTTGTTGATCGCAATAGGTCACCCTGAGCCTTTGGCTCAAGTGACCTAAAAAAGGGAAAGATATTTTTTGGGGAAAACAACAATGTCCTTTAAAGTTTAAACTGTAGCCTACACATGTATACATGTATGTGTGGGTGGGTGGGTGGCTGTCTCTGTTATAATTAACTTCTCTGCTAACTGGGCATGGGTACCTGAAATTCTGTCCCAATATTGATATTATAACCAAGTCATTTACATGTACATAAACATGTATATAACCTATCAACTATAATATGAGGATAAATCTAAGACAAGATGTATGAATGACTTGTCTATCAATATACAGACAGAATTTCAGGTTACTGTGAACTGGGTCACCCATCTACTTACTGTATATGTGTGGGTGTGTGGCTGTGGTTGTCTCTGTTAAAATAAATATGTACAATGTACATGTATTTCAAACAGGATCGCCTCTCTCTTTCTGTTTACAGGTATCTCTGAACCAATCTTTTACTTAAATGAGTCACCTACATGTATGCGTTTATGACTAATTAAAATTTAAATAAATTTATCATAATCCTAACTACATGTATGGCCTAGCTAGCTCTCCCCTCCCCGAGTACATGTTATTGTATGGTACACAATGTCATTACGTATGTACGTGTTCTTAGCCGACTCAATTCGTATTTCTTTAATACAATTCACTGTGATACATGTACATTTTTCAACCACCCAAAGTCGAATGATTCGATAATTTACATACCATTTTTGGGAGTCTTTTTGTACGAAGTCGACGGTAAATCCGAAGTAGGTGTCGGCTTGTCCGGAAATAATCCTCGGAACTGTAGTGTCTATATTAAAGGATTCTGCTAATCCAATGAAACAAAACACAATCGCTACAACTTGTAATGAATCCATGTATCGCCATGACATCTTCATACCTAAAACGTTCGGCGACATTGCTAAATAAAAATGGCAATTCCGATAAAAACGAAAGTAAAAAATCCAAATATATTTACAAACATTCAACAGTGTTTTTTTTTCACATATGAATCATATAATCTTATTCGGGACTCTCCTTTTAAATGTCTGTTGATAAAAATAGTAGATCTTCAAGATGATCTATTTCTTTCTACTCAAGTGATTTAACGAGCGTCTTGTTTTCAGTTTCCAGTCGCATAAGAGATTTAGAAGTTAATCCGATTTTTTTTTTTTAAATGGAATGTGTAACACTGGACTTCGGGATTTCTCCTTCAAGCACAGAAACTTGACTCGTACGATTAAATCCTGTTGTAAAATGAAAGTCACTGACTCAGCGCGGCCGTCTTTCTCAAAAGTCGAGCGTGAATCACTTCTGTAGTGGTTTTACAATCCAAATGGTAGTGGGTTGTTTGTTGTTCCGTTAATAGTGGAATAAATATAGCCGCACCTGTAGTGGAAAAAAAATCCGATTGAACGTATCTTACACCAGCAAACAGATCTAACTCGGTACCGTTATGTTACTGAGACAAACACTTCTTAGAACTCGGGAATTCCCAAACATATTATAAAGATAGCATTGTGACCGGAAATACCAAGATATTCATAGAAATGTATTATTCATTACTGAGTGACGATGACTTAATCCTATGAAAATATATATACTTTCGATGATCAGCGATCTGTCTAAAACGATGATTTGAACAAGACTCGTTCTTACCTGTGCAAAATTCCAGGTGTAATTTAACTAGTTGCGACCTCGACCTCTTTAAACAGGGACGCCACTTTATTCCTATATTTAGCTCCTGCGATTCAACGAAATTTATTCAAGCATAAATTGGATAATATATGCTACCACGTGGTAATAAAAAAGTGCACTTTGACCGAAGTGTATCGCGTGTCTACATTTTATATAGAATTTAAATTATTGGCTTAAATAGCAATAAAAAAAAATACGAGTAAAGTTATATTTAGCCTACAGTTGTGTTTGTCCATGTATTGGCCTACTATCTCTAATATTAATAGCACATACTCTTGTTTTCCTCTGCTTTAGTTTGTGTACTTATGTTGTTGTTTTCCCACAACAAATACATACAGTTTAAATAGATTATGTGGGAGAAAAGGATCAAATTGTTTTCCATTTATTTTTAAAATTGTTTGTTTATTTATTTATTTATTTATTCCAACGGCGATATATACATAACCTTAGGCCGAACTTTCTGCCCGATTTATGTAAAAAAAAAAAAACGCAAATCAGGGCAGAAAATTCGATCTAATAAAACCTAGGTTTTATATATCACTGCTATCAATTCTACAGTCATATGCATACCTCCCCTATGAAAAATCTTGATTATCCTGGGCCTATTAATTCTTACTAAAATTTAGAGTCTCCTCCACGAGATTGAAAAATCTCCCTCGTGGAAATTTCTCAAAGTTGGCAAATCTGCAGTGTAGATTAGGAAGTTTTGAGTTTAGAGACAATACCGTGTGTTTATCATTTTTTCTTCCCTTTTAACTTTTTTATGATACGCTTGTTAGTCTTTCAGCCATCAATAACCCCTGTTCCACCAGGGGGAATTTTGAAGATTATGATTTTCTGAAAGCTTATCAAAAATGCTACAAAATGAGCCATGTTAGCACTCTGGCAGTTTGGGCATTTAGGAGTTTTGGGGTAAAAACCATAGAAAATTAACAAAAATCGCTGAAAACTGGAAAACCTCAATTTATGGCTTCTGTTTGCAATGAAAGTACTGGTTGTATGGTAGATATCTTAAATGACGAGTATAGACCCATTTAACAACCATTATTTATCAAATTTGATGTTTTGGTGTAAAAAAATCATTTTTTTAAACAGAAATCTGTGAAAATGTACTATACTTTAAGCCACTTATAACACATGTTTTTACCAGATTGTGTTTTGGAGGATATGTTTTTCAGAAAGCCTACCAAAAATGCTACAAATTGAGCTTTGTTAGCACTCTGGCCACTTAGGGGTTTGGGGTAAAAACCATAGAATATTAACAGAAATCACTGAAAACTGGAAATATACAATAAATCATTCATTTAGGGTCTTTTTTTTGGCAATCAGAGTATGGCAGACTGCATAAAAGATAAATATAGACACAATAAGCAATGTTTTTTTTTTTATTAAAGATGGTGTTTTGAGGTAAAAACCATGAAAATAAACAAAAATCAGTGAAAACTGGAAAACCTCAATTAATCCTTCAGTTGTGGCCTCTGTTTGCATTGAAAGTTATGGTTGTTTGGTAAATATCTAAAATGATAAGTATTGATCCTTTAAACAACAGCTGTGTATCAAATGTGGTGTTTTGGGGTAAAACACCAAATTCTTAAATAGAATGCTAGGTAAAATTTACTAGACTTTAGGCAACTAAAAACCTGTTTTTATCAAATGGGATTTTGAAGGGTATGCTTATCTGAAAGCTTACCAAAAATCTACAAAATGAGCCATGTTAGAATGCTAGCCTCTAGGGCATTTAAGAATTTTTAGATAAAACCATAAAAAAATATAAAAGTTACTGAAAACTGGAAAATCTCAATTAGTCCTTCATTTATTGCCAGTTTTTGCAATGAGTTTGATAATTGCATGAGAGATATCTAAAATGAGACGTCTTGGCACATTATACAATCTTTATGTTACAAATTTGGTATTTTTGGGACTAAAAACTAATTGTTTAAACAGAAATCTGTGGAAAAAATGAATAGATTGTTGACCACTTAAAACCCTAGTCTTTAACAAGGGATATTTTGGAGGGTATGTTTGTCAGAAAAAAGGCTTAATGAAAATGTTACAAAATGAGCCACATTAGCACTCTAGCCCTTGGGGTATTCAAGAGTTTTGAGGTAAAACCATAAAATAGTAAAAAAAAATATCAATGAAAATTGGAAAATCTCAAATAATCATTCATTTATTATGGCTTTTTGCTATGATTTTAATTGTTGTATGACAAATATCTGGAATAATACCTACTAGTCTATTTAGCAATCATTGTATATCAAATGTGGTGTTTTCAGGTAAAAACCAGTTTTTAAAATAGAAATCTGTGAAAAGTATATTTCACATTAGGCCACTAAATATATGTATCCCAATTTTTACCAAGGGGTAAATTTCGATGGTATGTTTCTCTGAAAGCTTATCAAAATTCATACAAAATGAGACATTTTATCACTCTAGCCATAAGGGGTTTTTGGGTGAAACATTAACAAAAATCACTGAAAATGTGAAAGGTTATAATACAAGAAATGGTGGCATAGCAGAAATTTTAATTGATGAGTATTGGTAAATTAAGCAATCACTGTGTCAGATGTGGTGTATGGGGGTCTAACCCCAAATTTTAAAGCAGTCATCTGTGAAGTAATATAAGATTTATACCACCAGTAACCCCAGTTTCAACAAAGGGTATTTTGAGAGGGGGTGCACCAAAGTTTTTAAAAAAGATACAAAAATGTGTTATATTATAGCTGTTTGAGAGTTTAGAAGTTTTAAGGCAAAACCAAGATATTTTAACAGAAAGTACTGAAAATTAGAAACCTAGTAACCCTTCGATTATAGTTTACTTTTGTGTTAAAACTGGCAGATGTTAATTGTTTATGGTTTTTACCTCAAAACACCAACTGTAATAAACAATTATTCTTTATTATGACCATACTTAACATTTAAGTCATCTGCCATACAACTTTTACTTTAATTACAAAAAAAAAAAAGAATTTAAATGAAGGATTATTTCTTTAATTCCAATTTGCAGCAATTTTTGTTTAATCTATATGGTTTTTACCCCCAAACACATAAGTAGCCAGAGTGCTAACAAAGCTCATTTTGTAGCATTTTTGGTAGGCTTTCTGAAAAAAAAAAACATGTTGGTAAAACACAATACAAGGGCTTAAAAACATGTGTTATAAATTGGCTTAAAGTAAATGTGATACGCTTTTTTTCACAGATTTCTGTTTTAAAAACCATTGATTTTTTTTACCAGAGGGCTTAACTAACCAAAATTTGACAAAATAGTGGTTGTTTAATTTCATGGGTCCAAAACTTGTCATAATAAGATATCTACCATATTTACCAGTACTTTCATTGCAATACAGATTGCCATAGATAAGGGATTAAATGAATGTTTTTCCAGTTTTTCAGCAACCCCCAAACCCCCAGTAAATTTCTGTTTTTATTTTTGGTAGGATTTCTGAAAAACATATCCCCAAAACACAATCTAAAAAAACCAATGCCCAGAGTGCTTAAAGTATAGTACTTCACATTTTGTTGCAAAAAAATAAGCTTTTACCCCAAAAACCAAATATAACCTCCAATAAATGGGTCCATACTCTGGGGGGATATCTACCAACAACCATTTTCATTAGCCAGGGGACAATATAATATATCTATTTAAAGTAAGAAAATGATCTTACTGCCACTAATCATTTTATATGATTTTATCTCATAGCATGTTTGTAAAATGAACAAACTATTATGTCTCAGTGATATATAGATCTACTATAAACCATATTATAAACATATCTATATAAAGTAACCACAATAAATAGATAAATAAGTAAATAAATAAATAAATAAAATGGATGAATCGGTTGATGACTGAATGAATAGACAAATAAAGGATTATTTTTTAAAAAAATAATCCTTTATTTGTCTATTCATTCAGTCATCAACCGATTCATCCATTTTAATAAATTTATTTATTTACTTATTTATCTAAGACAAATAAAGGAATTAATTTTTTAATAGATGGGTCAATAAATGATTTAATACTGAATGCAGACATAAGCGATAATGATATGAGTTTATGGGTGGATCGTTCATTGCATTTACCGGATGTAGTTGACTTCAGTATTTACAAATCACACCGACGAGGATGAGACATTGATTATAAATACATGCAATAAATAGTCAGTGTAACATGGCTCACGTGTGTCTGTTCGTCTGGAAATTTCGCTTTTATTACCGTAACTGGGTCAAGTTATCTAAATAAGTAAATGATAAACATCTAAAACGCAGTTAAAACAATGTACAATCTAAATAGTCTATGCCTTCTGCTTTGTCCTTGATGAATTTTATCAAATGTTTCGTTGTATGTCATTCTTTAGTTCTCGTTGGTGGATCTCAAGGATGATTTTTTTACAAAGGGGGATTTGGGGGTGAACATACTGATAATAAATATAGCCTAGATGCCTCTGATTATATACATATTCTTGTTATCTACATGTATTAATATGTTCGATTGGTCATAATTTTGCGTTCAATGCAACTTATGTTTTTCCGCCTCCAGTAAGAACTAAGCAGCAATTTTAATTGTCCCTTTTTGACTTAGTAAGATTCTTCCCAGTCGAAATACGGGGCCTCCGTGGGCAATTGGTTAGAACATCGCGACACGTCTCGAGGCCCACCGGAACCGAAACAGCTGAATTTAGTGAGATAATTTGCCAGTTCACATCCGGAAGGTCGGTATTCTCTTCCCGATTATAACCGAGACTTGAGTGTGGCGGTAAACGATATTTAAAAAAAAAATTTAATAATATCTTTTGGACTTTAGTACAGTTCCTTCTAGTCGAATCACAAACATTTAATCCAGTTTTATTAACGACAGTGAAAAGAGCACATTCCATTATCTCCCCTTGAAATATACTAAACACGCGAAAAGATACAACTGTAATGTTTGTAAGTGTGCCTTTAGATAAACATATTTTCAAATAATTACAAACCACTATGCTTGAAATTTAAAGCGTACTCCAACAGGCTGTCTAAGATGAAATTGCGCATGAAAGGAAAGTTGTCTACCCAGCATGGATGCTAATTTTATACCAAATGGATAACAATTTGACACTTAAATTAACTAGTTAACAACAGATAGAGGAATTCTCCCGAAGGCCTTTCCCAGAAGTGGGCGTTACTGGAGACGATGTGAATTTAAATCCATTTCTGGTATAAGATATCAAAAGATAATTTAGACCGGTAATACCGCCATACGGTCGGTAAGTCACTAATTGGTTTTACAAAGATACAGACGGTACTTGAAATGTACCCGAAGGTTGTTATTATAACATAAAATAGAGACGATGCCAATAAACGGGGATCACGTAGATAATAAAGACAGAGCGTTCAAGCCTATTGACTTATTGTGACAAGTATATAGTAAGATTGTTAGTTTGGGCAAATAATTACATAAGTGTTGTGTATGTCTCTGGTCTAACACTTGACGATCTCTTCGAAACCATGGCGACTTATATAAACTGTTAAGATATACAGTAATTTGTTCTCATTTACCTGAGAGTCTTCCCAAAGGTAGCCAATTCAAAGTCCTATACACTGAGCTATCCCAAATGCCAGAGAGAGAGAGAGAGAGAGTTTAAATTCAAATATGGATATTGTACATACATGTATATTCATTGAAATCAGTGTCATCAGACATTCGAAATAATGTATTACAGCCCCTTCTATAATGCTTTAACAAAATAAGACATTTAAAAAAATTAGATAACGGTTTGTGATGGTAGGTTTTGACCCCGAGCATCAAACCTATACTTGGCTTTGCTATTTCTGAAGATTAGAATTTCTTATTAAAGTTAAAGATTAGTATCGATGTGTTCACCGTACATCTTGTGGCCGAGGGGCCTCCGTGGCCGAGTGGTTAGAGCGTTGCGCTTTAAATCACACGGCCTCTCACCTCTGGTTCGAATCCCGCTAGGGTCATTTCGAATTGAGTGGGAAAGTTTGCCAGTTTTCTTGCGGAAGGTCGGTGGTCTTTACCCGGGTAACCGTGGTTTCTCCTCCACCAATAAAAACTGGACGCCATCATATGACTGAAAAATTGTTGAGTATGGCGTAAAACAAAAAATCAAATCAAAAATCTTGTGGCCGAAACAACATCCGAGCAACTAAGAGGCCAACGAGAGGGGTCTTACCTGTGATTTACCTGACAGGTAGTAATTTTACAAAGTACTGAAGATCAATATGCAACTAACTGAATAAATGTAAGAAAAATAATGTAAAAATGTTAAACTACTGTTTATATAATGTATTTTACAGTTCTATCTTAGCTGTTTATAATTGTTATTATTCATTTTGAAGAGACCAACTGCCATCTGCAATGGAAACTCGCAAACTCTGATTCTAGCAGGGGTTGAACTCACGCTGACGTTTACTTCGTTTTTTATTACTTAGATTGATGTACAATAACAAATAAGAAATATATACAGGCCATCAAATTCTAATATTCCTATTTATTTTGTGAAAATACATGTATGGTCCTGCCCAGTGCCGTATTCATATACAAATAGTAAGGTCGAATCAATCATTTGCAAACGAATAAATGTTAAACTTGGGTCTCTCAAGCCATCTTCACAAAACATAATAGGATTTGAAGAATTTGTATGAGAGAGAGAGAGAGAGAGAGAGAGAGAGAGAGAGAGAGAGAGAGAGAGAGAGAGAGAGAGAGAGAGACTGCCAGGAGATAATGTAATTGACAATTATGTTGTTGGGCCATGATAATCTTTATTTTTGTATTTTGTTCTTTTTTGGGGGGACATTTTGGTGTTTCTAATTAAACATGAAAAAATGATTTTATTTTAAATGTTTAATGTTGGGAGCTTATTTTCAAATTTGCTTTTAACTCTCATCATGGCACCTCTCTTTACCGTTTCACTTTGTAAGAGTCAACTAGTGTCTGTTCCCATGGTTAGAACTAAGGCTAGGATTTCCTGGAAATTGACGTTCTTACATAAGCCCTGGAGTACGGAAGCCAGGGAGGAAGTTTTTAATTATTAGTTATGGTTTATATATTAGTTTTTACTTATTTGTTATCAAAACGCGGCATTGTACATTAAAGAAGCGTGCTTCAAATGTTGTTTGGCAATTATGAATAATCAAAGGCAAGAGGATGTATGTACTACAAATTCAATTTGTTTTATTTTGAGACTTCCGTATACACCTCATCAATGTCATATGATACAAACAATATACAATAGCATATTACAATATACATTATGATAATCATATGTATGTTTTTAAAATTGTGTTTGTGGTGCATAACAATCAAATAACAAATAAATAACAATAAATAAGTAATAAAAATATAAGTAATAATACGTAAGTAATAACAAATTACAAACAAGTAATAAGAAATAAGTAATAGCAAACAACAATTTAGAAATAACAAGTAAGTAATGATAGATTATTTCACGATGTTATAAAAATATTACATACATTGAATTTTTCATTATTATATCATTTGACAGCTGTGGGTTACGGAAGCTTTTTCCAAAGAAAAATTGAGCCAATTTCAACCAAACTTGGCAGGAAGCATCCCCATAGGAAGCCGCTTCAAGCTGGTGAAAATCGTGGGGTTATCTTCCCCTGGGGTGAAATCTATACAAATTTAACAGGTGTTTTATTTTCTAGCTCTGTTTTACAGTTTAGAGGTACATGATTTACACTAATATCATGTTATCACTTTTTGGTTTACCAGGGGTTTTACCAAAAAGTGGGAAAATCAAAATGTGGGAACATGATACTAATAAGGTGTTTAATACACCAGGGTTCTTGTTTTCTCGTAAACAGATGTTTCCATGTGAATATTCAAAATCTGGAGAATCACTAATATAACAAGTTTGACTGCTCCTAGTCACATGGATCTTTTAAATAAACAATGATAAAGATGTTAAATTCTACTCATTTCTATCTTTTGTGTATTATTTTCTGATACCATGGCCCCCAAATACACCGGTCTGATATCTTCATTCATATAAATGCACAACATAAAGCTCTGTCAAAAACCCTAGAGATATGGGGCGTCGTTTTAGTATTTATTCGCTATTTTCTGATATCAGAAATTCATTTTTGATATAAAAAAATCGAATTTCTGATATCAGAAAAGTTTTAATTTCATATTTTGATATCAGAAAACATTTTGTAATCAAGAAATCATTTGCTGATATAAAAATCGAATTTCTGATATAAAAAATCGAATTTCTAACATCAAAACGAATTTTTGATATAAGAAATTCGTGTAGCTTGTCAACACCCTAGGGGTTGACAAGGAAATCATTCCCCGTTAAAACGAATGAAAATCTGTGAACAATGGGAGAAATATTTCTCTCCATTCAGCTTAAAGTGATGACAAAAGTTTGATATTTGGCCCACCTTCACTCATGTGTCTGTATTTTCGTTAGTCGGAGTAATATCCCATGTCAGCAGGTATCGATTGTGATGTCATAAAGTACCTGAGAAAACAACGTTTTTTTTTTTTCAACATCTGACGTCACAATGGATACCTTTTCTCAATTTACACAAAAGCAAATGACACCACAATCGATATCTGCTATGACGGGAATTAACTCTTGTTAATGAAAATATATTAACATTACCTCACAGAAACGAAAAATACATACTGGTACATGTATTTCAAAAATCAAAGCATCGTGTTTGTTACGTCTATTTGAAAGTTGTCACATTGACAGTTCAAGAAGTTTATGAAGACAAGATTTGTTAGTTGATACTAGTAAATACGATATTAATTCCTGGCTGTATGTGCAGCTTCTGTAGATGCCCAAATGGGACATGTATAGGAGAAAGTGATACAAAATGGCCCAGGTGGGTCAAATGGCCTACTCCAATTATGTTTCCTAAACGACTGCTTATTTATTCCAATCATTTACGTGACTATAAAGCTGTAACGGCTCGAAAACATGGTTAACCCTTGTTACAAAGGAATGAGATTTGATTTTTTTTCAGCACCATGTGATCTATGGTAAATATTTAGATTTTTGTTCCGTTTCTTTCATGCATATTTTCCTTCAGCAAAAGCATCTGTAGGCCTACCGTAATTTAGTATCATATATCACGTACACATTACCACCACCATTTCCACTTCTGTAGTGCAGATGAATGTAGACCAAAACCTGTGTTGGGGCAAAATGACCCTCTTTGATTGGGTCGAAATGGTCGGGTAGGCAAATATACCCCATAGTAACTTTACACAGTCTGCGTATTTAGAAATGCAACATTGACATCAAGTCCCCGCCCCCCCCCCAAAAATAATAAAAAAGCAAACAAACATTTAATACATGAAAATTGAAGGAGAAAGATATTGAGAAACTGATAAGAATTCAAAGCAAAAACGTAACAGAATAAAAAAGCTGGGAAATCAAAAAGAAGTAGAATTGAAAGAAAACGAAGAAAAATATATATTTAAAAAAAATCCAAAACCTGACAAACGGTGTGCGAGTCCAGATGACTCAAGCATGCAGTTCCGACGATGATGTGACACGTGCTGTGAGATTTATAATAAATTTAGCGCTGATCTCTATTCAGAGCAATGAGCATGCAAGAAATGAGCTCATGATGGTTGAGCCGGAGTCTGCCATGCTGACGATTAGTGTTTGATATTCTTTTATACCTTCATAAACACAATAATTCAACTAAGTTTGCATTTTATTATATTTTTTTCAATCATTTAATTAATTCATCTGTACACCGGCTCTGGACCATTTTGCCCCAAGTTTGGTGACCATTTTACCCAATGGGGTGTACAAAACGACCCACCTGTCATCCGGGGCCTGGCACCATAAAACTAAAGAAATACTTAAGTCTAAATATTTTAATCAACTTTAACTGATCCTGAAATCTGATTAGCTTAGCAGGCCAAGTTGAGAATATTCTCAGACTTGAGTAAATTCTCAAATTTTATGGTGCAGGGCCCGGGACTTGTAATATTCTTTCCAGATTTTAACTGGCTATTAATGTCATTGTTTTCCTTATTCCATATGAATAAGTATCACATTTATATTTTTTTTAGTTTTATACAGTTTCTAACTGTGAATTTTTAGTCAGTGAGAAATGAGTTCAATCTTAAGGTGGCCATTAATTAATTTGAGGTCAACATCATGAAATGAGGGACCCGAGACCTGGTTAATTGATGTGACCTGACAGTCAGATCGCAGAGACGACTAGGTCGAGGAGACTGAGTTCACCATGATGATCTCATCGAAAGTTTGTTGTTTTATTACATGTATACCGACATTATGAATAAAATACACAATGTCAAGAAAAAATACTGTGTTACAGTAGGCCTATCTTGTGGCGCAGTATTTTTTTTTCTGATTATACAGCTAAAGCAGGCGCAAAATGCAGTTTGGAGAACTGCATAATTAAATAACAGCATAGGCGTCGGAACCGGGGGTCTAGGGGGCCTTAGCGCCCCCCCTTTTTTTTTTTTTGCAAAGATAGACATAGGTGCTGAAAATTGGGGCTTAGCCCCCAGACGTTTCTGGCATGTGTGTGTTTTTTAAGTTGGTTTAGCCCCCCCCCCCCCCGACTTTCAATTTGCTTCCGACGCCTATGAACAGTGTTATAGTATTAATAATTCTTAATTTTATTTGTAAAAGGCAGTCTTGTATATTTATGGATTTTCACACTTTTGAAATTTACAATAACCAAAGTATAAATTATTATTTTAGCATGGTGTTGCGATTCGTTACAATGTACTGACTTATTATGGGTAAAACTATAATGATCATATGAACTATTTGTCCATCTTGTATGATCAAGTAATCGACGTATTTACACGTGTGTAAACAATCTTTATCACATCTATTCTAAGTTCAACAGCCCAGTTCATAATTAATCTAAAGAACAAGTTCATCGTATGTACACTATCCAATAAACCAGCCTCCGATTTAAGTGCGTTTACTAAGAATGCGGAAATACAGATAGGACTCCAGCTGTTGATTTTTCTTGCACAGCCACTTAAAATACAATAGATCTATTGTCACTCTCTTAATAACACCGATTAAACCAAGCCAGGGCGTCGGTATAGGCAACTATGTTTTTATCTTAAGTTGTTAATTCCTGCACGACCTCAAAAATAAAATTCCTCTGAAGTGCGCGTGTGTGTTAAGACAGACGCAAAACAACAGGTGGTTAAACTTTTGTTTTTGTTTTGGTTAACTTGCCTTTAACGCCAAGCTCAGCCATTGTTCAATTATAACGTAACGTCCTATAAGTTTTAATGGTGAAATAAAAATGACCCCAAAACACATAATTATGCTATACCACCTCCACCAAAAAGAGTCCCGATAGACAAGAACGGTCACCCGAGTAAAATCTCAGATAAAAAAATCATTGTTTGTTTTGGTTAGCTTATTTTAACTTTGCCCAGCCATTGTTCAATTATAAGGTAACGTTCTTAATTTAAACAGCAACAAAAAATGAACCCCAAAACACACAATTATGCCGTACCCGAAAACAGTCCTGATGGGCCTCAACGGTCACCCGACTGTGGGAATATGATGGCCATTAGTCCACGAGAATAATACTTTAACCCTCTCACCCTTATTAATTAAATGAAATGGTCTTTGCTATTGTTTCGACAAGTCTATTACAGTCAGTAGGGTTCAAAGGGTTAGAAGATTTATCACGTTTTGCCCTTTTGGGAGTCCATTTGGGTTCTAGCTATTGCGCTCGCAAAATCTATGCAGCCTCACATGATTGGGATAGTTTCTACCAAGTTTACCGAAAATTGGTGAAACTGTTCTTCAAGGTGGTCGAATATGTTATATCTAAGAAAATTACAAAATACTGTTTCCATTACTTCCGTGTCTGTAGCTTGACCTTTGACCCCATGTAACTTTGTCACAGTGACCCTAACAACTTTTTCATCTATGTTATATATACAAAGTCAATCTGTTTTGAGTAAATAAGCCACTTGTATAAAACTGTACCCTATTTCATATGAAGCACTCGCTCGTGGCTCGTTTATAACAAATTTTATTTTCATTTGCAAACTTTGTAAATATTGACTTAAAAATCACGCATACCAGAATTCAAAGAAACCTAATGATTGATTAGTGAGAGGATGTTTAAGATTTACCAGGTTTGGCACTTTTTGGAGCCTCTATTTGACCTAGCACCTTTTCATTCGCAAACTTTATGCAGCTTCAGATGGAGATAGTTCCTACCAAGTATTGGTAAAATTGATCTTCTAGTTCTTGAAGTAGATGGTGAAATTGTCTAATTGTCAACAGTGCACGACGGACGATGTACGACACACGGCGATCACAATAGGTCACCATGAACCTTTGGCTCGGATGACCTAAGAGACAGACCCCGCATGTAAACAAGCACCATATCTCACAAAAAAAGTTAGAGTCCAACAAGATCAGAATAGGTACTGACTAATATTTACTAACTATTTAGAGACATAGTAACTAAAAACCTGACCAAACTCTAACCACCGTGCTACAGGTCGAGTGTTCACGCAGGCATGCATGCACCAACACACACACTCTACATGTAGGCCTACACTAGTAATATCAAAAGAACAGACGGACACATTCACTGAAAACCTATGTCTATTAAAAGTTCCATTATTGTTCGTATGAAGTTTACCTGCCTAACTTTAAGCCTGAATAATTTTAAAAACAAGATTGTAAAGAGCACATAGACTAAAATGCACTACATCACCTATTCACTGATAAATAACATTACTCGTGCGCGAATAGGTAAACAGAAATACTTAGAGTTATCCTTCTTGGACAAGACAAGTGATGTACTAAATTGGTTAAAATTAGAATATTTAACTCAAATAATCATACCATCTACAACAGTCCAAGTAAATAAGAAATGAAATGAGGGAGATATGAATATTTGTTCATCCGAAGGCAATCATATTTATTCCGAGGGCACCGCCCAAGGTATAAATATGTTTGGCTTAGGGTGAACAAATCTTCATATCTTCCTCATACATACAAGGGCAATAAATTGTTTATCATACCGATATGAAAAACTCCAAAAAGTAAACAACTATCATTAAAGTTTTAAGAATATTCAAAACAACAACATTTTCCAAGATGAAAAAACTTCACTTTGATGATCGATAGTTGTTTCGTATCAAGAACTATAACTCTAGTGAGGATTCCGAATGAGAGGAAACATGACCGGGGAAAATGGAGCGCGTGAGGGAGACTTGACGTTTCTGTTCCTGGTCATGTGAATGCGTTTGTCCAATAAGGACTAAAAAATCTAACATAGAGGTATAAAATATTTCTTTTATCGTCATTGCTTTTACAAAGTTTTACTTTACCCAAATACACGTCATAGGCGTCGGAAGTGTAGTTTCTTGGTTAGAACATCATGCTTTGAACCATTATGTCTCTCACTTCCGGTCAGCGCAAGTTCGAGTCCCGCTGGAACCTAAGCTGATTTCTGTCAAAAAGTTTGTCTGTTTACTTTCAGAAGGCCGGTGATCCCTTTCCGGGTACATTTTAACGGGGTTCTCTCCTCAGCCAATTATAAAAACTGGCCACCACCATATAACTGAAAAATTGTTGAATGTGACGTAAAAAATTATTCAAAATTTAAAAATTCAAATTCTAGTTAAGGATCTTATTACACCAACTAACACGCACCTAGTTTGTATCTGATATGAAAGACCATTTTCCCCAGATATTTTGGAAGACTTTCCAATAGTCACGTTTATTTTACCTGCATACTTATCTTTATTGACCATCATTGCTACTGTCATCTGAAAGCGTTTGAACAACATAAACCCATATGAAGCGACTGGACCTGATTCGATTCCATTGATACCGAAAGACCTGGCAAACGAGACAGCGCCTGCACTTACCCTTACACCGGTATTCAACGGATCATAACAACAATTCAAGATACCTCATTAGTAGAGTAAAGCTACCGTGGGGCCTTCAAAATAGAGGGGACTATTGAAAAGACTTCAATTATATATCAATGTCTTTGACATTTATCACCTGTAAGTTCATCAGCATATAATATATTGCAACATCGTCAGGCATGTAGAGAACAACAACGGTTTCAGGAAAGAAGTGTCGAATCTTCATAACCCTCCAATACCAGCCGATGAACTAAACAGCGGAGACCAACTCGACTGTATCCTCCTAGACATCTCAGAAGTATTTGATAAAATGCCACACATTGGACTCACCAACAAATGTCAATATATGTATTACGGTATTCGAGACAAGGACCTGCAGTCGCTGTATTACCATCTCCCTTGAAGGACGAGCACATCGGGTTGTTTTAGAGAGGGAGTAGAGAGGTCAAGAGACACCAGATCCAGTGTACCCCATGGGACCGCTCATCTTCCTCATTTCCATCAACGACTTGCCTGAGTTAGTAGTATCTTCAGCCGCACTCTAACGACTGCCTATCACACAGAAAAAGTAAAAAGCAAAGGGCATACCGCCACCACTATCCATGAAGACGTGGACACCTTACAGGCATGGAAAGAAACACAGTTGATGCAGTTTAACCCAGATAAGTGCGTGATCGGCCCTACTGAGGGTCAACGCCAAAAGGAAATCATTCATGCCATACCGTACATGGAACCACTTAAGTACCAGTGAAGGGTGCAAAGTATCTGGGGATCAACGGTTATAAGAATCTGCCCTGGAACAAACAGATCGATAGCCAAAGCAACAAAGACAAACAAAACCCTAGCATTACCTCGTGCACAACAAAGATTAAGCCACAGTGCCACACAATTTTGATACGATTGATAATGGAGTATGCACGTTTGGTGTGGGACCCAGTTAACGCACTGAACGTAATACAAAGGATAGTAGCGACGTTTGCCATTGAGGACAACGAGATGACAAGTTGTGATAACAGTATGCCACAGGAACTCAGCTGGTACACCCTGGAGGACTAGAGCAGAGGACGAAAAGAGCAAAAGTAATGATGCTCTACAGAATAGTCCATTTTTGTTGATATTCCATCTCAGTCACACCTCATCGACCATTAGAGGACATGATAAATGATTCCAGGTACCATATTCAAGAACTGCAGTATCACCAGCAGTCCTTTCTTCCTTCTGTAATTAGATCAGTAATAGCTGCTCAGACATCAACGGTTACTGTAAACGCCTTTTAAAATGTTGTTCCTTAGAGGACGAAGCATGAAGAATACAGGATATACACGCTGTTTACTTATAATCCTACTGAAAAGCAATGCTTTCCTTTTTTTAATATTTCAAAAACTTCTATATTTTAGACCAAGTTAGAGAACAGAACACTTCGTAGTTGAACTTAATTTGAAATTCACAACATTTTGAAGGGTCAATATGTTTTGGTGATATTATGATGATTCTTAAGGGGCCAGTTATTTCTTGAAAATTTATAAAGGAGTATAAGGGGGTTAACAATTTCGTATTCTTCGACAAAGAGAATAATAATGATAATAATAAAAATACAAAAAATATTAAAACCTAGAAAAAAAAAAGAATTAGAGAAATCACACATTGACAATTCTGATAGGATATTGAGGTACAAAAATCAATTGGAAATTCAACGGAAATAATATTAAGATCTCGGGCAAAAGGGCGGAGGAAGGAGAAAAGCCAAGTTCTGATGAAAAAAGAAACCATGTAAGCAAAACTAATACAAACAATTTTAACTCTGAAAACAGAATATTAACAGATCAAAATGAAATACTAGATGAAACAGAAAAAAATATAACAAACTTTAATATTTACATACTAACTGCTATTTCATTCATTGCAATTATACACACCGGTTGCGCGTACATTTAATGCTTGAAGTGGCGTCACGTGACCCGAGTGTTAACCGCTTTAGTTTTTTGGCGGAGGAATTCATGAATATCAATTAGACCTTCCTATCTATTTGTCGGACAAGTCTTCTCTGAAATTTCAATATATGAACGAAACAATAAAGAACAGAATATCACAAAATTATTTTTATTTATTTATTCTTAAAAGCCATATATTAAAACAAAACAAACAAAAGTCACAGAAAGAAATAAAAAACAACATACTACTCTATACTACATAGCCTAGTAAAGACTCATATCATTGATCTAGGTCATGTTTTGATCAGAGCCACAGGTCACAGAAATGAAAGTTCGCATTGTAAGTACAATTGTAACTTGTCTGTTGAAAGGAAAAACAGAGTTAGACCTAGTGCAACTTTGTCAAGCATCTGTGTTAAACAAGTACCTTCACCGGATGTTCCTGTCAGAAACAATTCGTCACTCACATTGAGTGGAATCAGCTCCATCTCGCATTTCATCTCCAAGCCCATCTTGTTTTCTCACAACCTGCAATGTCAATGCCGAGCATAAGTAGTGCTCAAAAGTTTCTAAATAATGGAGTTATTGACGGGATACTCTATATAATTATCGTGTTCGCGTTATAAAATATATTACCAACTGATAAATACGGAATTGATATACATAACACAGGGATCTATTATAGGTCTATATGGGTTTTCCATAACGAAGGTGTCTATAATTCACTTTTAATAAAATATCAAAATTCAAACGCAAATTCGTTGCAAAACAGGGTGTCGCTCGATCTCGCTAACGGCCATTTGCATGGGCAGTTCTCTTCTGACACAGTTAAATCTCATCCACCGAGCGGTCGAATATTAATAATCTTCGAACCAAGTATTAAAAAACTGTATATCACTATTTTTTCAAAATGATATGAAAAAAAAAACAGAAAATAAATCTTACTTCCATTTAGTATTTCCGGGCAGAACAGAGAAGTACTTCTAATGTCACACAGTTGTTCAGTTGTGACGTCATATGCCCCCCTGCTAAATCAATTATATTGAAAATGACACTACATATACAATCCCTAACTCCTCTAGAGATGTCACAAAATGTCAACCTTAAACCTTTATATTATCAGATAAGGTACCAAAACTATTAACAGAAATTGGTGAAAATACTAGAACTTCATATGACAGTATGGAAATATACAAAACTAACAATATCCTAGGAATTGTATTACTGATATAATTTGAAAAAAACCATTTGATTCAATTTCATGGAATTCCACTCAAACTGTTTTGAACCTTTTCAAATTCGGACTGATACGTTAAAGTAGCTTAAGATGAACAATGATTGTGTGATTCAAAATGGAACTTTCTCCCACACTTGCACATAAAATATAATGATTACCATTGAAAAGACTCCTTCTCCCACCTTGGACAGGCGTATCTACTAATTTGCAAGGTCAGAATTTCTCTATCCACACCCTAGGGCGTAGACAAGCTATATACACACTCTCATTTTATACACAATACAAATTTGCAAATTTGAAGTTTTATTCCAAAATTAAATAAGCATACACAGACACACAATATAAACTTATCTAGTTCTCTCTGAAAATCCACATATTATTTTTGTATCCATTGTCCATGCATCTATCTTGACCTATACATGTAGGTTATATATGTTACAGAGTATCAATATAGTGTTAATTTTAAGATATATGTAAATTTGTATGATTCAATGAATATGTGTATTTATAAGTACATGTGCATATGAAACATGCTGTATATGCATTTATGTAATGGGTCTACGTATGTGTGATTACAGTGTATATATGAAAAGTTAGATGATGGGTATACGAGTGTATACAGGTGTATATGTGAAGATATGTGTATGTGTAAATGTGTGCCTGTTTATATGTGAGCGGGAGTACATAGATATATAAATGTTATATTATATATATATATATATATATATATATATATGTGTGTGTGTGTGTGTGTGTGTGTGTGTGTGTGTAGTGTTTATCAGTAGGTTTGCATATGTATGTATACATCCATGCGAATATCTGTAAAGGTATACATAATGTACATAATGCGAAGATGTATGCAATGATTATATCTGATTTACATGTGTATGGGTGTGGGTGGGTATACGTATGTACCTGTGTGTGAATGGGTGTACGGTTGCATGCAGAATAAGGAATTGTGTAAGAGTATATTAGAGCTAACGTATTGTATAATGTACTTTGTATTGTCATGAAATCCATAAATAAAATAAATACAAAAAAAAATATGATAATTGGATTCAAAAAGGTATTACTACAATTCGAGACAGTCGGTTTTCGTATTCGTTCGATATTGTTTTTCGTTCTCCATAAATTCTCATAAGCTCTGTGGACAGCCAGGAAAGTTGGAGCAAATCCTGTCTTCATCTGTAATAATGTTGACAAGGGGGCGGTACACATGGTGCTGTGATGAAATCCTGGCCATACTTGTCGTCACAAAGGCATTACAGATTCAGTAATGCATGGAGTCCGTGCAAGGCAATATGTTTTACCTATACAACCTATTTTTGGAAAGTGGCTAGACCGTATTGTTTTTGGTTTCTGACTGATCCCGGATGATGTGCCCCACTTTACCTTGGTAGACCTGCACTTGTGGATTCTCAAGAATAGAGCAGAAAAAGCTCGAAGCAAATCAGTAGGCAGTTGAACTTTGTCAACTTTGTCCAGACAGGAAAGAAGAACGAGAGAAAGTGTGTGGAAGGAAGGGGATTATTTGGCACAGCTGGAGACTGGTAGATGACGGCAGACCTGGGAGGTCGCATGCGGTTTCCTCAAGAAGAAGCCACAACAAGTCATAAACCAGATGTAGTTCTTTGGGCACCGTCAACAAAGCAAGCACTCTGTCTTGGGAAGATAGAATGGAGGAGTCTTACGAGTGGAAGCGGGACAAATACCAAGATCTGATGGCAGACTGTCATGAACGTGGTTGGAAAGTATGGTGCCTTCCAGTGGAGGTGAGATGCCGCGGATTTGAATAACGTCACCTGGTAAAAACAAGAACAAGAAACTTATTTATATCAGTTACGTTCCGAAATACTGTACATCTTACTGAAAGTCATGGACTCTAAAATCAAGATTTGCTGGAACACACAGTAGTGTAATGAGCCTTAAACCAAGTGAATCCTGTTTACATGAGCATGTTTTAAGTAGGCCACGTTTACAGACGGAGACGTTGGTGTCTTATCATTTGCCAAAGATACGTATAGTTCGGTTCTTCTTTTAATTCATGGTGGCAAATAGATCGAAAATTTTTCTCGTACATGGGATATGTTAAAATATAATCTTTGAATTTGTTGTAAATAACACATATATCTTACCAAATATGTTTGAAAGGAAATAAATACACGTATATACAATGCATGCGTCTATTATTGACTGATTTATTATGTATTTGTGGCGTGCGCACTAGCCATATAACGTGTATTTGCTACAGAAATACCCGTTCGTGGATCATTCATCGGAAAATCAGCAAAATTGTGTATTTGCTATCGATGCACTTACATACTCTATACATCTATATTTACATACAGCATTGTGAGCGATAGATAAATCACTAACGTCACCAGAACGATTATTTATACATGTGTATATGTATAAATATATACTTATCACATACATTATCATATTTGACAAGTCATGATTTCATATCTTGTGAAAACTGATAACTGAATTCATAATTAGTTCGTTTGAATTGGATATATATATATCTCTCTCGGTGTAGTCAATTGCATATAAATTCTCCTCTTTGTAATAGATCACTCGCACCTGCAGTACGTCGACTACATCGGTTTATTCTGTTATCATTTTGTACGATTCGTAGAAAGTAAGCATTACTTTGAGTACTATTGTCATCTGATTTTGTTACACAAGCCAGAACGCAACATTTTCAGATTGGTGGAGGAAGGGGCAACGGAGTAGAATGGATTTAATTGTTAATACATAAAAGATGCATGCATGATATGCGTACACTGATGACGTGGCGGATCCATATTTTCTCTAAGGGGAACATATACTATTTAAATTGTTATACGAAATATACCCCAATACACAGACTTGTCCAATTGTTTGATATATTGTGAAGCAATAATCCGCCAGTGTCGGATAAAACACACCTCTAAAAGTATCTTAGATTTGGCAATCCGAAGGGGCATTTTCTGGCTTCTAAGCGCCAATATCACATTTTCATTTGTTACCTGCATAAGATATCACAGTGAAAAGACAAATGCGCCCATGGAAATTTTACTTTTACAAGTCCTGAACTGCCATTAGGCAAATTCAAACGATACATAAAATCAATAAGGCAAAATCGAAGTATAAAGGGTCCAACCTAGGACAATGCAAAGCTAGACCAAGGACAATGCAAAGCTAGGACGGAAGATTGGTTGGTTGTATTGTTGTTTAACGCCCCACTCAAGAATCTTTTACTAATATGGAGACGTCATCGAATGCCGATGATGGGCTTCAAATTTTGGCCTGTGCTCGGCACTTAAGGCAATTGAGCAGTGAGGGTTCGTTAACGTACCGACCCCTTCTGTGACACGGGACCTCGATTTTTACTGTTTTATCCGAAGGACAAGAAACCAAGCTGTAACCGGCTAGACTCTAACTAATGATCAAGGGTCGAGCGCGTTACCGACTGAGCCAGGCCGGTTCTCTAGGACGGAAGGACATAACACAAACAAATAGTTTGGTGGGGGATACAGTCTGTTACAGAGTTGTCGGTCCTTGCACTCCTCAACAATCTCTGTCAACGTCTAAAAAGAAGTCCCAAAACATGTGGTCATGTAACCCATAGCATGTATATAAAACCAAATTACACAGAGTAAGGAAACTTTTCGCAAAAATATAGTCCCTATATTTATATCCATTTTAAAAAAAGTATTTTCACCTCAAATAGTATTTTTTGTATGACAAGTCAACACTAAAATATATGCAGGAAGACCATATCTTATAGAGAGCAAAATCAATTGTAGATATATATATTTTGCAAAAAACCTTGCAAAAGTCTGTGTAAGAGATTGTGGTGATATTAAAATCACATTGCGGGGAGTTATGTTCATAAATAAACTTTTTAGTACCCTCTTACTGCATACTCGCATGGACTTTAGTCTTATTTTTAAAAGCCCTATTCCAACTAATTAGTTAATTGATCGTGTGAAACACCCGATACATCGATTTATTTATAAACTCTTAATATTATATGAAAATGTCGCGAAATCAAAATCGACGCTGTTTGAAAATCAAAACAAAGGGCGAATTTGTTCTACAAAAACTGGTTTTAGTTTTGAACCAGTTTAGTAAACTTTCCATTTGTTACATAAACCAGTTATAATCTGGTTCTGAACTAAAACTGGTTTTTCATTTGTTTTATACTAAACCCAAACTAGTTTATCAAACCATTCAAATTACCTCCTGGGGTGGTTTAATAGGTTTATGCAAGTTTGTTGCTACAACAATTTGGCGGCGACAACATGGACCCGTAGTAGTATCGGATACCTTTTATGCGTCTTCTAGACATTGTATGTACTTGGGCAGTAAAACTGTACTCATAATGACAGTACAATATTAAAACGGTGAATTGATGAATTCAGTCTCCAAATTGATCAGCTATCGATTGTCATTTTATTTATCATGTTTTCACGTTTTTATTCAACATGGACATTACCATAGAGTGATTTTTGCTTTTTAGCATATTAAACCCCAGCAATTCAAAAAGTGGAAACATGATAATCAGGGTTAATGAATATCGATATAAGATTAATACTCTTTTTTCTATAATTGTTTTTCCCTTTATTTTTACATCTCATATAAAAGAGCGACTTTTTACTTCTTTCTGTACCCCATTTTGGTAGTTTAAACCATTTATATGTTTAACCATAGGAAACCAATTTTAGTTTCATAACCGGTTTGCAAACTAGTTGTAAACCAATAACCAAAACCGAAACTAGTTTATTTGCAACAAATTCGCCCAAAGTCTTCACATGGGGAGTTCTGGCAGCAACGTATCGGTAAGTAAAAGTATCTTTACCCATTGAGTTATGCACTCCTTACATATCAATAAGCTAAAAATTGCTTCACATGATATCAGAATAAAGTGTTTCGATGCAATTAAGCGACTGTCATGGCAAAAATTGTATTATAAATAAAAAATGTGGATGAACATGTGGAAGTGACGCACTTAATAGTCATTGAGTACAATGGTTGTCAGTTTCTTGTCAGATTTCATATTCAGCTCCAATCTTAGAGTTCTCCATCTATTGTGTTCTGTTCAAAGTGTAATCGTTATATGCTCTTTCGCATACTGCTGTTTCCTGCACTTTTTCTCACAACAAATTTGTGTTTTTGTTTGGTCGCTGAATCGCGGGTCATGTGTCGGCGGCCACGTGGTGGCGCTCTTTAATAACTAAGGGTAATTTGCATGTCTCTACACCAGAGTAAATTTGAAGAATTGTTACGGAATCACCCCTAAAAACTCCATTGATACATCGAAATTTTGGAATTTATTTCTTTTTTGTCGGTTAGGAGTAGTTTATGTCCAAATTACAGTAACGTCCAGAAAATTACTACAGCGTCCCCGGAATGTGACTTTACCTTTACACTAATCAGAACGCTAAATTGTTCACAGCTTGCAGGAGTCACAAATCTGCGCTGATCTTTGCATATATAGCGAAGGGTAACACATAATTAGTTTACAGTTCTAGACAACACAACTCTCAAGATATCTGTGTAATCGTCAGATACAAATTGTTAATTAGGAAATTATGAAAAGCCATTTTTGTTAATTAAGAGCGGATATAGAATAAACTTATTCCGAACAAAATAAATGCAGAGGTTGCAATCTAGCAAACGAAAACCTGATGATGAACTTCTACGTAAGGATGGAAAGGACATGTGGACATTTTTTTTATCTCGTGCGCACGACTTAATAATTTTTTCCTCAAAAATTGTGTCGTGCGCACGACTTAACACTTTTTCTCTCTCAATGTTTATGCCGTGCGCACGACTTAATATTTTTTCCCTTTTTATGTCGTTCGCACGACATATTAATTCAGTTGTTAGTCGGTTGCCATCCAATATAAAAGGCAGATCCGCTCTTTACACCAAACAGACAATTCGCAACAAAATCCAGACAGGTTCGTACCAGTCGCAGACACTGTGCGGCAGCAATACGAGGTGGGCATGTTGTCTGTCTGAAAACTCGAAACAGTCTATTTGGTGTAAAGACCGGATCTGCCTTTATACTGGGTGGCAACCGCACGACAACCGTACGATTATCGTGCAATTGTCGTAGGTTTCGTAGCAGTCTTGGGATAAGACGCAAGACAACCATGCATAAGGCAATCGTACGGTTGCCGTGAGGCTTTCGCCAGTCAAACGTAACATTTATAGTTTTTTGACTGAAGAATAAACTAAAATCGCAAGACAATTGTGCATGTGTCTCGAGGCAGTCGTGCGGCTGCCCTGCGAATTGCACACATCGCCCAAAAATCGCAAAGAAAATGTGCATGTAGAAAATTTAGTTGGCGACATTGCAACAGCTCTGCGACTGTGTACGGATGTCTTGAGGCTGTCGTACGGAACCTATTTAGTTTCCTTTAAAAATGGTCGTAGAGAGGTGTACTGCTGCCGCAAGGCTGGTGTAAACAAGGCTTTACAAAGGGTTGGGCGGGGCTGGTGTTGGTTTATGAACATTGTATATTGCATTTATGAATATTGTTACGTTAAAATCAATCTCTTACACAGAGTTGTCGGTTCTGGTCATTTCGGACCAAGATGAAGAGTGCACGGACAAACAACTTTGTGTTAGAGATTGCGTCGAAATGTAACAATGCACAAAACCAGGGTCGAATTTGTCGATTATATAACTGGGCTTGTAAAAAAAAATAGTAACAATTTTGATCTGATTGAAAACGGATTCGTCTATTCATCAATCGATGGCACAGAGAAGTTTTGGTCTGATCGACCCCATTTTCGGCAAACGTTTATAAATATCACGTACACTGATGGACTTAGTCTGGGTGTAGAAATTAGTAATCTATACGAAACAATGTTCATCGTTTAATGTCTCGCGCCATAAAGATTTTATCGATACAAACGACAAGCAAAATTTTTATATGAAGCCGGCTTAAATGTTGGTAATTTAAATTATTGATCGATCCTTTACATAAAAAACGTACAGCGGACAGAACTGTGTTCACCCGAGGGCCTATAGCCAAAGTCACATTAAATAAAAAAAAATTGAAGGCAAGTTTGTAGGGCAATCAATCATCATAATAAATACAGTTTTACTGATATCGGTGAAAAACAAAAAGGTATATCTTACATCTTTTCATCAGATATCCTAATTTGTTTGATTATTTCACGGAAGCCAATTAGGGTCACTCATCAAAGAAAAAAATATGTCTTTTTAACGTGTTAACTTTCTCGTTGAAACGCTTTAGTTATCTCGTTAAAACGTGTTATGTATCTCGTTAAAACGCGGTAGTTATACTACCGCGTTTTAACGAGATAATTAAAACCTGACTCAACTCAGTCGCTTATTACGTTACACTCCACTATCGGATTTGAAGAGTTCTGATCGAGGGCGTTAATCATTCACGTTTTAACCACATAACTCGCGACGTGATAACTATAGCGTTAAAACGAGAAAGTTGACGCGTTAAAACGAAATAACTAACGCGTTAAAACCACATAAATATTTGTTTTTCTTTGCAGTGACCCTAATAGGGTTCTGTAAGAATCTAAGAGCTGTGTTAGCTTTACGATAGATGTGAGCGTATTTTGTGAGCTAATGAAATAGCGATGGTGAAGGGAAACAACTTTCAATGACTTCCGTTGTTTTCACCCTATACATACCATACACTAATACCGAAATACTCTGAATTTTTTTCCGGAAGATTACATACTGATTAAACAAATGCTCCTATTCTCCCATTTTTGCAAGTAATAAAAATGGTCGTCGTGCCAGGCTGTGCCATGTTGAACCCTCGTAGAGTATAGGACAGACACCACCAAATATTTTCCCATAGGCCTCAATGCTAATTTACAAAACTTCAGGTCACTGTCACTCCCATGTTTTTTTTATTAAATCTGGGTCAAATCAGTACCCTGCACTGAAAAATCAATACTTTTGATAACTAAATATGAAATCAGAAGTATAGGTTGCCGTTGCATTTTTACTTCAAATTTTCATTTGTTTACAACTCGTAGTATTCCCGCACCAAAGGAAAATATCTATTCTCATAGGGGACCCCTCCTTTTGTCAAATTTTCAACCGTCAACCCTATAATTTCCAAAGTACTACCAATATTCATGTATATCTTTTTTATCACCTTTATTTCACTTATTAATGGCAAAACTAATTTTTTCATTTAATGACCAATCAGATCGCTGGGCTCATTTTACCCTCCGCACAACTTTGGGTGTCCAAAATGTCTGCGCCCATGTTGTAAACAAAGCTGGTGTTTTTCCAATAAATAATTGTGAATATTTTGAACAGAAAAGAATTTTCCATTTTTCATTTGTAATGGGCATGACTAAAAAACCCAGATACCATAGAACACTGCTGTTTTAAAATCAAAAGGTTGTTGTCAATATTTCATTTAACCAGCCAGAAAAAAAATAATGATAATAAATAAATGCCTAAAATAAAATAATAATAATAAAAAAAAATATTAAGCAAACAAAAGCACAAGCCGAGCATATATTGACGTAGACTACGATTATTAACATTGTGAGTGTACTGGAAAAATATAAGTAATATCGATGTATGTGATCACACTAGCATAAATGCAAAGTAGTAATATTTGTCAATCTTCTCTGACGGTGTAATTTATTGAGGACTCTTTCTATTTATGTGTATGTGTGATTGTATGTATACTGATCGTTTACGGAACCATGCATTTGGTTAACCAGTGTGATTTTGTCAATTATAGTTTAACATTTTACTCGCATATGCATGGTTCCGTTTTGCAGGGGGCATCGGAAAAGTTGGGAAATGTAATGAAAGTTAAATTGAACGGATTTTCTACATGTGAACAGTATTTTTCGCATGACTGATTAAAGATTACTTGAAAGTAAAAATTAAACAGAAAAGTTGTGATAAGTGTCAATATCAGAAAATCTATTTCAAATTGATGCAATTAATAAAAAAATCCCGTGGAAACTGAAATTACATATTTCCCACTGCTTTTATCACCGAATTCAGGATGCTTTTTATTTTTAAGGTATTACACGAAATTCCTTTACTGTGCCGTTTTCTTTTATTTTTTTTTTAAGATTTGCTTTGATTAAAGTTTTACAACAATCTAATATGGTGGCAACCACTTTGAAACTTTGAATGAGAGAGACCGGTTACAATGTACCTGGGATGAGACCACACAAACATAATTATTATAAATATGTTTATCTGGAATTTCATTTTTATTTGAAAATTCTAGGAAATAGTATTCATATATAATTTACATCTTACAAGAAACCAATGTCATCCCCTATTGGCCTACATATTGGTCGGATATAAGGACTGAAATTAAATATAAAACACACATGCTTAATGCCAATAATTTTTAAAACGGCATGTTCGGGCTGCGGTTGTGTTCTTTTTATACTCACTTACCCACCCCCAATGACCACAAGATTTAATTTTGCAACGTTTGACATGTCATATGAAAAATCAACAAGGAGACCATGTATACATAATTTTTTACAATTTTTTTAAGTTTAAAAAAGTTATAGATAATATCTAAGCTTTAGATGTTACATTTGTAAAATTTGCTCTCTCTCTCTCTCTCTCTCTCTCTCTCTCTGTGAATTTGCTGATGAATACCTGCGAATTTCGCCATCTTTGTCCTAAGATTGAGGGGACATATATGTCATCCTTGAGGTTATGGTGAAGAAGGGGACATATATGTCACCCTTGAGGTTATGGTGAGTTAGGACGAATTTAAGAAGGGGTGAATATGTTCTCTATCGTAAAAGGGCGAAAATAAACATGGGCGAAAATGTTCAGGTATATAGGCCTACACTTATATTGAACGCAGTCACGATCATTTTAGGAGTCTCAAAATATACCTCATATCATGTCATTAAATAGTTAACATTGTATCTTGGGAATGACCTGTATTTATGCTGAATGTTTTCTTTTCTTTTTTTTTTATCTATGATAGAAAATATACCGGGTCATTTTGCTGTGGTTGAAAATACACCTGAACCTTTTTCTAAACCGGTAGAAAATTTACCCATATTCAAATTTCTACATGTTTCCGGTAATGATATCTGCTTAGAACAATGACCTCGGGTATTTTTTCTATGTTGGTCACTGTTATACGTTACACCGGCGTGAGTGTAGAAGGGAAACATAAGTAAATGTAGCCTATACAGTACAGCGGTGAATATATAAACACCGGTATGAATGCAAATTAATCAGATTTATCATTCTTCTCCGACGGTGTAATTTATTGAAAACTTAAGCGTGTAGTGTCTGTATTGAGATGTATGTGATTCGTATTAATACTTATCTTTTACGGAACCATGCATGTGCGGGTAAAATATTACAAACTCATTGACAAAATCACGCTGGTTAACCAATTGACAAATTCACGTCGCAGGGGCACGGAAAAGGATGGGACATGTAATGAAAGTTGATTTGAACGGATTTTCTATGTAAACAATCCTTGCCGCATGATTGATTAAAGAACACGTAATAGAAGAAATCACAATATTAAATTTGTTATAAGTGTCAACATCGCGAAAAAATTGATTATCTAGTGAAGCAATAAATGTGAACAGAGTTCACAGTATAACTTTTAACTAGATTGTTGATTTAGCAGTTATGTTTATCACTGACGGTAGCCTCAGTTTCGTAGAATGAAGTGTATGATCAGCTTGTTAAATTCTGATAACAATTATATGCACGTTCACACCGAACGTCACTGATTGCTAGTCGTCAAGTATTTATGCTGATGTCACATACATGAGTACGACTCTTACACATTATATATGTACGCCCCGTTCTTCACTGGTTTACTGATAAAATGTTTACGGATTTCAACTTGGCAGCTACATATATCGTAATACACTGAGCTATTATTTGAAAACCGAAGAAACATTATCGAGTCTGGAAAGCAGTTAAAAAAAAAATGCGAGACTTGGAGAGTGCCAAACGTGTAGATCGGAATACTTACTTTTCCGAGCGACGGAAGAGAAGGAAGACTTGGAAACTAATACTCGCGGCATTTTTCTGTTTAGCATTTGTTGGATTTAATATCTGGAACAGAGTGAATTCTAATGATTCTATAGCAGCTAAAAGAATACCAACGAGATTTAAGAGATCCGACGTGATCAACGATGGAATCAGCGAGAGTCTTAATACTACAGGTATAATTTCATTCATTTTATTTTCATAATTAACATAGGCGTATGGTTATATATGTTAGACAAATATACAACACATCAGATCTCATTTCAAACTCATGATATATGTAGGCTATATATACAAGGGGGATTTAAAATAGATCATGTTCTCACTTTTGGAATTATAAGTGGTTTTACCAAAAAGTGAGTAAAATTATCATGTTCTCACCTGTAGGTAAAACCCTTGGTAAATAAAAAAATGGAACGTGGTAAATAAAACAGTGCCATTAATGAAATAGGTACATGCCTTTGCATATGTGACGTGAGTTCAGTTTAACTGCAAATTTCGAAATTTTGTCACAAAATAAAACATTATTAAGGATTTATCAAAAGCTACTTTAAAAACGATATTAACATGTGATAAGTATGATTGTGGCCATCGTTTATCCTTTATACAGAAGATACAAAGTCTGCATGGCTAGATACAGGTACAATTATTTCAATAATTTGTGATCTCTTTCACATACATGTGATAACGAGCCAATTTCAGTGTGCATCCTTCTGATAAAACATTGTATTAACCTATAATTAGATGTAATTTTTATCAGTGATACTTTGGACAAGAAACATCTGCCTTTTAAAGTCAAAGGGGTCGTTCTCTCCCCCCCCTCTCTCTCATTTATATATATATATATACGAATACGAAGGTATATGGAGTGAATGTGTGTTGATTGCACAGGCTACTAAAAATATGGCAATAAAATAAAATTTAGTATATGTACATTTGTCTGCATCATATTTGGCCTTTTCTGACACCACTTTCACTTTAGAAAATCTTTTTCAAAATTGGAGCTCAACTGATGAAGTCTAATTGACAGAAACGATCGTCTTGAGCATTATAACTTTGGTATTATGTTTATAATATTTTCATTATGTACTAGAATGATATAGACACATGTAGGTCCTATATACTTGACATTGACATAATTTCGGCATCCTCATGTGCTTGTCAAGAGTTTTTCATTTATATTAAGAAGGCAAAGCATTAGGTGATATGCTCCACATTTTGACCTGTGCTATGGGCACCTGCCAGTACATTTGGGACCCGTTTTACGAAAGGTCGTAAGTCCTAAATCCTTAGTCTAAGTCCTAATTGTCATGGAACTGACCAATCAGCGATGTATTGCCATGGTAGTTAGGACTAAAAGTTAGGATTTAGGACTTACGAACTTTCGTAAAACGGATCCTTGGTTCTTGAACAGGTAATGGTTGCCATGAAGTTGAACACGCATAGAAAGTTTCAACGAAACAATTGACTTCTACTTCTCGTGTTGAGCGCCTGTGTCCGCCCAGTATTCCGAAGGTCCGATACTCCGAGGGCCCAATAGACCGAAGGCCCGGTAGTCGGAGAGTCCGATAGTCCGAAGACCTGATAGTTCTGCATACCAATATACCAGAGGTTCCATACTCCGAAGATCGCAAAGTTCGACGCCTCAATAGTTCGGTTGTCTGCCTAATATATCGAAGGTCCGATAGTCCGAGGGCCCGATAGACTGAATGCCTGACCATAAGAGGGCCCGATAGTCCGAAGAGTCCAGTGGAAGTGACAGCGACTGACCTTACGAATCTTGGATTTGCAACCTGTTTTGGGGAACTATATCGAGCCTTCGGACTATCGAACCCTAGGAACATCAGACCTTCGGAATACTGGTTGGTCACCGCCCGCACATCCAACTGGAACACTGTTTCATACGATAAACGTGGGCTGTTTGCTGTACCACGACCAAGTCAAACGCTGAACGAAATAAGATGAATAAAGGCCGTATCTCACATACACGATTTATGTGCAACACACGGCCAAGACAAGATTTATTTGTCTTGGTGCTATCTTATTCAATTTTCAACGACAAGTATGCAAATAAACCACAGTATTGGAAAGGTCCGTGACACGTCCCCGACATATAGCGGTTTGTCGGGGGTGTCGCTGACTTTGCCAAGTCATAGATAGGACAGTCTGGTCATGTCTTGTGACATACCCAAATTTGTTTTGGTTTGTGTCCTGTTGGGTTCTCTCATCTGCGACGTCGGTAATTTCCCGATAAAGGTCGTGTCTCACTTACAAGACTTCTGTGCAAGACACAGCCAAGACATCAGCTTTTTTTCGGAATCAGGATGACTAAAATTACACACGTTTCTAACTGAACAATTGCGGGACTCCCGGTGTTTTATCCGAAAATCTATTGAACTTAAACAATAACTAATTGTGTGAAGTATTTAAGAGACTGGTGGCTTTTCTTTTGGGAGGACTTAAAACTACACAACACAATTTTGAACGTGTTTTTAGTCCAGTAAGCGTTCGGACAATAGACCTCGATCATTGAACATTTGTCAAAGAAACGAATTTTTAAAAATTTTGTTTTACGCCACACTCAACAATTTTTCAGTTATATGATTGTAGTCAGTTTTTAATGGTTGAGGAGAGAATCCGGTTACAATGTCCCCGGGAGGAGACCATCGGCCTTCCACAATTAAACTGGCAAACTTTCTCAGCGGCGCTCCAGCCTGCGCTGACCAGAAGTTAAAGACTTCATGGTTCATAACTCGATGCTCTATCCATTCAGCCATGGAACACCCCCACCCACCCCCCCGAAAAAAAGTTAAGTTCAAATGGATCAGTCAGCCAGGAAATCTTTTCAAACACGCTGTTTAACGCCGATGTTCCTTTTATTAAGAAACATGTAAAATTTCAAAATAAAGGGTGTTTCATGCTCCGAGCATAATTTCAGAAGATTCTATTCATTATTTCTGTGCTTTAAAATATCTGTATTCACTGAAAACGATATGCTGTGCGACGTCTCTATATCATATCACACTTAAGTCACAACGGAATGAGCAAGAATTATGCTTTTTAAGTTCCTCCGAGTCTGGTTGTTTTAATGTATAATCCGCTTCCGATGGTCTTGTGGTAGATGTTTCTACACGCTAACGGAGGATCCCGGGTCCGATTCCCTGAACCAAGTCATAACAAATGGCAGTGAACGTTCTTTAGCCAAGTACCAGGCATAAGAATTGAAAGTGACGGGCCTTCCGAATGAAACCTGAAATCGAGATTCTGTGTCACGGAAGGCGTGGCACGTATTGTTGAACCCTCATTGCATTAGCGACATGTCCATAGTACATATAAAAATTATGTCACTTAACCTAAAGCTGGTGATATCTCCATATAAAGTGAAAAATTCTTCATGAGACGTTAAGCAACAATCAAACAAAAACTATACGGTATACTCATGCAGAAAAAAAAATGTATTAAAATTGAATGTGGCTGGTAAGAGACCTTTTTTGAGTTGTTCTATTCCGGAATGGTTCGTCATAATAATATGCAACGTCAGAGAAAAAATGGGGGCAACACCACTTCCGGTTAAACACGTTATTGTATATATGACCTGAAATAAAATTAAAAAAATAAATTAGCATGCAATGATAAGTGCCATATTCGAAAGGCCTACAGGAAAGCGATGACATTTGTCCTCTTTAAAGGAAAGATCATCTATCTAAACTTAATTCCTCACAGATGAACTGAAACAAAATATCACCGAATGTTGTCAATGTAAATATTACGAAACCGGAAGCGACCTTGCCCTACTTTATGTTGAAGTCACGTGATCTGTGTACAAACTTCCGACAAAACTGAACGGAATGGAATAACTTGAAAAAAGGTCTACTGATATCGTTTATTTTGATGTAAGAAATATACTGTGTTCAACTAAAAAAGGAATAATAAAAACATGTTTGCGAATAGTATATAATTTTTACCTGCATACAACAAGCTGTGGAATTTGTCTCTCAAAGAATTTCTTGAAATTCTGTTTATTGATTTTCTAGTATGTTTAGGATTGAGACTTAAATACAGGTGGTTATATTTCCTTTTACAAAAGAAGTGAATGTCTTGGGGCCTATCGGACGAGACTAAGAGCTAAATTTTCGAGTGGTGTCGGGACCACCGCAATGCACCGACAAAAATCAACGCGTCCTATTTTTTGTACTTTACCGATTGGTCACTTTGATTGTGACGTATCCATGTACATGGAAAAGTTCAAAATGGCGCGAGCAAAATTAAAGTACCGTAGACAATGTTAAATCATTTGTCACCAAATATCATACACATTCGGTCATTTTCTGTCGATTACTTTGTATACATTGGTCGTGTTATTGTAGATAATCATTTTGTTTTCAGCTATCACATGTTTACAGTGTTTCCTAGTTTTATCTAGATATTTGATTGTTTGCATATCTTTACATTTAATACCTTTATATATATCTATATCTATCTATCTATATATATATATATATATATGAGAGAGTGAGTGAAAGGACCGGCAACTCTGTATGACAAATTGAGAAATATGACATTACTTCCGGTTTCGTAATGGTTACAGTGACAAAATCATTGAGAGCTTGCTTTATCAGTTTATTTGATGGGGGTGTTGAGCTAAATGTTCTTTGTTGTAAATATGATAAGTGTCATGGTTTTTCTGTAGACTGATTATCCAATC
This sequence comes from Atrina japonica, assembly GCA_030159075.1. NCBI lineage: Eukaryota > Metazoa > Mollusca > Bivalvia > Pterioida > Pinnidae > Atrina > Atrina japonica. The sequence goes on along the minus strand of BROG01000297.1, from coordinate 252,219 downwards.
TGCTCCCATCTACTATCCTCTGGTCATCTCTATTCGACAAACTCTTCTACCGGAACTTGCATACTAATATGACAAACGGTCACGTAAAAAAGCAACTGGAGACAAGGTCTAGGCCTATCAAAACAATTTGAGGGAAAACACACAATGTAGATATACGCTATGAATGCTTTTTAGCTATCTATTATAACTATGTAACTGGAATAGGTCTATATGATAAAGTTTAATTCGACGTTAGTTTGCAATTATCATAACTCGAACCCGCGCAGACTGAGGTGGGGGACTTCGTGATTTAAAGCGCGATGCTCAGACCACTCGGCCACGGGGACCCCCGAAATTACTGTGTACCTTGAAATTTTTGCACCTGGTTATTTTCGCCCTTTTACAACAGAAAACATATTCACCTCCGTCTACAATGCGTCCTCAATTAGTTTTAACAGCCCCATGACATGATACGAATGTCAGCGCTTTAATTATTAACTTCAAAATTTCGCATTTTGCATTTTAATTTCTCTTTCCCATCTAAGGACGAAAATATCGAAAATTAAATGGCAGCGAAAATTTCTATGGTATACAGTATATCGATCATAACAACATTTTGTAATTCATTAATTTTTCACGTTTATGTTATGGTTATACTTCTCAGTATTCCGAGTTTCTCGATATTAATTGTGTTCTTTGTGTATAATTTGTAAATGATAAAGGTTTAAATCGTGATTGAATGTGCAACATTTTCTTAGTTGTAAATGTCAGTGACATTTGGTTTCTGAAATCAACAGTATATTTCATTTATTGTAAATATCAATTTCGTATGCGTCAGAAAATCACTGCGATTTGGTTGTGATATCAGTAAGGACGTCTTTTTAATGTTGCCATGGCAACCTGAATCGAAATACAGTTTGAAATGTCAAATAGGGACAATTGATTTAAACAAAAGTCTTTTAGTTATTTTAATCATACTTTCTGTCACAAAATTTAATAACAGTAAATGGTAATTGTCCTATGACATATGTGCATTTATTAAACTTTGGAATTAGCAATAATGCATGTAGTTATGTATTACAAAATGACACATTTGTTATAGAACAGTACTTTCAGGTTTTAATACTCTGTCTTCTCGCCATTTTCGATAGCGGTTGTTGAGTCGTTCGCACATGTCCAAGGATTTGTTCTTCACTTATTTCATTTGAATTTGACTGTGGACTCACGGCGGGTGTGACCGGTCAACAGGGGATGCTTAGTCCTCCGTGGCACCTGATCCCACCTCTAGATTTTTTAGAGGTCCGCGTTTACCATTATTCATCAGATGTGTATATATGTATCCTGGACCTCTTACAGATTTATAATTTGTTATATGAGATTCTTATAGTTCGTCTTTTGGATTATGCAGTAGTTTAAAAGTCAAAATGTAGAACATGAGTATCAGTTTGACAATGAATTTTCTCTCCCTCATGTATGCAGTGTGTACGGAAGCCGACACGTGCCGACTAAAAGAAAAAATAATTATGTCGCTATAATGATTTAAGACTGCATTACCCTATTCTTGTCTCAAAATCACATGCAGAGTATTGATTAAAAAAATGAAAAAGCCTTATATTATATTTAGCCGTATCACTAAAATGTGGCATGACCTGTAAGGTAGCACAATAAACAATCAGTCTCATCATATTTATAGAGCGCCAGTCTGACATTACTGGGATATTGTTATGAACGACTGGATGATCGCGAGTTTAAATTATAGGTAATAAAGCATAACATTAAAATTACACTGATTAGAGTAATCGTTCCTACTTGTCACCATACATAAGAGAGTATCCAGTGAGGAATAAAACGTTTTCCCGTGCAGCTTGTCATAACAGAAAAGTGATTAGAATCATCCGTATGATAATCAAAAGATTACTCCGCCCCGACATCTTATGTGAATCGGACAATACGTTCCATCCATCAGATGTTGTACAATTAATGAGATCTGAAGTCGTAATAACGAGATATGTAATTGTAACGAAATGATACGTCGTAACAACGGGATCCACCTTATGTCGTAATAATGAAATATGTTATTATAACGAGATGATAAGTCGTGATTATGAGATTCGTCATATGGTGTAATAGCGAGATATTACATCGTGATGAAGATATTATAAGCCGTTACAAAGACATGTTTATTTTCTTTTTGGTGGCACGTATAGGCTTTCGCAGTTGTGTTAATCTTAAACAAAGGCGTTCTTTTTATATTTGCGAGCTGTTTAAGCGTGACTAAAAGAAGGTAAAACACACTAATAAATGCAGGTACACAAAGTCGTTCCTTGATTAGAATAAAGTCATAAGGAATACAAAATGTACTCGTTTTTATTTTGATATTTCGGTAGACTGAAATGCATTACATCAAGGAGCTGTAAAAAAAAAAATTTATGATTTGAACACAAAATGGGGTTTTGTATTTGAAATATAATTTTAGGTATGTCAAAGTGAACATTTCGCAAATGTTTCTGGCATCTGATCCCACCTGGATTTCTAGAGGTCTGTGCTCCTCCAAGATTCAACACCTTTGTATACTGTCTCTTGGACTCCCTGATGGTCAATACTTTAATTAGGTATCTGTGTCTTTTTATATCTTAACTGATATATAACTACTTCGTCATTATGTGTATTTTGATTTCTTTTTAATTAATCAAGGACAACAACCCAGCTTATAAATAATTCATCGACTCGTGATAAAAAAGACATAATATTATGTATTTGAAATATAATACCAGTTATACGAAAAACAAATACCAGTAAAACACCCAATATTCACAAATGTGAATTCATAGTTTCAAAACATTTTAGGTAGAATGAATTCTGAGTTTTAAAACTATGAAACTTCAGTAAAATACGACAATGTTTAAGATACTGTAAAACTCGACAAAATATACACTAAACGCATTTTAAGCAGGAGTACACAGAGTCATTTTGAATTTTTTCCCCCAAATGTTTCAGAATTTATTTGCCATGAAACTGTGTATTGTGCAGACTTTATACTATGTAACTAATACATATTGTCGTCTTTCACTTGATAAAGGCCAAGGGGCCGAAAATTTGTGAATATTGAGTGTTTTACTGTTTTTTTGCTATAACTATATTTCCCTTTGGAGCACATTTTGTTTTACCAGACTTATAGTTTTGGAAAGAGTGGACCGAATGCTCCAGACAATCGTTTCTGTCAATTAGACTTCATCGGTTGAGCTCCAGTTGAAAATAGATGTATATTTTCGAAAGAGAGAGTGGTATCATACAAGGCCAAATAATATATCTAAATGTAGAAAAACAACTATCGGTATCTAAGGGCCTATCTATTGAAAGAGAAATGGTTTCGGTTTTGGTTTCTGGTTTTAACATCATGTTTTAAAACTAGTTTCAATAAGTTTACAGTTATGCAGTCAATGACACGTCTTTCAAAATGACTGACATATTAGAACTTTTTGTGTACTCCTGCGTAAACTGGGTTTAGGGAATATTTTGTCGAGTTTTACAGTATCTGAAACATTATCGTATTTTACTAAAGTTTCAGTTTCAAAAATATATTAATAAAACAAAGAATGTCACCGCAAGTTATTCCCTGGTCTTATTATTGCTGCGTCATTGCCACAATCTTTACATGCTTTGGACTATATGTAAACCACTGGAACCACATCCATAGGTAGTTTGGTTGGTTTCCCGAACTAGTTTAAACTGTTAGTGATAAAAGAGAAAACCGAAACTAGTTTCAAACCAGTTTGGCGCAATAAATGAAAGGTTTACCACACTGTTTATAAATCAGGACCGGTTTACATACAATATATATTCACCTATAGCTTTTGAAGAATGTGTAATTAAAACTAATGTCCCCTTTTGCCATGCAGGTATACTTAGCAGTTTAGCCGTCAACTTAAAACTAGTGATCAACAGGTGAATATGTGAAAATGTTTATGAGTAAAGTATGAAACAAAATGTTCAAACTCCAATACTCACTGTAGTAGGAATTACACAAATAGAACAGGTACCCTATCATGACCCACCCAAAACTTAAAAAAAACTGTGAGCCAAAAATTAGCCAACCATTTTTTTCAGCCAGTTGCAATTTCGATTACCCAGGTAATGAATTTTGATACCATTTTTTATTTTACATAACCTGATGACAAATTCGAACTATATACTGTATACATGAACATGTTACATAATACTGTTAGTTATTAGGTTTGTTACTAACCGTCCACAAGTCCATGGAAGGCGAAGTCGAGGACCATATTCTTATTTAGTAAATGTCTAATGTCTAATGAAAGGCAGTCACGTGACCCTTTATATCCAATGAAATGATCAGAAGACATTTCAGTCCGAGGCAAAACAAAATGTATTTGCAAGTTTGGATATTTACTTGACTCGGAAATGTTTCTGAACAAGCATACCCTTAATCACGCTTTGTACATTATCATATGTAATTGTCTACAGTATGATTGTGCGATTTTCCCACTGCTTTGAAGGACAGTTCATGTAAAATACACACGAAACATGAAAATTATTAGCCAGAAAATTAGCTAAAAAGAATTTGTTTAGACAATCTCGAAAACAATTGTCAATGGCTAATGACATGGTGAACCTTGCCTTTACTGAAAGTTCACCAACAATGGTTAAGTTTAGAATTTGTAATTTTATGAAAAAAATTGTGAAAAGCAAAATCTTTATGATAAGAATATTTCTGTTATGTATGTGAACACTCTATGAAAGAAAAAAAGTTTAACTCAAATACTGTATATGAATTACAAGGACAAAACAGGTACTGTACCTATGAACGTATATTTGGATAGGGAGCGATAAAACAGTGTTGTTTGTTATACAATTGGTTACAATGTCTAATTAATAACTTACTCTTTATTTCCCCAGAGACTCCAATAGAAGATTGTCTACCACGTTCAGTCGATGAATTTCCGGGCAATTTTTTGACCGTGAAAGAAACACAAGAGGGCGGCTTCATCCTGCACGCGCTAATCATCGTTTATATATTCTGCGCCGTAGCTGTCGTATGCGATGATTATTTTTGTGCCTCTCTAGAAATAATATGTGATGGTAAGTCAGTCAAATTAGTAGAGTATTATTCCTCCATAATTTAATGGGGACATCAGCTGTTTTTTCCCCCAAAGTTTTCCCCGTTTTCACTACTTACATTGACATATATGTACAATAACTAAAAGATATATACACAAGAATAAAAATTCTTCAATTCCTATATATTTAATTTGTGAAAAATGTTTTTAAAAACCCAGGTTTTGCACTTCTTCAATTGAAAGTGATTAACTCAATCTTACTATTTGTATATGAATACCACACTGGACCTGACCTTATTTATTTTACAGTATATAGGAAATTAAGATTTCTTATGTTTGTGTACAGCTCTTATTTGCTATTGTAAATCACGTACAAGTAGTAAAAGTAGAAAAAATCGAAATAATATTTTTTGTTTGGTAGCCAGTGCTGTCAATTCAATTCAAATTAATAACCTTGTATGTGACTACCTCATAATTTGAAAATGTTGAATTATTTACGTGCATGATGACAGATAAATAGATGGGTCAATCACCTTAGATGTAAAACACAAGATTCACGGGTCTCTATATAACTGACAGGCCACTGAAGCCACATTTGCACTTACCCATTTAAAAGAATGATAAAGTCTACTGTCAGAATTTGGGGAGTGTATGATTTTAAATCTAAATACTCCAAAATTTTCACCTGCAATAATAACTTGCTCCATCCTGAATTATGACAGTAGACCATGCTATCTTTTGATTTGGATGAGTCTAACTGTGATCTCAGGGGTTGTTGAGTCAAAGACAGGAACATATGTTTCATTTGATGTTTCGTTTGTTTCGCTGACGGATTTTTATTGACATGAACCCATAACACATATATGACTGTAATTACATTTTTGATATTTTACATAAATCTTATCAGGACATAGCAAATTAATTTTTCTTCGGTAATTATAATTATGATTATAATAATAACAATGTTCATAATAATCATAATGATATTATAAACATAATACCAAAATACGATCGTTTCTGTTAATTAGACTTCATCGGATGAGAGCTCCAATTTAAAATAGATTTTAGGGAAAGTAGTAAATACGAGGCCAAATAATAAATCTAAATGCATAGCAAAATACGTCTAAGAGTAACCATTGTAAATCGATGACTATCTTAACTATTGAATAATTTAGAATTTAAATGGTGTTATCAAATAACATGTTTTATTTAAAAACCAGGTACATGTATACCCTCGGGGACTCGACTCAAACAGTCCACCAGCAGTGGCAACGGCTTAGTGGTTATAAATATTAATAACATAATACCAAAGTTATAATGCCCAAGACGATCGTTTCTTTCACAATTAGACTTCATCAGCTGAGCTCCAATTTTAAATAGATTTTCTAAAGGGAAAGTGGTATAATACAAGGCAAAATAAGATCTCTAAATGAAAAGCGCAAATCCCTCTAAAATTAACCACTGTAGAAAGATGACTATAAAGTGAAATGCTGTTTAACACTGCCAAATTAATACCGCTAAATTATGTTACACAAACCCAATCTTAAATGTCAGTAGAGCATATAAAAGATTTCCACAAAGATACGTTCTATTATCGTAGTATCGGTCGTAAAAGTGTTTTACCATGCAGCTCAAGTATGATATTGATTCATTCCATCAGCGAGTTCGATCTCGTAATATGTCGTCACAATAGCTGTCCATGGAATTTTATATCTTTTGTGACGTTACGGACGTCACGTGTATGTATGTCAGTATGTCACACGAGTAGCTTTAATTAATTTAGTGAGAATACAATAATGTGTAAATAAGTAAAATAAAAAGAGCTTCGTTACAGAGTAAGGTCATTCCAAGTGTTTTTTCTCTCTGTGTTTAATCCTTGTTTTGAGATCATAAAACTGAAAAAGAACAACACACAAACATCAAGGGATAAAATAAGGGAACAAAGTCCTGAGATGAACAGTTAAACCTAAACCTGAAAATGTATTTTAATCTATGTGAAAACTGTTATATTTCATAGGTTATTTATAGGTATGGCTTTATTTATAGTTTAATTTTGTTTTGTTTATGTCAACACATTAGGAAAATACTTCAATGTGCATTAAATTGCATTCTTCGTTCTTTTAAAGATGTCATTAAAACCCAGAATGACCAAAGTTCAGTCAACTCTTGTTATAACAGCATAATATATAACATCATTTTTGGTTAACAACAGAAATTTCATGGGAACGAATTTACATGTATGTTAATGTGTTTGATATAACAGCATATTTGGTTTCCGGCACCGGCAGTGGTTATCGGGAACAAACATGCATTTTACCTGTAAAAATGACTTGTTATAAAGGCAAAGCATCAAGAATGAAAAAAATGTTGCCATAATTTGTAAAATTTATAAAATGAAAATAACAATAAAAACAATTTTATTTGTTGTTGTCATGTAATCATACTGATTTGAGATTTAATATTTAATAGGGCTTTAACAACAAAGGATGTTCATGCAAACTTATTTTGGCATCAAGCCTGGAAATTTGATATAACAGCATATTTGATATAACGGCAATTTTACTGGATCCAAACTTGGCCGTTATAACAAGAGTTGACTGTTTATACGTAGTATAGCACCACAAAACTACAGCTGTATCAGTGATTACCCTCTACAACTGCAAAATGTATCGTTATATTTCATAATTTACATTTACTTACAAAGTGTCTGAACATGTTCCGATGAGCACATGTTTTACGACAATAAAAATGATTAAATCTTAACTGTTCAGGTAAAATATAATATTTTTCACTGAAAAGATGCAACTATGTAAATTTTTATTTGAACACATGTTTCAACATGACATTCACCAGTAGTTAATTATGTCACATAACATGTATTATATAAGTCTCGGTTTTACATTCGGAAAGTGAAAATTACTTGAGTTACCCAAAATTTGAGCATGACATCATACTTTGATACTATCCGAAATTGTGATGAAATCAAGAGGTATCATAGTCATTATTCCATATATGTTTTTGTTCTGCATTTTCATTTGTTCAGAGATGGTCACGTGTTCTACCGTTTAAGATGAAATCGCACCATAAACCGGATAATTTATCATATTGCACTGCAATGACGTCACGAAACTGTTTTAGCTGAATTTCATTTAGCGCCAACTTCTCTGACTGTAAGAAAAAGTGAGACAAACCAGAAGGATTGATAGAACTTGAAATATATTTCTTTCAATTGTCGATGGTTTGGTAAATTAAAATTCAATAAAACGATTATTGCACTACTTTTGGTTCGATATGAGAATTTACAGAGTACAAAAACAATATCAACTTCTGCCTCGGTCGATATTGTTTTTGTACTCCATAAATTCTTATATCGAACCAAATGTAGGGCAGTAATTGTATAATATTAATTGTGTATACATTTAGTAGCCTTGTTAAATGTTTTCTATTTCAATAATATTTTGGTCGCTTACATGCCGGAGTGGTTAGAGCATCGCGCTTTGAACTATTACGTCTTTCACGTCTAGTCAGTGTGTGTGTTGGATCCCTTCTGGAACCTCAGCTTTTTATGCAGAAGAATGGAGGCCTTTCCCGATTATAGGTACAATGAACAATGTAACTGGTTTGTCTCTCCAACATGAAACTGTGACTGAAACAAGTTTCGTACAGGTACCAAGTAAATTAACCCTCGATTTCGCAAACGTTGAAACCTCAAAGTCGATGTGAAGTCCCGATTTGTATATTTGACCTTCGAAACCTCGAAGCTCGTCGGTGAATTCACGAAAGCCAATGCCGTGAGCCAGAACGACACTGGTATCCTTACCTGGAAGATTAAATAAAAGGTGTTTTGATAACCATGTGACAAGTAGGCCCTGGCCTAATTGAGCGATTGGCAGGTCTGTTAATTAATTAAAATCAATGAAAACATAATAACTGTATAGTCGTACACTAGGATTTCAAGTACAATACAGTAAAAAGTGTCACAACCAAGTGTATTTTTAACTTTTAGATCAAATGGTACAGTAGGATACTGCAACATTATATATCTTACATATCGACGAGGTTTATATCCAAATCGGATACATAATAAAGATAATGTTTTTACACGTTGTTCATGCATGAAAACTAGATAAAGGGGTTGTTTATGACAAAATTCATGCGAATTACGAAAACAAACTTTATTATTTTGTAAAGTATTAAGAACCTACATCGGTCGGATGTCGAATTCCGGAACTCTTGAAACCTCGAATTCCGGAACTCTTGAAACCTTGTTTCAGTTTTCAGTGGTTATTATATATAATATGGAGTTGGTTATTCATATAATATGGGGTTTTTTCATAAAATATGTTTTTTAATGAAAAGTGTTGATGGCGAACATGGATTTGATATTTTCCACAACTTTATAAATGTCATTTGCAGAACTTAATCTACAAGATGACGTCGCTGGCGCTACATTCATGGCAGCCGGAAGTTCTGCACCAGAATTTTTCACAGCGGTTGCAGGTGAGTAACTTATATATGATGATGATGATGGTGATGGTGATGATGATAATAATAACGATGATAATTTGGATGATGATAACTACGACAGCAATGAAACTGATAATTATCATTATGCAAAACTAAACAAAGACAATTCTTGAATACAAAATTTCCCGATTTTATCTGGATTGATTTCTGTGACCTAGTTATGACCTTTCATTTCATTAAATATCCTATAGTAAGGAGGATCATCACAGGTTACAGTATTACAATCGACCTATGTTAGGTGTGATTTGCATTCTAAGAGCCATTTCTTTTTATAACTGTGGAGTGGTATAAATGTAAAACTAATTCAATATTGATGTCCGAGTTTACAATATATAAACAAATAAACAAGATAAAATGAAGATAAATTATCTCTTTGATTGGACGATTTACAGCACTTGTCTACAGTGCACGAATTCTGTCCTTCAACTCATCAACCCCTATAACAACATTTGGACTCATCTATTTCAATGCATGGTTAGTTCCGTTTTCAAATTCATGAATGTATCATTTTGTCTCTAAATTCTACAATAATTTCAGATGCAATATTAACTTGTTCACTCCTGAATTATGACTGAGGGCCGTGCTATCTTCTAATTTGGACGAGTCTAAATGTGACCACAGGGTGTTATGAGATAACAAAACATCAAATTGTGATTGTACTGTTTAGCCTCTTAACCATGTTCGAAATATTCCGAAACAAGTCAACATTTCAGGAGTAACATTGTTATACTATAGAAGCCAAAATTGATAGAGATTTTTAACAACGTTTATTCATGGTAGTTGGCCAGGATATTACATTTCCCCATCATTCCAAACTGACAGGGGTATGGGGAATACGCTGAACAAACTACCGATCTCTCTCTCTCTCTCTCTCTCTCTCTCTCTCTCTCTCTCTCTCTCTCTCTCTCTCTCTCTCTCTCTCTCTCTCTCTCTCTCTCTCTCTCTCTCTCTCTCTCTCTCTCTCTCAGTGCAACACACACGCCTACATACACAGGAAGAAAGTACATGTAATGAGAATCAAGATGTGTGTGTGTGTGGGAGAGAGAGAGAGAGAGAGAGAGAGAGAGAGAGAGAGAAATTATAGAAATTTGCATTGGTGTTTCATTTAATAATAATATAAAAATATCCCTTTTTGTAACATCCTAAAGTCAGTAACAAGTTTTTTTAGTTTCTAAACATGTAGCAGAATGTCTCCGATCTCACATTGTCCGAGGAATCAACAGTTACTAATGGCCTGTAAGGCAGGAGGAAAAACAAGCCTGAGGTAGTCTTCTACAGAAATTTGAAAAAAATGCTCATAAGTCTCGAAGGAGTATTTTGATAAAGAATTTTCTCAGAAAATTAGCGGACCTCCGTGGCTAAGTACAGTAGTACCCTCCTTAGCAACCATTTGTGTAGGAAGACCACTTGGTCCCCAATAGTACCATTTGTATACAAATCAACTTCTATATAAAGACCACCTCCCTATAAAGACTGGGTTTGTTGTGTCCTTAAGGGGGTCTTTATATATAAATTTCACTGTAGTTAGAGTTTCAACTATAAACCAGGAGGTTCTCACCTCTAGTAAGGGTGGGTTCATGCCCCGCTCGAACCTGAGTTCAGGAAAATGCCTAGTATATAATTACAGAGGGTCGGTGCTCTCTTCCCCGGGTACATTGTAAGCGGGTTCCCTCCTCTACCATTAAAACTGGGCGCTACCATATAACTGATTCTTGAGTGTGTCCTAAATACCAACAAATTCAAACAAAACAAACAAAAATAAGATTGATTTATATGCAGTACTTTATCTTAAGCATGTGTATCATACGACAGCTTGTTTACAATATCGGCATCATTGAATACGGTAAATTTCTATTTTAGCACTAAAATTGAAATTATGTTAACTTTTTATGATGGTTAAAAGTCAGATTCAAAAACTTAATGGTTTAAACGTTCCTTTTTATATCTTCCATTTCTATTTTCAATGTAATGACGGCTAATAAATATCGTGTATATAGCAGAAGACGGCCATAATATTAAATTGATTGTAAACTATTGCATATATTTTCATCTGAACGATACATAAAGATCAGCAGAGTAATCTGTTCGCCCTACCCACCCACGGGAACTCATTAGTTAAAGTGACACTAATGGGGTTGCTTATTGTTTGTTAACGTTTTACTGTCTCGCTTATATTGAGATATCATCAGCTATTGGTGAAGTGCCTCGACCTTTGCTATGGACTGACGCTCGTACATTGATAATTACTTTATTTGTCACTTCTGTTTCCATGACATGAAACCGTAGTTTTAAGTCTTCTCCGAATGAACGGTGACTTTCACCTTTTTTATACAGAGTTCTGGGCGAAGCAATAAGCAATTGTTAACGTTTTACTCAATCTTAGGTACTGTATAGTTGATTTTATTTGCGGGGGGTTTAATTTCGCTATATCCACAGTCAAAGAAAAATACCGCGAAATTTAATGCCTTTGAATATGATACCTTACACTAATGGAGTACCAGAGAGACAATTTGTAACCAATCTTGCGCGAAATTTAATGCTCGTGAATAAGTTCCTTTCTGAAAAAACGCGAAATTTTCTCCCCGTGAAATTAAAAAATATACAGTATGACCCGGTACCGTGAATTCATCCACAAACCTTTAGCTTGCTAGTCGAATGAATTACCACTAGACCCCTGCAAGTGATTAATAAAAAAAATACAGAAAATTGTTTTGTAATATTGGTCAGGGATCAGTAACCGGCTAGGACCAGTAGCCGGATATTGCATGATTTCGGCTATAAAGAACACGATATGATAGAAGTTTTTAGATCAATCATGAGATGTTGGACATTTTTCAAACAGAAGAAAAGAAAATATTGTCGTGGTTCATTATAAAGACGAATTACACCATAGCCGGGTACTGGTCCTAGCCGGCTACTGGTCCCCGACCAGTATAGCATAATAACGATACAAACATATTTTTGTTCTCCTAAAGTGCAAGCAAGCACTTCTTTTCAAACACAATAACACCGTTTGTCTGCACTACAAAGATCGGTTTTCCGTCAATTAGAACAACAGAAAACCTCTATATTGGTGAATGCTTCGCAGTAACGAACACGTTTCATTTTTGTATCTTGAGAATCAGAGATATATAACTGAACCTGAAATTTAGGCTTACGTATTGATTATTGATATGCAGTAAAGTAAAACATTTGAATTAATTGTCTTAAGCTAAATACAGCGAAAAAATAAAACATAGATTCTAGTGTAATTCCTTTGACTTCAAAAACTGAATTCTTTCTCTTCCAGGTGTGTTTATTGCGAAAAATGACGTTGGCATCGGGACAATTCTTGGATCTGCCGTTTTTAACATTTTGTTTATCATTGGAGCATGTGGATTATTTGCAGGAATGGTAAAACATGTTATTTGATAGCACCATTTAAAATTCTAAATTATTCAAAAGCTAAGATGGTCGTCTTTTTACAGCGGTTACTTTTAGACGGATTTAGCTATGCATTTAGATTGATTATGTGTCCTTGTATGATATCACGTTCACTTTAGAAATTCTGTTTAAAACTCGAGCTCAACTGATGAAATCTAATCGACAGAAACGATCGTCTTGAGCATTATCATTTATGTATTTGAATATTATGTTGATAATATTTATACACATTTCAATGGCAGCGCATGACTTGAATCGCATCTCATTCGGTAGAGCGTTTGCTTTTTTAACACATACCTATTTCGTGTTATTCCATCCTGTTAATGTTTTCGGAATAGTTTATACTCACGTGACCTCAATAGAAATTCGGGCAAGGTCACGTCCGGTTTCTTAATATATAGGTCAGTAGGCGACAATGTCAATGCTTTCCTAAATATCTCATCTTTCGAGCAAGTGTTGACCAATTTATCATATGTATTCGGCGTCCTTTCTGCATTCAGAAAATAAACACAAAACATAGGCTTCAAAACCTTGTCACATTAATTGTCTCTGAAATACAACCAAAATTTGAGTGTGAAATTTTACTTTAAATTACTCAGAACAAAACTACAATTTTATAAAGAGTATTTATACAAATGTATAACCACACCATTAAAACACATAAACAAGTCAAACATATGTAAATCACTTTTAGCATGCCACACCATACTGAAAAATTGTACTTTTTTCTAGGAATTTTTTTCAAATAATTGTTTTTCTAAGACTACATAAATTCATCATTTTAATGAAATGAAAATTTTTCAATATCTGCATTTATATCGAATTAGAAAAAGAACATACAAAATTGAAAAACAAAGTTAAATAGACTACCAAAAAATGTGATTTTTTTATACCCACCCCCTTGAAAATTAATGAATGTTTCACTATTTCTTAAGAAAACTGATGTGAATTATCATATTTGTAATGTGTATAACTTATTTATGATATGAGTTACACTTTTTTGAAATTTAGACACAATGATAGGGTCCTGTCATTAATACATATACTGCAAGACAGGTTTTTAGGCCACACCTGTGCATTTCCAGAAATCCTATATCTTAACTTCTATGTACAGTTTTGCTGCAATTTGTCACCTTCATTTTACCAACTCAGCTATTTGACATATAAAATGGACACAGCAAACCCCATTCTACCTCAAATTAGTGTTTTCACCCTCCTTCTCTTTCTGTTTATTGTTTACATTTCTTGCCTATAAAACACACATATCTATTCAGAAGCATCCGGTAAAATAATTTTTTCATAAATATTGATGAAATGCGCTATTTTCTTACTTAAAGCTGAACTACCGAGATAAAAAGATTTTAAACTTTTAATAAAAAAGTGTATATTGACAAAAATGTTTTGAAACATTCCCACTTCATATCCCTATACGGCTGATATATTTGTAATTGTTTCTCCGGAAAATCAAGTCCCACAGCAGGTATAAAAGACAGTTCTTTCGGAACACCTTGCTGTCTACTGGAAGAACAAATATGTGGCTCAATACAGACGTTTCAAGCCGAATGACTGTGCATCCAGTAGGAAGCATAGAGATCGCTTTGTTTATGTAAATCCAAAATATTTGGAAGGAGCTAAAATCAAAGCGGGAAAATGGAATATATTTTGGATTTACTATAGATGAACTAATTTTCCGGAGAAACAATTACAAATAT